>KK351015.1:4559132-4672961 GCA_000671755.1 Glossina brevipalpis | reverse complement strand
AAATGGCCAGATTATAAATAAAGTTACCATGAATAACTAAAATGGCCCGATTATAAATCAACTGGCCCGATTATAAATAAAGTTAACATGAATAACTAAAATGGCCCGATTATAAATCAACTGGCCCGATTATAAATAAAGTTAACATGAATAACTCAACTGGCCTGATTATAAATCAACTGGCCCGATTATAAATAAAGTTAACATGAATAACTAAAATGGCCCGATTATAAATCAACTGGCCCGATTATAAATAAAGTTAACATGAATAACTAAAATGGCCCGATTATAAATCAACTGGCCCGATTATAAATAAAGTTAACATGAATAACTAAAATGGCCCGATTATAAATCAACTGGCCCGATTATAAATAAAGTTACCATGAATAACTAAAATGGCCCGATTATAAATTACTGTAACGAACAGTTTGCCCATTTACGTAACATAGCCAATTTAATAAAATTCATTTTTAAACATGTATTTTACTCTTAATATATAGAAAAAACACAACAAATAATTGCAGGTAAACTTTTTCAATTCAATAACATTTTCATTCATGATGTTCAATTCCTAAATTATGTTGTCTTCATTTTTTATTCAAATTTTCCCTACATCTGGCAACGTTAAGCTTTTTGTGCAATAGACAGAGAAGATGGAAATGCTAATTGAAAGATAATAATAAAGACAGCGATGCTAAATGGACGATAACACACTCATATGCAAACGATAATATTCGTGTTCATTTTGTTTACAAATGATTCTTCTGTATGGCCAAGAACATATGATCACAAGTTTCTATTGACAATTTTTATGATTTGTTATCGTTTTTGCTTTCGCATTTTTAACCATATTCACAATTCATTCTACAGTTTCAGGTGCTTTTTGTCACTGCTTGCATTGTAATTTGGTTTTTCTTCTATTAATTTTTATTTGAGTTTCCTTAACTTTTCCATTACAAGCAAACAAAAATTAATTGTTGACTGAAAAAAAATATAAAAAGCTTAATTTTAAAAAATTTTACAATTTCGAAACATTTGAACTTTTTCGCTTCAATTTAACTACTTTCCAGTTGTTGAAGGCAACTGAATAATCTTGAAATTAGTTACGGATTTCCAGTAGTAAACGTGCTCGGCCAATCAATGGTAATTTTACGAAGAGATTTCCACGCCACGAAATTTATTTTTTTGTATTATACAAATTTGACGGCAACTCTAACATATGCATACCTTTAAAAAAACGAGTACGACGGCATGTTCTATAATTAATTAAAGCAAATTTTCGGTACATTTATCTATTAATAAGAAATATTGCACCTTTCCTAAAACGCGCTTTAAATTTGAAGTTTTAAGTGCCATCGTACCGTCTGGGCAGCGTTTATAGAAAAATGTTCGAAGATGCTGATAATTTTGCTGACATATTTCGCGGCGGCGCGTATTTGCTATTGACTTTACCCATTCTAATTTTGTGTTCATCAAATCCAGTGCTGGCCTCTAGCGAATTTGCATTTGCCGTTCATCGTATGACTCAGTTTGATTTAAACGGCGTGTCTTTCGGTTGCCGGTCGTCATCGTTGAGTTTAGAGGCGAGGTCTTTATATAGCTGGAAAACAGCGCGACATTGTGTTGTAGCTCGTCTGCAAGACATGACCATAGATGGGTTGAAGGAAATACGCCAAAAGGCTGGTGGATTGGTATTATTGTTGCCGCAAGATGTTGCTTCCATGTCCGCAGAAGAGAAAAATCATATAAATTTCTTGGAACAGGCCATGATGACAGAGTCTATTTCAATACCGGTATATTTCTCCATCTACAATCCGGAATTAGAAAATATTATTACGGACATCACACGATCTACGTCCGTTACAAATAAGCAAAATCAAAATAACCGTTTCGGGGGTGATTCAGCGTTAAGTGAAATCTTTAATTTCATTTCAGCCAATGGTTATCAAGTAGTTGTTAGTGGTGCTAGTCACATGGCAAATAAAAACAGCAAAATTCCCATTATTCAAGGAGAACTAGCACCGTATAAGCAGCCCAAAAAGAATTTAGAAATTAATCTGGAACAAAATAGTAAAGTGCCTTCAATAGTGATAGCGGCTCATCTTAACACATTCGGTTTATATAACGAGTATCCCTTAAATGTCGATGCTGCCGTTCTGATGACTTTAGCAGACATTTTTAGTAAACTCCACAATATGCCAAATGCCATACCAAAGTACCGTCTGCTGTTTTTGTTATCTGAATCAGGACAAATGTTGAATTTCCAGGGCATTAAAAAATGGCTAGACGAAAACAATCAATTGCAAAGTGTTGAATTCGTATTGTGTTTGGATACCATAACTGAAGCTTTTGCTCAGGTGGAGGAGAATAATACATTATATTTACACGTTTCGAAGCCGCCCAAAGAAAATACTCCTTTGAACAATTTTTTTAAATATTTGAAGATTATTGGTCTAAAATACTATAACATTACGATCGAAGGCATACATAAGAAGATCAATTTAGCTGATAAAGTGCTTGCTTGGGAACACGAACGTTTTAGCATTAAACGGTTGCCGGCGTTTACGTTGTCTGCACTTAGTTCTGCCAAATCTCCTACACGTAATACGATCTTTAAGCGTAACGAAAATGATATACTTCAACAAGCCGAAATTAAAGCCAAAATTATTGCCGAAACCTTAGCGACATATATTTATAGTACAACTGTGTTAAACGCCAGCGAAGGCGAGATTTACGAAATATTATCAGAAGAGATGCAAATAAATTCTACTTTGATTAAGGCGTACTTAAATTTACGTTCAGCTTTACATAATAACGACTTGAAGAATGGATTTGAAAAATATATGCAAAATATTAAAATAATTTACGATAAACCCGAAGCGCGTGATCCGGACTTCATGCTCTATGAAGGATATAATGCAATTTTAAATATTTATCGCGTTAAGCCGGCAATATTTGATCTCTTTCTTACTATTGGCATATGTTGTTATCTAACTTCGATTTATTTTTCCATACAATTCTTTCCATTATTGTACACAATCGTTTGCAACGCACTGCCTCGCTCATCCACAGTTGATTTCATGAATAATTCTCATTCAGATCGCCAGAAATTTAAGTCAAATTGAGATTGTTTGATTGCTACTTTCTTTTTTCGTTTACTTAGAAAGTAAAAAAGGGCTAACGGCTGACTTAATTGCGTTTGCTTTAAATGTAGATTGTCAATATTAATCTAATTTAATCCTAAATTTTTAATTTCATGTTTTCCTTCTATAAAATTATTTTATTTTATTTTTTTTTATGGTTTGTTGTGTAGAGAAATTAAAGATATATACGTTTAAAAAATGTGCATATTTGAATACTATCTACTTGTTTGTTTTAATCATTGAATTACTATATATTTATTGCAACATTTTCCCTGAAGATAATTGTTGATATATTTTTAGTTAATTTTTTTTTAGTTAGTTGTCACACATTAAAAAATAAAGCAATATCTTATGATTCCTAATTAGATTAAATGAACTCGTAAATAAAAACCGATATGTTGAAGTTTTAAATCTATATAACGGACGCGAATAAAGAATGAATATAATAATATTGTGATCTGTGAATTATATAAATATGTGCGTAGGTAAATACATGGATAGTAAGGAGAAATTTACATTTGAACCATCAAATAGCCGATTTACATTTAATTGGGCGCCAGCTTTTGAGAACGCTAGTTTAAAAAAAATATATTCAACTTTCTTTTTATGCTTGTCTGGTGATGTTGCCAAAATGTTATCTGGATTACCTTCTGGAAGTCGTCGACGTTTCCAGCTTAAACTGACTCCAGGGCGACAGCAATTATGTTCCTATGCTTGGGCAAACAACGTTAAAAATGGTGGCAATATATGTTAGACGATATCTGAATTTCGGTCTTGCTTTAAATAGAACATGTATGTTCTATTCAGCAGCGTTGTAATTAAAATATAAAACGGGGCATGACTTTCAAATGTTTTAAAAGTTACAAGTATATTAAATTCAAATAAAGACAGCGAGGCTTTTACACTTGAAGTTATGCGACATTTGATTTCATCTGCTAATATTTACATTCGTTAGAAGAAACTCAAATTAAATAGCGTTTTGCTAGCTGAAAATAGCTCGTTACATCACAGATTTATTTCCTCGCTGCTAAGTACATCCTTTCCATCGACATCTTTTTCTATCTGATTTCGAGTTTGTTGTTAAAAATTTCTATCACAAAAAATTATTATAAATTTTATAGAATTGGGTTTTGATATTTTTTTACCGATAGTTTTATTGTGGAGTTTTCGTCATTTACATTTACAGGTTTATATTTTTTATTTAGTCCGCGATTTCATTGCTTGGTCTTAATTTACGTTATGTGAAAAGCGTTCAAAAGAAACTGGTTTTTCCAGAAGTAGTTTGGATCTGAAAAGGTATTTTTTTGAAGTGATGGTGTAAACAAAGTCAAGTTAAGAATGTGAACCCAAGAAAAAAGCATGCGTTTTATCCCGTGATAAGATTACATAATATACGACATCCAAAGCGAGTATAATGAGTATATTACACTGCGATTAACATAAAATTAAAAAAATTAAATTTCTTCAAACGTGGTTAGCTACTTATAAGTTGATAAGAATAAAACTATCAGTTACTTTGCGCAGGAATCCGCCCGTATGCGATTTCAGACTTGTCACCATCTTTTGTCACCAAACGAATGGAAGCCTTAGCGAATTGCTGTACGTGAGTCTACCCTTCTAGATTCAGAACAAATTGTACCTAAACAACAAAAATGGCTGAAATTATTGCGTGGCTAAGTTTTCTTTCAGAAATACACCAAGGGTATGTCTGATTAAGCAAATTCGTCTGCCTGTCTGCCGCCAATCGTTACTAAAACCAGAAATATCACATTCTGCTATGAAGGGAAGAGTTTATAGCGTTTTTTTTTCACTAAAACTGAAACATATTTTTCCTGTACCTCTTTCGTCTTTTGCGATTTTTGTGCTGCAAATCAAACAATTTTCACATAAGCTGACTTCAAAGGCTAGGACAAATTGAAGTAAATGAACTTTAGTTTTAATTAGAATTTTATTGATATAATTTAATTTATTTATTATTTAATTGTATATAATTATTTCAAATAGTAATATCAACATCTTCAAAAATAGCTCAATTTTATTTCTTATTAGATTTTTCACTGTAGCTTTTGTCCATTATACATACCACGACATACGGCGAATATTCTTAGAAATTAATTTTTAAAATATATCGAATCTTTGAGAATTTATTTCTTTTGCGTTTATCGTCGTTATTTAATTTCTAACAGAAAAGATCTCGCGGAGCGGGACAGATAGAGATGAGAGATATACTCAACATTGAAATTCAAAAAGAAACACAATCGAGTGAGAGAGGTAACAATACATGGTTTTTGAAATACAAAATGGGATGTTTAGTTTATACTTTCAGTTTATACTTTAACTTAAAATTAAAACACAAAAATGATACAATCATTCTTTAGGTTGATGATTCCAATTTTTTTTTGTGTCGAATTTGATTTTTCATTTCTTATTTGCTTAGCGATATACTTGGTATCATTGCTGCGTGAATAATAAATAATTGCAAAGAAGAGGAAGAAAGTAAGTAATCACGAAAAGGGATACTAAAGATAAAATTTCGAGTTAACTCGATTACTGTAAACTGGCCTTTTTAACTTTAATCTTTGAAAAACTAAAATTAAAAATGTTCGTAAAGAAATTTTAGATGTTTAGTAAAAATGATTTTTTTATATAAAATTTGCTCAGTTGTTATAAAAACTTCCATTGCTGGCAATGCTGCCCGTCTGTTGTGAAGAAAAAACGACAGAAGATATTATTAAATAACAACAAATAATATCAAGCTACTAGAGCTTTTTGTTAAAAAAAAGCAGAGAGATTGCGTTTAATCAACCTTTATAAGAATCTAGGAAATTCTGAAATCATTAAAAAAGTCGCAAGACACTTGTGTGTTGTAGCTGAATAAACTCAGATCAACGTAAAGGATTAGGTTTCTTCAAATTGTACAGGAACGACTTTGTTCACTTATTTACTATGTCCACTTTAAGGCAATGTGGTATTTTCATAACTCGCCGTCTAATCGACCCCCAACGAAATGCCATAATAACACCGTTCAGTTTGCTGCCAGTGGTTTCCACACGATCCAATAATCCAATAAACGTGCTATGGAACAGCCGGGGTCATAAGAAATTTGGACATCAAACGGAGAAAACACCTAAGATTTCAAAAATTTTTCATTTTGTGGTGGGTTCTCTGTTCCTAATAAGTTTAGTAGATTTCAAAAAGTAAGTACTTTCTTTGTTAAAATCAGTTGCGGCTTATACGTTATCCTTATTAAATTAGAATTAAACGTATGCTTACGCCCAAAGTTGATGCTGATGCTGGTGCTGAACATTCCGAAATATCACAAACGCTAACAAATGCTGAGAAAATAGCAGTAGAGAAAAGCGCAAATAAGCAAGAAGAGCTGGAGGGTGATGCTAATTCGGAAAATGAGGAGTCTAAAGAAGCCATCAAGGGCACAAAAGCGAAAAAAGAAAAAATTGGATTTAGGGAACGTAAGGTAGGTACTATAAAGTGCTATTCTACTCTTTTTTTTCCTTTTAATTTTTTATAATTTATTTTCTTATTTGATTTTCACTATCATTTTCCAAAAATATTCAGATCCTTGAATATGAGCACCGTATACGTCAATTTTCGACACCAGATAAAGTATTTCGTTATTTTGCCACAGTGCGTTTAATCGCTCGTGATCAAACTGCTATTCTCATGACGCCAGACGACTTTTTACGTTCAATTTGTCCCTGCTTCAAACAACCAGACGGTAAAGTTTTAGTTTTCTTTAGTACTCTACACCATGATGTATATATATATATACAACAATGTTCTTGGGATGTATGTTTGCCCATATGTGTTTGTGGTCAACATACAGATTAATATATGGTACTCCAATATGTTTTGGCCAAAGGACAAACTATTGAAAATGAGTCTGTTCGTTTTCATTGTCACTGTAAACATAACGTCGCATTTTGAAAAAGTAATTATATGAAACAATGTCTGCTTTGTCTCTAATATTTTCCAACGAAAATTGGTGAGAAGTGGTATTTTAGTATACTAAATTAATGTAAGTAATTTGAATGGGATGAAACCATTCAAATGTTAAAAAATAAGCATTAAGATCTTATAGCGAAAATTTTTCCGAAATAATGGTTTGACATATAATTTTACTGTGCTAAATTTGGATTGCATAAGCCTTTCAAAAATCAAATTTTATATGAGAACGTGGTCCTATTTTTTTTTCTTAAATCGAATTAGTAGTGTGGTGTAGGATATTTAATGTTCGGATTTATCCGACTAGAACGAATTGTTTTACTTTATTTGCTTTTGGTTTCAACTAACAGGTTTAGCGGTTTAGTCAAAGCTAGAACATAAATTTCAATTTCTTGCATTTTTGTTATATTTATATAATTTAAACTGGTATTCAAATCCACTTCGTTATAAATTTTGGATGTTTTAATAAATAAGCTTCTGTTCTTTGTCCTTGTCATTCATGTTCTCAGATCATCGAATATGAAAATCGTATACGACAATTTTCAACGCCTGACAAAGTATTTCGTTATTTTGCTACCATACAAGTACAGACTGCAGATGATCGTCATGAGATATTTATGACACCAGTAGATTTTTTAACAAGCATGACACCTGGCATGAAGCACCCAGAGGGTACGTTGGTGTTACATACTAATAAATTGAAAATATGACGAACCTGATTCATTTATACTCTTAATTTTCTGGATTATTAAACTTTTTTCTTATTTATTTTTCATATTTCAGGCTTGGGTTTAGATCAATACAAGCGCTATGATCCAAAGGTTTGTAGTAAAGGTTAATTTAATAAAAAATATTATTTAGAGATTAAAAAATTTAGATCTTTCAATTTCGATTTAATTAAGGAAACGTAATTTCTCTTAATACTATCAATTATACAATATATAATATATAATGTACAATATATAATATATAATGTATAGTATATAAAATCTATATAGATACACGTCATCTTATACAATTGAATTAATTCAAATGTATTGAATATGAATCTACAATTCTGACTATTTCTATTTTATTTGTCTGTTTTATGCATTTCCTTGTATATACTTATCCTCTATAAACATGCTTAATGTCATGTACAAAACATATCATCATACACATAGCAAGCTTCTGGAAAGGTATACCATAACTTACAGTTACCTTTTTAATTTTCTAGTGAATATTTAATTGTTTATTTTTTAATAATATTTGATATATTACACTTTTTTATCTCTTTTTTTATATGCACTTGTTTTACTCTGCAATTTCTTAGTCCGTGGGCGATTGTTTGAATTTAAAGTTGGAAAAAGATAGCATATTCTACAAATTGGGTTCGTACGGATTAATAACCTTTTCGGATTATATCTTCTTACTAACCGTATTGTCGAGTAAGTATAAAAAACCACAAATATAAATATTTCTTTAAAGTTCATTGTGAATCGTGCCACTATTATCGTCGACAAATACTTAGCTTACGATTTTAGTTGAATACAAATTTTGTACTTGCTGGTGATATAGTGCGATGAGATCAGTTTTCTATAAGCATTTTTACGTTAATAAAATATATATTATTCAACATATTTTCCATAATTTTCTAAAACTTTTCCCTATCTTTCTGGCAACATGGCAATAAGCGTCGGAAGAATCGTTTTGATTTAACATCGAAACCGCGTGCAGCCAAGAGTTGCTGCATCGATCTGACGAAGTGCTAATCAGAAGGCGCTACGTTTCGTGACTTTCGGAACGCGTGGCCAACCGTTGTCACGGAAGAGTATAACTTTGCGTCTGTTGACCACTACTGCTGGTCTTTTTTGCAACGGTAAATCATTCAATTTGTTCAATTGACGTCGGCAGACATCTGCAGTAATAATTTTTCTCGGTAACACACCACACCTTTCTGATCTCACCATATGCAAAGTAATAGCTCATGGTCATGAATATTCCACTTTGGTGTCGATACGGTTAGCTTTCCTGGACTAACTTTTGCCGTAGTAGATGCGCTTTTTATCGCCAATCATCGCTGCAGACAATTTCTTTTTTTTGCGTGGCGTGTGGTAGCCATTTCCCTTTCTTTTGGAGCTTCCCGTCACTTGTGAACCTCTAAAAACAGTTAATAAATCAACCGCTAAGGTGTTCGACATTTCTTTGTCGGATTGAGCTGGATTTTCGTCCAAAAGGTCGCGCAATTAATTCTCTTCGAATTTTTTTGGTCCTTCAGGTCGCTCTTTATTATTGAAATCAAAATCCCCACTTTTAAATCCTTGACATCATAACCGAGAATTGCGACACGATGGAGCAGCGTCACCATAGCTTTCTAATAGTATTTGATGGGCTTGGGCAGCAAATCAAAAGACAAAAGTAATGAAGGTCAAAAATGCATCCAATGAGATTTCTAAATGGGAAATTTATATTTTAGGTAGACAAAGGTCAAAATCGTAGAATTTAATCGTTATGTACGTTGATACTGCGCATTTTCACCAATAGTTGTCTTTGGTCAAAACAGGTGCAAACATCTGATATAATATTCTCGATCTTCATGGGGACGGTAAATTTTTTCTTTGGCTTCTTAATTTATATTTGTACTAACATTTCTAAATTGTTTGAATAAGTTGATCTCAGAAAGTGTTCGGTTTACTATTCGTCTGTTGAAATAATAATTCCGACTTCCAAGCTTTATGCAGAGGAAACTGTTTCTATCTAAACTATCATGAGATTAAGTGCGATTTATGGTGAAAACAACAAGAAATTGATAATCTTTGTTCCTTATAATAGAATTTTAAAATTTAAGAAAGAAAAATTCTTGTTAATAAATGATTAAGAGCTCGAAATAGTTTTTATTAAATTTTTTATTTTCGTTGAGTATATTTCGTTCGTGAGTATATATAGTAAAAGAAGGTGGTTCAAATATTTTTATTAATATATTTTTACAATTAATTTTGTTCATAAAATTGAATTTGTATATTGAAATAGGTTAAATTTGTAGTTTCTCTTTTAGTGTAAATGTGAAAAATATTTTTTTTTAATATATATTTTTTTTTTTTGGAAACATTCATCAAACGTCAAAAGTGTTATTAGAGGGGAGATGAAATGCGAAACGTGATATAAAAAAAAACTAAATGTAAATAGAATATAAACAGAGAGTAAAAGCGAGTAAAACTTACAATCGAATTACAACATGAACTGCGGCCAGTATTTTGTAACTTAAAAATTGCTCGGATATATTACATTTTTTTTTGTTGCTAATAAAATGCTTTTTTGTTGGGGAAGTTCTTTATATAAAAATTTGGTTCTCTTAGGTGTTTCTCAAATAAGGTAGTATTTTAATTTTTTTTTAAGGTACTTGGGATGACTCTGATTCTGGTTAGCTTTTGGTAGAGTTTTTATTTTTATGTTTCCATTACTGGAAATCAGTAAATGATTATACAATAAAAAATATAAACAAATCCGGGTGGTTTTAGTATTTAATACTATTTGGGTTGCACGTTTTTTACATTCTCGTTGTGGTCAAATTTTTCATACCCATCGTTGGTTTCAGAGTAGTGTTTTTTGTATCTTCAACATCTGGTATAATGTAATCATAATATTTTTTGAAATCATAATCAAATAATTCGAAGTCCCAACGATATATATTTAAAAGTTGATCTAAGGTCGTGCGATTGATTTCTGAGAAGTAAATTTCCATCAAAAAATTCGTTTTACTTCCTTTAGACAAGTTGCCTATTCGACTTAATTTATTTTTTGGTAACTTATCCAATAAAAGATATTCTAAACCAGCTTCTCTTATGATGAATTCCGAATCTCGAGCAAATGTCTCCAATTTACCAATTATGTTAAATTCTATAGAGCATGGTGTGCAAAAGCTATAAATGGGAGCCCAATGCTCATCAAATCTTTTTCCCTGCTTGTGTTGTTCAATTAGAAATTGTACAAACTCTTGGAATGTAGGACATTTTTTTGTTCGACTAGTTGTAGTCTGTTTACGAAAACGTTTAATTATGCGCTTAGCCAAAGATTTGTAATAACTATTTTTGCAATCCTCCAATTTGTTACGATATCCGGACACAATGCGTTCAAATGGATCACGAACAAAAAGAAAAGATAACAAATAAGGAAGACTTTCCAGCAATTCCGGGAGCTCTGGTCGAGGAAAGCGTTTACGAGCCAACTCTAAAGGCTGATAAACAATATGCTGTAAATATTTGACGTTATAACCACCTAATGTTAAAGGTTTTTAAAATAAGGTTTTAGTGTTTACAAGTTTTACAATGAGTTATTTTTATGCTCACCTACCTAGTATATTAAAATAATACAACCATGTGCTGCTGGCTGCCTTAAATACGTTACACCATATTAAGCTATGTCCGTGTGATATGAAAAATTCTCGGGGATTCGGTGGATAGACAAACTGCAACTGATAACGTTTACAAACTTCTCGCAAGTGTAAATTACGCTGCTTTAACTCTCCTTCGATGGCGGCGTGTATCTCCTCTGAATATTCGTACACCGGATTAATTGTTGTGACAATGTTATTAATTCTTGATAATTCGACCGGTTCAAGCTTTTGAATTATGGGCTGCGACTTACTCTGTATTAAATTTAAAAACTTTCACTTATATGAGAATTTCTAAAACAAAAATTAAAAACTCTTTTTACCCCTGCTTGCGATTGTAAGTGCATAACACCCGAAGTTTCAGCTTTAACTTTATTCAGCTCATAAGCGTTTTGCGATTCTCGACACAGAAATGTTACATAGAAAATGGCAACCAGCGAGAAGATTATTAATTTTACTGAACCATGTATATGTCTGTCATACCACAGACGCGTATGCATTGTAATCGGAAGAAATGAATTTTTTGCCTATTTTTAAGAAATATGGAATGCATTCGTTAAATCTAAGCGATGTAAGATGTTTTCTACTTTTTTGTGGGTGTTTGAGTCTAGTATGGCCCACTATTCTCATTTTTATGCTAAAGTTTTAGTTGGCACTGATAAATATGATGTTGGTCAAGCGTGTGTTAGACAGCTAAGTGACCCTGAGAAATATTTGTGGCAATTTTTAAATGCGATACCGCGATAGAGATGCAAAGTTATTTAAAATATTTTTGAATGGTTTTTCTCTTAAAGTTGTTCCTAGTTCATTGTAAGGTATATACGCGCAATGTAATAGATCAAGGAAAAAGTTTGTGGCTTTTTATTTTAAAGAAAATATGTATTATTTTATGGATAACCTCTTGTCATTTTTCTGGTAAAACCAATGAGAACAACGCAGAGCTTCTGGGATCCCTACGTGAAGAAGAGATTTTCATAGGGTTTTATTGAAGTCAGCTTTCCGTTATTGAAAGCGTTCTGTACGAAGCAAAATAAATGATGATCGGAATTTACAAGGTTCGGGCTATATTTTAATGGTGAATGCATGAAAGATCTTCCAATTGTTTGGATAATTATTAAAAATATATCTAATCTGGTACTGTCGTGATGGAAGACGCTACCTTTCCAATCAATCAGTTCTGGACGCGTTAACTCAACTGCGAGAGTTAATAGCGTAGGTTGTTAACCGTGGAGGGTGAAATCAATTATTTGCCAAATTTGTAGAGGCTTGTGGCGCATTAAAGACAAAACATTATTTTACGTAGTTTTCGTTGCTAATGCCTGCACAGCTTCGTCCATCTTAGACCACAAGATTTTTCGTACCTTGCTGTCGGGTTGTCAACAGCGATTCTCAGACGAAAATTGTGTCCATTACATTTTTCCAGCTTTTGAGCAACCGTTTTGATAGAAGTGGTATAAACTTTAGCGAATTTTTTCTTCTTCAGTTGAATTAACGAATGTCACGGTGTTTTAATTCTTTCCCTAAATGTTCCCGCAACAGACGACTAACGGTCGGAAGAAGGAGTGAAAAGATTCACTGCTAAAAACAAACTTGTATCTTAAAATTTCGGACTCTGCCGGAGCCAAATGGGACTTATTGCCTAATGTTTTAGTTGTTGATTTCCGGCTTCCATAGTACGTTAAATGGTATCTTTAGAAAGAATTTATATTCGCTCAAAAACGTTTCCAAACAAAAATTGTTTAGCGTATCTTTACTAAGACGACCGTTGAGTAGGTACGGGGCTGAGAATGATTTGAAAACATTTAGTGATTCTGCCAAGAAATTAAAAGCTTCGGATGAAGTTTTTGGAATTGATTATGAATTTGTTTATAAAGTTACAAAATTTCGCGCCGTTTTCTCTGTCCTGTCATTAAAATTATTAAATGAGTTACGTTTTCTTCGACAAATGAACAAAAGAGGCACTTTGGAGTAAAAGGGGTATTCTTATTCTGACTTCTACAATTTCAATTCTTTTCTTCCGAAAATAGGAAGTAGCATTCGAAAATGGCGCAAGATTTCTTTTAGAGAAATAAAAGGGGTATTGTCGTTCTTTTTATTTCTTTTTTTTTCCTTTTTTAAGATTAAAAAAACTTATGAACTCCTTTAATTACTCATGTCTCGCGGGAGTGTTTGGGGTGTTGCCACTTTCTAATATTTTCCAGTGAATGCACGTTTAATAACTTTATTGAATGTTACTATTCTATCATCTTTCTTCCTCGCTTAAAAAATTCTGAAAGTAACGATTTTTCAGGCTGTTACAACCAACGTTAATAGAGATTCAAATTCGAAAGCGTAAAGCTTCTTTAAGTCTGTAAGTCAATCTTACATTTTTGAACTGTACATGTTATTTCACCCATTATAATACCCATTATGATGAAGTCCATAAATAACACAAAATCATAACTCGATTCGCGAACGCACTCGTTAAATCGCAAAGCTGATATTAAATTTAAATTGGTTGGCAACAGATACTCACGTTACGAAAGCAATGATATATATTTAATTCGTGACCAAAGAATCTGTAGAAGATATTAATAAAGTCTTGATACAAAAAATCGTGCAAAGAGATCTAGAAAAGATCAGACAAAAAATATGCTATCAATCGGTTTACTGATGCTTGAAAAATCAATAAAATACATTTGCAGTATTTTAGCATTGGTTTGAAAAAATAATATAATATTCTTAATGGTCGTTATCATCAATCAAAACTATATGTGCTTAGTTTCTCAACCTTTCCGACTTTAGAGGTTACAACAAGACAAACTGACTCAAAACCTCTTATTCATGGCTTATTTGATCAGTATTTGTGGATATTAGAAAAGCGATAAGAATCGTATAAGACCAAGCACAAGTATTAAAGAGAATTTTTGAAACGATGCGAAGCGATGGACTCACATATATCGGTATATAATAATTTACGAAATCTCTACTATTTCTGTTATTAAGTTGTTATTAAGAATTTTTCATAAACTGGACTTGAACTGCAAGCCATTGTTTACTCCTCATTACATACGTAAGGGAAAAAGAGTGCATATGTATCTATGTGCACACTTGTTGTTGTTGGATCTTTTATTTCAAGCATTAAAAATATTTTTGTCTTTTTTTTTGCTAACGAAACACTTGTAGCGTCGTATACGCAAACAAATCCTTACACTTTCGTCTCATACATACGAAGATGGCCGTTAAGGTGATAGCAAGAGTGGTGCTGAGGAGTTAAGGGAAGCGATGAGGGTCCTTCATTAAATCATAACATAAACGCTTAAACGCCATAAACTTTGCTTTGGCGCTTGGCAACAAACGTACATACATGGTTATGACGCAGGCAGTTTTTATAGTATTTCTCCTTTTTTGCTTTTATGTTTTATACAAAAAAAAAGTGAGAAAAATTATAAATACCCCTTACCGATACCGAAAAAGGTATTAAAAAAATTATATATATATGTTTTCTTTTTAATATAGGGCGTTGCATATAACACAAGACATCCCATCGTAAAAGCATTACGCTTTTAAAATCATATCACCGAATGGAAAATTTTGTATAGAAATGACTTAAAAACATACATATTTGGAAAAAGTAAAAAAACAAACGTAAAGTATTTCTAACTATGCTACGACGCGTGTAAGCAACATTTTTGTTCATATTTTTGTGGGTTTTCTTTTGGAATTTTTTAAAACATTTTTTGTCATGGAAATATATATTTTTCTCTACACCTGTAGAAGAAATCTCTGGCATTTGCTTTATTTGTTTTTAATTGTACTCACACTTCACTACAATGCACACGCACTCATACACAGACACTAGTTCTTTGATGAGTTGTTGACGATTGTGTATATGTTTCCGTTTTTATCCTCTTTTGATATCTTGACTCGTTCGCAGTCCACTATGAACTGTTATTTATTTAACATTTTCCCAAATAATCGTTTATAATATCCTGGCGCGCGTTTTCCTTCATCACATCTATCACTTGTAAGATAAAGAGAAAATATTTAATGGCTGTATCACTTAAATGTATAATTTGCGCAGGCCTGAACCTCTGCTCTATGTTTTAAAGATTCGCTCTTTTTTTGTTTTTTTTTCCTAATTCTTATTGTTTCATATTTGAAGATTTAAATGTTTACAAATCTCAGGCGTTTGCCTTTACTTTTTTTGTTTTGATTTAATATTTTGGTTTCATAACTGAGGGAAATCAAAACTTTAGTGACAGATAAAAGAGAATTTGGTTTTATTGTTTTATTTATAAGCGAATATTTTTTGAATTTAGTAAGTTGTAAACACTGGATGTTTTTCTATTACTTGCTTCCTCTACACTTCCACTAAAGTAAACAATTTTTTGCCATTTTACATATCTCAAAATTAATTTCACAGTTATTCGTAATTAAATTGACGAGTTTCCTCTAAAATATTTTTTGACGAGAAGATCAAGCGGGTATTTGGCTGTTGAAATAGAGACAGCATGTTTAATGGCCAGCAGTTCAATGAAAGATGAGGACAGCTCTTCTAAAATTCTGACCTGGCAGAGATCGTCTTGCCGAAACTTCGCCACCGAATAGCTGGATATGTTATTGCCAACAGAGCCGTCAGAGGCATAAATTTCGAAACAGTTGTGATAGTATTCAAGCCTTTGATTGCAGAGGGATTTTAGGGCTGAAGAAGGGAGGTTACCTATGGTTGTAGATAAAGAGGACAATAAGTTAAAATCAACACGACAGTTGTAGGAATCAAAGTCCCAGACAGGAATTGGGTTTATATTCGCCAAAAATATGACGAAATCTTCTATAACAGAAAGTGTAGCTGCACATGATCACGTCACTCAGAGTCGCAATCTTTGTGAAAAGCTCAGAATTGATGGCCATCAGCTTCACCAACTCTTTCGCCGTAAGGAGCAGGGCTGTCTCAGCCACCGGCAGTTCACCAGCAATGACTTGCAGAATATGAACTGGTGTCGATGAAGTGAGACCAGTGTATCTTCTTAGATGTTTATTTTCAAAGATCTGAATTTTCTTTAATGAGTCTTCTGGCAGATTGCATGAGATTAAGTGTGCAAATTCTATTTTGGAACGGATTAAAGACTTGTAAAGTGCCCACTTCAATTTTAAAATTTGAAGAAAGTAAAGAAATGCCAAAGCTCGTGTAAAAGCAGAAATGCGAAATGTGAGTTGCAAATTGTTCTGAAAAACGTTCCTGAAAGCTTCCTTGTAAATGAAAGAATAAGAAAATTACATTCGGTTGCGCTGAATCGTCTATATCCACAACCTTTATCTTAAAAAAAGAAAGAAAAAATTTAGGAAACTAAATTTCGATACTCTATAATATTAACTAAACGTGATGGGGTTTTCCGTTTTAAAGAAATATCGCGGAAATTTTTATTGGGCAAAACAGTGAGTAAAACACTCAGAAAGCAAAGGTACTTTTAGCTTCATTCTTTGACCGGTTTGGTTGATTTTCAATACCAACGTATATGTAAGAATTTTCAATGTTTTGACAAAACCTCGTCCAGATATCTTAATTTTTGGGTGCGCATTATGTTTTCCACCTGTACATAGATGGACGGTTGCCTGGATAGAACTATATAAATCGATTCGTAACTCCATCGTCGTGAAGAATATGTAAACATCATGGTATCTTTTTGTTTGCTGAAAAACATTTTGACCAAAAAAGGGAATTTCTTTGCTATAGTATGAGAAACGCGTGGCTGATTTTTCATATTGGCATTATTTTACAGATATTTTAAGTTCACCTATATCGTTTATCGTTTTATCTATTGCAGTTTACCAAACCTATCAATTTTTTTGCTTCTAAACCGAAATTTTTTCAATACTGTATAATAAAGGGTGAGCTTGTCTGTCTTTTTCATTTTTCTAGAGTACACGTAGAAATTTATGTCAGATATCAGCTGTAACGTATGAATGACGGGAAAACCACCTCGAAAGTAGGTTAAGTTCTTTGGCTGATTTTGTTGTTAGTTTCGCTGAATTTGACATCTTAAACTTTGCAACGAATATCATAGTTCTGTTTGCCATAGACAGACTCGCACAGACGGAAGGATTAATAGACACGCCTACATCTCTTCCGAATTTGATAACAATACACCTCATGGGATTTCTGGAACTTGCTTCTGAGCGTTGCGAACGTTTTACAAAATTGATGTACATTTTAGTGGACCCTGTAATTAGCTGTTGTTTTTCCACAACACATCCAATGATTTGTCGTAAATTATAAATATGAACAAAATCCCTGAAAGTGAAAATGAAATTGTCTTAAAATGAAATGATTTCCTATAAGACAATAAAACGCACGCTGATAATTCAAGACTTTCTTATCATATATATCTCAATCGGATTACGTCAGACAATTTTCTAAGTCCTTCTTATATGTTGCAGCATCACGTCGACATTTTGAAATTGCTTTTCAAATGTTCGACTTGAATGGGGATGGCGATGTAGACAGTGAAGAATTTGAACGAGTTGCTAACTTGGCCAGACAACAAAGCAGTATTGGTAGTCGCCATCGTGATCATGCTAATACCGGTAATACTTTCAAAGTAAGTATTTTGCATCTTATCGGTCATCCTTGTGTATACACCTCTAAAATGATCGTTGTTGTTTCAATGAAAATTCTGTGAAACTAATGAACGCTAACTTTTTTAATTTCTTATTACTAAAATTTCGAATCCTATTCTATTTGTCTTATATTTTTTTCGTCTAATTCTACGTGTGTATATAAACTTAACAAATCACCTTTTTGTTGTCGCTCAAATATCAAAAAGTCTACTAAGGTATATTTAAATGTAAACGTAAAAAAAAAAACACTGCTTTACATCTGTCATAATTAAATCATTCAAATCAATCACCGCAATGCCTAGTAACCATAGTCACACACAAACCATTATCGAAATTTAATCTGTCGATAAGCACCATCTGAGGTTCTGTTGTCGTGCTTGCTTTGCATTTTTGACTTTTCTTTTCATTTTTTTAATTTTGATAATGAAATAATTTCACTGACTTTTTATCTCTTTTTTTTTCCTATGTTTTTTTTATGTGTTCTATAGGGTGTTAATTCAGCATTGATCACTTATTTCTTTGGTCCCAACCTGGATAAGAAACTTACGATTACAAAGTTCTTAGAATTTCAACAACAATTACAACGAGAAATTCTTTCCTTGGAATTTGAACGTAAACGACCCAGCGAAGATGGCTGCATTACTGAAGTCGACTTTGCGGAGCTATTGTTGGCCTATGCCGGTTCAAATGCCAAAAAGCGGCAACGCAAATTAAAACGCGTTAAAAAACATTTCCGCGAGAATAGTTTGGGAATTACTAAAGCAGATTATTTGAATTTCTTTCACTTTATTAATAATATAGCTGATGTGGATACGGCTTTAACATTTTATCATATTGCCGGTGCTTCCATTGATCAAGCTACGCTAAAGCATGTGGCTAAAACTGTGGCCAAAGTTGATTTATCGGATCATGTGATTAGTGTGGTATTTACTATATTTGATGACAACAGTGAGTGTGTATCGCCTGCCAGTAAAAAAAAGTTTTATAAACCAATTTTTGTTTGCATATATTTTAGATGATAATCAACTAAGTAATCGTGAATTCATTGCTGTTATGAAAAATTGCATACAAAGAGGTCTTGAAAAGCCCAAGGATACTGGATTTTTGAAATTAATGCAATCGTTATTAAAATGTGCCAAAGAGGCCAAACCAGTTCTATTGGATCTCTAAAACTGATCAAATACCAAAAGAATGTTCGAGGCTTGCGTCATTTAGTAAATTTGATTAAACATTAAATTCTCATAATCTGTAACGTTTTATCTGTATCTATTAAAACAATTAAAAAAAACTGTTAGAAATCTTCATGTTAGTATAATACGTTATGATATATCTGAAATATCTTTCAAAGTGCAACACGGTTATTAATTCCGGAGATAGAAGTACTTAAAAATAATTCTTCTTATGCGAAATTCTTGATTTTTATGTATCTTCTTACTTCTTATTGCTTTTATGAGGTTGCAAAATCATTCCCAATGTTTGAAAAATAAAAAAAATGAATACCTCACATGTATTCACGTTTAGCTTTTGTGTTCATGATTTTTTGTCGACTTAACTTTGTAAACATACGCGTAAAATAAGAGCCCATACGAAATTTGTTTCTGTTTTTTTCTAAGACAAGAGAAAGACATTTATAAAAACTGAAATCGGAGGGCTTATCCAATTCAGTCATTTAAGCAGAAAATGACTATCGAAAATTTTCTCCGATGCTGTCGTACTCGCAATCACTTTTTAATATATGGAGGTTTTACTTGAAAGTAATTTAATTCTTACATATATATACAGCCATTCTTATATATGTTTTCTTCGCATCCTAGAATACTTCCCTCTCGAAGCAGAAATTTTAAAATAAATAGTTCCTAATGTATTCCCGCATTTATAGTAAAATGTTTTTTAGCCATGAGTCATTTTGTTGAAACGTGTCCTGGCGTTTCTTTAGCTGACATATACTCAATGCTCCCATTTGCAAGTGTTTCACGTAGGAAATTATGACTTACATCAATCTGTTTTCTCTTCTTGCATGACATAAATTATAAGTTTGTACAGATTCTTGTTTCAATTGGAGTTACATATTTCGACATTTTAAAACTATACAATAAAACTTTTATATAAATTTCTAGATTTATAACCGTACTTCATGGTTTTCTAAATATTTAGTGAAGTTAATTCCCAAACATCTTGTTTCCGAGCCTAGGTCTTCCATTTCCAACGATTTTTGTAAGTATTACCTTATTCTTGCAGTCCAAGCAGATTCGTTTAAAGCCGTATATTGTAATTAACATGATCTTGTTGCTCTTATCTTACTTAGTAAGTCTTATAAAGTTCTTGTATGCTTACATACCGGATTTTGATGATTATCAAGACTGTGTAATCGTTTTGCTGCTAAGTTTAGTTTCATTGAAGCCTACCCTATCGTTCCTAGTATCTTTCTCAAAATAGTAATTAAATGTTTTGGATTCTATACTTCTTTGTCCAAATATCCTTTGAGGGTTTGAGATTATCCCATCTATTCTGTGAATTTCTTTATTAATTTTAATTGAAAAGGCTGCTAACAATCTAATCGCTATTGTTCTTTTAATAGGGGAATAAGTTGCATCTAATCGATGCGAGTGACGTTTTGTCAGTAAGCTCACTTTCTTTTTGCGTTTTTTGGTGCGGAACACATAATAAGTTTTATATAGCTCAATAAGTTTTCGTCCATTTAAACGATCGACCACTTCACACGTTTACATTTTAAAAATATCTCGTCCTCAATAGCTTCTCTGAGAATTCTCCGTCGTTGTGACAATCTTCACATTCATCAGATTCTTAGTCATCGGTCATTTCGTTCGTTCCTAATATTTCTTCTTCTTGAAATACCTTCTTTGGTCCCCCTGGACGTTAGAACGGCCTCTATTATTAAATATTAAATCCTATTCTATTCTAAACGTGAAAAACCAAGCACATACGATTTAGAATATTTAAAGTAATATAAAAAATAAAGACTAATACTTGCGCGATGAACGCAATTCGACTAAACTTTTACCAATATTATTCAATCTCCTTATTAATCAAATTTCTCCTCTCTAATTTCAAGTTATATATCTCAGCCATGTCCTTAAGATCTTCTCCTTCCACATTATCTTCTAGGTAGTTTAAGCGAGAATTTTCATGCCCTAAAGTTTGTTTACGATTATCACCGTCAGTTTGAGACTTAGTTATAAATGTTGTTTCCCCTTCAACTCAGAATTCTCATCAAATGTGCAACGTGTGCATCCGTATCAGAATTCTAAGTTGCATTTCAAAAAACCACTTGAAATTAAATTTATTCATAAGTACAACGAAAGTTTCTCAGTCACTTCTTGTGAATTGTAAGAGGAAGAAAAACGTTAGCGGTCAAAAAACGAGAAAAATATAAATTTACAAGGTGCAAATGTCCTATCGATACCACAGATGATGATGATGTATGTTGAAAAAGACTGACAAAGACTGACTGGAGATAGATTAATAGTAATATTATTCAATCTATTAAATATTAACCGAGAAGTCCATAAATTGGGAAAATTGGGAGACAAAGAAAATTTTGTAGATGTGTTATGAATAAATTCTTTCGGTTGTTAATTATGTAAAATATTTAAATATTGTTTTAGTTTAACAAAAAAGAAAAAAAAAAATTAAATAGATAAAGATTGAATGAGATATGTGAAAGTTACTTAGATATTTTGGAATTAGCTTAATAAATTACTTCCTTACAAAATGGTAGCATTAGATTTTCCTGACGTACTTTATGGTACAGAAAAAATCTGGAGTGGCTTAATTTCCGTAAAATAGTTTATAATACGCTTTAGACAGAAATGTAAGTTTTTGTTACTGTTTTGCAAATACAAGACATGAATTTGTTTTTGATTTGCATTTTTAATTATTTGGTTATTTTTATTTCATTTAATTATAGAGTTCAGCCTAACAAAGCCAGTACTATCAGTTCATCTTTTAGCAAAGACAAAAATATGGGCTCGGCCCTTTGAATTAATTTCACGTCATTAATTCTTCCAATGTGTCTCAAGCATATGTAATATATTGGTGGATATTTTAGACGAGAGAGAGAAGGATGAAAAAAACGTATAAAATAGGTCAAAATCATTATCAAAATTTCTGAATGCTGAATTAAATTTTTCGCGGAAGCATTTAATTTGATTGGCAACTGTTAGGACGACTGTAAGTTGGTGCTGACTATAGGTGAGGAAGTATCATAACATATTTGAAATGTTTGCTATTTGCTATAGCTGTGGACATGAAAAGACATCAAAAATACCCACTTGCCTTAGTCATTAGCAGCATACAGAGTGAATTAAGGGATAGTGTTAGGGTGAGTAATAGTTAAAAAAATGAATGTAAGAAATGATCTTTTGAATATTTCTTGGCAAATGTTATCCAATTCCAGTGAAAGTCTTTTTAATGATCTCTCAGCAAGCTATAGTTAATAAAACGACAATTTTTTATGTCAAATATTTTTTTTAATGATTGAAAATAAACTTAAAATCTTTTAGCTCTTCATCTTTTTTCTTTTCATTTGTCTACAACTACAATTACAAAAAAATATTTATATTTATAAATTTTTACATCACTTTACCAGAAATGAAAAAAAAAAATCAATTATATTACCAGAAAACAAAAACATGACAAATGTGTTACAATCCATAAACATAATCTTATTAATAATATAAATATTTTTAATAATATATTAATTTGCTTTCCAGTTAATTTTTAACATTCCTATGTTTCGCTTGTAACGCCAACGAACTGAACGTAGGGTATTTGACAACAACGAAATGTTAAAATATTGTTATTTTCATTAATTTTTTATTCTATTTTCTTATAATAATTTATAAAAAAATGTGATTAATTTTTATTACGTTATTAGTTTCTAGTAAATATTATAAGTCGTAGTGAAAGAAATGTCAGTTTAGTTAGAAGATGGACGAGAAAATATGTTGTTGTTAATTAAACAACAACTGAAAAGGAAACAAATTATTACTTAATCATTTGTTTAATACATTTCATGTAAAAAAGTTATTTTTTAGTAAATTTTCAGTATTTTCAACTATTTTCAATAGAAAGTTAAAAGTACTAAAAGTACTTAAGGTATTTGTTTTTCAAAAATAATTCTATAAATGCATTTCGTTTCAGTTGCAAACCGTATGTTAATTAAAAATTTTTTAATTTAAATAATTTTATTAATTTTAATACATAGCATTCTAATCATAATTTTTTGTTAAGCATTATTTTCTTATGAAATTCAAAATGAAAAATATACTTCCAGACAAAGAGAAAACTTAGTAAATAATTGATATTTACAGATGAAACGAAATGTACTCACATCAACACGCATATACGAACGCATACACTTTAAGTGTATGATAAGGAAACTTGTTAAGAGGTCTCTTTTTTTTAAAGTCTATACATATACATATCGAAACATATTTTTAAAACATATCTAAATATATATGTACATTTATAACTATTTCTTTTTTATTTATTTATAATTATTTTTTTTTTTGATTAGAGGTTTCTACGAATCCTCTTAATAAATAATTTTTGTGGCTTAATTGACAATATTTTAAATTACATGAATAAAAAGAAAATTAATATTTTCATTTTACAACAAAAACTGCTTACGAAGTGAGCATTAGAATTGTCTGTGTAACAACATTTATATATAAATATTTCGTAAGAAACAGTAAATTTAATGAACAATGAATTTTTCTCTTAGGTTAACAGAAAAGACATATTATGGGAATGTACCATTTACTGCAATGGAATTCCCTCTAACAATATTTATATAGGTATATATATATATATAGATGTATATATATATATATATATATAGATATTGTAAAACGATTAGTAATACCGCTCATAAGTGATTTAAAATCTTCTGTAAAAATCTATTGAGATCTATGAGTCACTTTGAGGCATCGAAAGATCCCAACAGTTCAAAAACAGTTATGCCAAAAATTAAGAAACGAAAATGAAAATGAAGTCTAACTGAAAACGAAAATATTTCAACAAAATTAACAAACACCCTTGAGAGAAAGGGCAAAATTGCACCATATTATTTTTTTCTCCCTCTCTCTCTTTCTTTCTCTCTTTCTTCCTATCTGTCTCTCTCTATTTCTCTCTAGCAGTCTGCACGTTCTTCCACAACTCATATCTTTTGCATAACTTGTTTTAATGTCTATCCTCTCTCTCCTTAAGAAAAAAAAACTAGGCAAACAAACAAAAATAATAGTAATTCAAATACTCTTGCTATGTTCAGATCTTAAGGTCGGCGCTTGTAACTACGTTCTGATCAGCGGAGTAAATCATCATATTTTTAATTGTCGCTACTTCTGATTCCAGACGAGCCAATTGCGATTTAAGTATATGTTCGCGTTCAGACGGTGTCACCGTAATAACTGCCGAAGCGGTGCAAGTTTCTTTACCTCCTACTAAGACCTTGCGTTGAAATTGTGCTGCCCATTCGGGGCTAGATAAAGATATTCCTGAATCACGTTCATCACTAGAGTTATCACCGGATCCATCTGTCCAACCAGGTGGTGAAGCACGATTGCTAACCGGCTCTTGCTTAATATGTTGCAAGGCCAATAGAGCTGTTGCTGCGGCATCTTTATCGCCTAAATGTGATTTATGCCTTAATTTCAGTGGCAAACAATTGTTCGAATCATTGCTATTATGAGGACTGGTGGTAGTTGTGGCCATATTTAGTTCATGCGTTGCTTCGACCATTTCTTGATCAGCCTCATGTTCGTCATCACCGGAGGCGGCGCCAGTTGATGATGCTGAGGACATAGAAGAAGAGAGTCGGGAAGATGGTGTGGTAGAAGAGAGCATGTTCTCATAGGCTGTTGGGGTACTCGCACGTCGCGATAAATTCAGCACATTAACATTAGCCCGAGCTGATGTTGAAGACACTCCTTCGCCCCCACTAGAACTTACTACGGCTGCCGCTGTTTCAGCTGTCGGCGGAAGATATGCAACCTCGTCTTTGCCAAACTGATTATATAGAGTACTTAACTGCTGCGGTGCTGCGTATAGGGCAGCAGCAGATTGTTGGCTGTTATACAGAGTTCCGACTGACGATAAGTCGCCATTAGCTACTGCTGCCGCGTTGCTGGTGGTAATGGCGTCCACTACGGCCACCACTTTACGCAAATTATCCAAATCGCAGCGAACATTCCGATTCAACGCTTGCAAAACGTGAAGATTTTGTAGATTTGTAGGTGTGGACGCCTGGGTGGAAACGGTGGTATTGGCAGCAGCCACTACATGGTGTTGAGATGCGACAGCAGGTTGTACGTTCTCTTTAACTGGGGGGTTGGCTGCAAAAACGGGTGCGGTATTGGCCATAGCAGGATATAAGGGTTGTTGAATTGACTGAACGGTCTGAGCTAAGGCGGTTGGCTGATGTATATGCAAAGCAGTCTGAACATTTGCCTTAACAATCGCAGGTGTGTTCACCTTTTCTGCGCTATCGTTTGCAGACTTTTGCTGTAAAATAGCCGTTGTAGGCGAAGAGGAACCATATAATATACCATGACCATGATGATTGTTAGGGGTAGCGTTAGTAAAGTTGTTGACTGCCGCTGACGGGGATAGTTTGGACCGCTTTGTGATGCTCAACACCTGTTCACTGGTAGGCAGCGATGCCAAAATTTGCTCCACACTCACTAGGTTTTCACCTGATATATTGAATTTCTCTTTAATTGCGTCTAATTGAGCTTTGAGAACATGATTTTCTTTAGTTAATTCCACTACCCGCTGCTCCAAAACCATATCATTGTAACGACGTTTCTCACGACTACGTTTAGCCGCTTCGTTATTACGCCGGCGACGATCCCAATAGCTATCGTCCTTCTTACAATCAGGAGTGAATTCTCGCTGTTTCCGTTGCGTAAACAATTCCTTATTTTGAGCATTCTGCGAAGATTTGTCATTTCCATTATATGACATATATTTGCCATGTGACATACCATCATTTAGGCTATGACCAGAGTCACTAGATTGCGGACTTACTGGACCATTATTGTACATAGAGAGGCCATGTACTAAGGAAGAGCAAGAAAAAGAGAAAAATACTTTATTGGATTTGTTAAATACAAAGCATTTTATGTCTTACCATTCGAGGCCTCATTTGAATTACCGTTCATGGACAATGTTGGTGATATAGAGCTCATGCGTACGTTATTTATAGCCATGGTGGCTGCTGTTATTGGCGTTAAGGTATTTCCTGTATTCGGATGAGAGTGTTGATGCTGATTAAGATGATGATGATGATGATGATGATGATGTTGATGATATTTACTGTTATTCAAAGTATTGACAGCCTGCAAAACTTCTGGCATAGTAGAATTAGTTGAAACAACGTTCGCGGCTGCTACAGCTGCTTTTAGACGATTCTGTTGTAATTGCAGTATATCGCCGCTTGCAGCAACTCCTACAGGTGATGATGGTGAAATATTTTTAGACGACGATTGATATTGTACAAAATCCGTTGTATTAACAAGCGGCTTGTAATCCTGAGTATTTGGTAATGCGTTCTGTTGATGTGCTATAAAAAGTAAGAAAAGTAACAAAAAAAAATAAATTACAGTTAAGTTCTGGTGAGTACTTGACGTAATATTTTATCGTGATTTAATTACGCAAATGTTATGTATGCGTCATCATTATATGACAAGCTTTCTAATTGGAAATTATTAGGTTCAAATAAGAAACGACTATTTATTGAAATGAAATTATTTAATAAATATGAGTAAGAGAAGTTAATTATTAGCAATAACCGCCTTATTCGCTTTTATTATATGCAAGTTTTCAATTCTTTCTAATTATCTATCCGGCGGGCTGGCAAATATATTCTCTCTTGTCCTTCAAATTCTCTTCACATACAATAAACTTCAAAACTCATTAAGTCATCCATACATCGAAATTCCTCATTCATATTCATATCTCCTGGTCCTTGGGGATAGTTAGTTACAGTATATCTGATAAAGACGGTTTTTCGAACTTTATTAAACACAATTCTTATACATAATATATTATACTATTTGCGTAACACTCATACGTAACTTAGATTGGATAATTGAATCATTTTCATGATGTATTGGTTTGGTCAGAAAGAAATTTCTACGTTCTGCTCGCAATTGCATGATAACAAATAGAATAAGAATGAATTCCTGATCTAAATCCAGATTTCTGTCGGTCTTATGTTAAAGAGAAATTATTATGTATATAAGATTAACAGATTAGTTGAAGAATTTTTTGTTAAGACCCTTATCAAGGATTTTATATTAGACTTTATTGTTTACTTTTGAAAAAAAAAAAAAAAAACTAATAATACGCTAATGATTTTGAAAAATATCAAGAATTAGTAAGAAATTTACAATAAAGACCACTTGACAAATGAAGGCAAGTTGTAGAAGATTTGCTTTTAACAATAAAACAATCGTCACTGTTATGTAATAAATTGGCAAGAAACTAAGAATCATTAATTTTTTATTTCAAACTTGAAATATATTCTGGCCAATCTAACAATATTACTTGATATTAATTGCACGAGAGTAATCTTTAACTATTGTATTAATATCTGCATTCTTAAGACTTTTACGACAGTGATAGAGAAAGTAAATAGTATATATAATGTGAAGTCATACTACAGAAAGAATCTGCATTTTTTTTCATTTTTTGAAATTCTCGTGACTAAAAACCTGAAGGTCTGAAGCGAATACTTTAGAAAATGATAAAAGCTGATTAAGACCGTTTGCATTTATAGCGTGGTGTTGATCAAGATGTCCGCGTGTATAATTCACTAGTGTTTTTTCTTGAAGTTTACGATTACTATCATTTTGAGGCGTATTTTGAATACCAACCATTTTAAATTAAGACATCAAGTGTTCTAAAAACCGTTCAGTTTATAGATAAAGATAGAATTAATTAATAAAAAATGTTGTTGTATATGGGTTGGAATCGAAAAAAGTGAAGTGAAGCCTTATGAGCTCCAGGAGGTTTCTTATTTTTCTAGTTTTTTACTAGTTTTTGGCTAGTTGTAGGCGTGTCAACTAACTGGTGGATATCATTTTTGTCTTGATAGTGTATGTATAAATAAAATGCTTGCAAATTTTCGATCGGTGTATAGTGCAGGTTGCAAGTTACCAATATTTTGAATATCTTTTTGTCAAAGGTTTAGTTTTTGTGAACGAATATTGCCTTTTCTTTAATGGTACCCTATACGGAGAATCTAGCTTTAGTTGCATACTTTCGCGACTATAAGTGTTCCAGACAAGTGTGTTATATGGACGGATATATATAAAAATACATTTAGTTAATTACAATTTTATAGCCATTAAAAAGTAAATGTTTCTATTGCATTTTCCGGATAAGCGGACAAACGGAACGATACACTAAGCGCACCTTCAGTGCTAGTACGTCTTAATCTCGTCGAAGTCGATTACGGAATAAATTCTTATATTTCGTAATACTTCTGAAAATCACACTTACATTTATCTGTTAAAACGTTTTGGGAATTTTTTATAGATTCACCATTAATTTTAATAACAGGTGTTGCTGTTGTTGATATTATTGCAGAATTCACAATATGTGTTGGTGATGTTGTTGTCACTATCGACGATTCTACTGGCGATGTTAATGTATTATTTTTCAATATTAATAAATTTTTTGTGGTGACAGGACCTTTAAATAAGTTCACTTTTGGTTCTAAAGTGCAGACAATCGACATTTTTTGTGATGTATGTGCGTTAACATATGCGTATGTCAAGATTTTTTTTCTTTCAAGTTATCATGCACATACTTTGGCACATAGTCATGTGTGCGTATGTGTATGGATGACTGTGAACGCAGATAACTTCAACAAGATTTTACGTTTATTATGAAATGATTGTTGTTGCGTTCTTTCTCTTTTAATACATTTGAAAAAATAAATAAACAATTTTTTATTTTATTTTACTTTTTTGTTTGTTTTATTTCTGAAGTATTTATTTTAATTGCGCATTGTTTTCACTTATTATGGTATTGTGTGGGGTTTGCTTATCTGTTTCAATGAATTTTTAATAATTTATTGTTGTTGTTTTTTATTTTTCACATTTTCTAAAGTTCTTTGCACTTTCTAGGTATTAATCATAACGCAAGAAGAAGAGTTAATATATTTCTCGTTTTTTTTTTTTGAAGTTGTTTACGACACCGAAAAAGTGGTATGAATTGACAGAAATATTGTTCTACCGCATAAATGTTTTCGTTATTATTTAAAATCACGCATTGGTTGATTCACCGCCAGAAAAAAAAGCAAATACACTGATGTGTTTGTAAATTTCAGTTTAAATTTTTGTTCACTGTTAGTAAATCAAAGCGAATGAATAATTAGATTTGATTAATATATATTTCTTTGTATAAAGCATTTGTTGTTTTCCAATACGATTGATTGGCTGAGAGCTAGAGTAATTTATTTATTCTAGAGCAAATTTTCACGAAAGTATATCCCGTTGCACGCTGTTTAGCACAACCGTTAACTACGACTGTTAAAACGCTATTGAATAGAAAAGCTTTCACAGCACAACCTCTTTCACTTTGGCCACAATTATTGGCGTTCTTGCCGTAACTAGTGGTCACGTTGCAGCAACACGTACGGCCTGCAGTGACGTTAATGTTTAAAACACACAGCTTCGTGAAAGTCCTACAACATGTTCGCTGTATGAGACTGATCGATCAATTGTTATTTCATCATCCGCCGTCGCTCGTTCCATCTTTTAAGTAGTTGCTATAAGTGTACGTGTGTATGTGTAAATTTTTGTGTGTATTGTTATGAAGCAGTTTACCAGTAGAATTTCTTCTTTTGTTTGTGTTTTATAATTTCTTTTTACTTATAAAATCAAGCCGCATAAGCACCGTTATTTCTAGAAATGATGCATATGGTTAGATTGCAACATGTTGCAACCTATATTTTTGGTAAAAGTGAAATTTTTACTTGTAACAGTTCACAACTTGTTTTAATTTTGTTATTCATTTTTCTTTAATGCTTTAATAGAGATTTCTTCGAACTATTTGTGTTTAGGTTTGAGTTGCTTGCTTTCAATTCCTTTACCTATACTAATATAACAATATAGAACATTAGAGCAACAGCTCGATTGTACGCAAAACATCTGTTGAGTAATTCATTTGCTACAGTAGAAACAAAAACAATAATAATAATAACAACTTGTTGTCGACGCTCTTGATTGAAGTTATTCAGTTGCTTGGTTAGTTGGATTAGATTTAATTTTGCAAGATATATACGAAAAAATAATGCATTATGTATTCCCGTGCAATGTTAATGTGACCAACGTTTTTGCATGTAATTAATACGCAACCTTCACATTAGCAACACGGTTGGTGAAGAAGGTTGGCTGGATATATTTCGACCATATAATATTACTGCTAGCCGGCATAATATATAAACGTGATTTTTCTCTCTATTGTTTGCTGTTTAGTTCTCTTTTGTTGCGTCTCTTTAGCGTGCTTTGGGAATTTTTAATCATTGGTAATAAAGAGTTAACTAACACAGAGTAATATGTAAGAAGTAATAAGAACGGCTAACATTTAGATGATGATTGTCACACATGCGAACAGGTGCCTCTGTCTTATGCATAAAGGCTGCTGACGTAAGTTATTAAGAATCTTAAGGGAGCATCTTATATAAATAAATAAAAATGTAGGGCTAAAACCAAGTTGCGGAACTTACACTCTTTCCAGATAAACGGTAAGAGAGTATTTTACATAAATAACTAAAAGTTACTACCAAAATTACTAGATCCTTGTTCATTTTGATCCTTACGTAACTTATACGTTTTCAAGATAAGTGGTAATTGAAATTGCAAGAAATTGGGAAGAAAAAAATTTCCGGAAATCTCTCTCTGTGTCTCTCTTTTCTTTCTCTGTAATTTATACAAAGGAATACATACAATGCAATGATTACTAACACTTTTACAGCACAAATTTTACTTGTGCACAAAAGTCTTGGGGCTATGAAGAAGATTTGTTCTTTTTTTGTGAAATCAATAGATTGACTTGAAATTTTTAGGATAAATCCCTTTGTATAAAGCATACTAAGCATAATTTATAAGTAAATATATTCTACCCATCACCCAAACATGTAAGACTCAGAATCACCCATCAGAGAATCCATAGATGGAAACACTCTAAATTGGAATGGATTCATAAGTGAAAAAATTCAGATGGAAACTTAATGCTTATTAATTCACCATCAAAACTTGAAGTGAGAATTTTAGGGTCTATCCCATTAAACAAAAGCACGAATAGTAATATTTGTTGTGTGCATAGATTAAAAAGAAACAAAAATGCCAATAATTTTGTGAGACATTTATTTAACACTTTCTTTCATAACTTTGTAAAATGTAGGATATTAGGCTTATTCAAAAAACCATCGCACAGCGCATATCTAAGTGGCTAAAATGTGCACTATACCTCAGAAACCATCATGATCAGACCAACATGGTATTTGTTCTTCATGAATGTGTGAGCGTCAGTTTTGCGTTCACGCTGCTCAACTGTGGAAATCCTTTTCGATTTGTATTGTCGTATTCAGACTTTACTTACTATTTTATTTATTCTATATACAAATTCATTTTTTAATCCTTTAGATAAATTCCTTTAGATAATTATTTATGAGCTTTTGTTTATTGCTTACTTATAGTTTCTTGTTGTTTTTATTCATATTTTATTTGGTTACGCATATTTTAAGTGTACACACTATTTATATTAATATTTTCGTGGTTTTCATATCATAGCATTGTATTTTTGTAAAATAAAGTTTACAATTTCTAAACTGGCGTGATGGGGTATTTTCCAGATAATAATAAAAGTCTCTCTCGAGGCTTAGAATTTCTTTTTTTAGACTTTGTATTTTTCTCTGATTTTAAAAGTAAATTTGACGATTCATTTCTTTTGTTCATTGCACTTAACAGTAAACGATTGAGTTATTATTAACGTTCCATTTCAATCGTAACACTAAGAAGTCCATAAAATATTAGGTGCAAACCAAGACGAAATTTTAGGAGATTGACGAAACTTTAGACAGAAAACATTGACATTCATTATATTTTACTAAATAAATAAAATAATTTTGTATTTTAACCTGATTCTGCCTGGTTCTTGGTTCGATTGATGTTATTCTGGTGTTTTTTTGGAATCGGTGGTTTGCGTAATTTGTGCAGCTCATGTCGTGTGTGCCAAATGCTATTCATTCTGACGGGGTGTGGCAATTTTCATAGGAATTCATAGTGGTTGCCAAGGTGTCACAGTTGGACTGAAATGTTCGTAGGCTGACACCTAGATAGCGCTACTAATACTAAATCCATATTATTTTTAGTTAGCCCTAATCTTCAAAATACACGTGTATAAATTTGACAGCTTTTGCACTGTTAATATATGAGTTACAGAATTTTTAGTGAAGCAACTTTTGTTAGTTTGAAAAAATGGATAAAAAGGAATTTCGTGTGTTAATAAAGAATTGCTTTTTGGCGACAAAAAATACTATAGAAGTCAAGCCATCATGGCAGAACTTACATTGATAGAAGAGGTGGTATCGTCTTCTACATTAAGCACTGTTTAAATTCTAAGATCGCCTTGAAGCCCGGTGATGACACTGCAGTGGAGTATCTTGGTGTTAGGGGTAATTTAAACAATTGTAACTAGTTGGATGACATTTTCGGTGCGTTGAATGAAGTTTCTGTTACTTATGAAGATATAATATTCTGTGGGGATTTTAATGTAGACCTGTTCTTGAATGATATGCATGCCAAAAAGCTATGGGATTCGATATCAGCTTCGGGTATGAAATTGGTCAACTTATGCCTCATTCGCTATACTCGTCTTTGCAAGTCAACCTTATTAGATCTTCTTTGTGTTACTGACAGCTCTTTAGTTAATCATTATGATTCTCCTAGGTGGGCTATCTGATCATGATTTCTCGTTCGTCTCCTTGGATATCCATATCAATTACGATATTGGTGAGCAGTTTATGATCACCTATAGAGTCTTTAATGCTATTCAGATACAACGGTTAATGGATGCCTGTTCTTCAATTCGTTGGAATAATGCCTCGAAATGCCTCGATACTGTGGATCATAATTTATTGTTACATAGGTTTTCGTATAATTTTGGTTTCGGTTCTTCTGCAATCAGTCTGATCAGATCTTATTTGGTAAATCGGTATCAACGACTTGTAGTTGGAAACTCCTCATTTGATTTAAAATTGATTAGTTCAGGGTCTTTTTTACTTAGCGTTTTCATCAACGACTATGTCATGTGCTGCCACAACGTATGCTGGTGATGCTCAAATTTAGTGGAAGTGTGGATGATATGGTTCGATCTATTAACGATCTTTTACTTCTCATTACTTTTTAGTCTGTTTCAAACAACTTAATGGTAAAATCTAGCATAAGTAAAGAAATTGTCGTTTCATTTGTTACTTGTGATATCCATTTCCTGCTATCTGTCAAAATGTTCGATGAAGATATTGAATTAGTGTGTCTACATGCAAAAACTTTTACCGATTCGGGACTTATTTTTATTTGAACCTAATTTAACCGAGATATTTGAGAATATATGTAACATGTAAAAAAATGTTTAAGTTCATTTCACAAAAGTGAAGTATCACTCTGTTGCGATGGCACGTAAAGATGATGGTTGAGTCGTGTGTTATAAATAGATCAGTGTAAAAGATAAAACGGTTATTTCTCTAAAATTATTTTACGGTTCTTTATAACCGAACTCTGGTCTTAGAAAGTACGGTGCATGTACCAAAATGAAAATTTGTTATATTAAATTAAAAAAAAAAGTGTTATTCAGACAATCTTTGTAAGTTAATGTGTGAGAATCCACTAAATAAATTGTACACAAGTAATTAAAAAATTTGTTATATTTCTTCTCACGTTTATCTTACATACAATGTTATGACTGATGGCAGTATGCAATTCACCCTTAAAACGAGATGCAATAAGTAGATCTTAATAACTAACTCTAGCTTACAAACTCGCAACTAACTGCCGCAATACATTTAAATGTTCTCATTTGTACGAATAGAATTTAACATTACACCACCCATTAGAGGGGAATACAGGCATAGAGAGAGTAAGAGAGAAAATGATAGAGAGGGAGAGACGAAGAGCGACTATGTTATGAAACGCTGATTCTAAATAAGCGCAAAACAAAATAATATGTAATATATTGCCTGAATAACTAACTGATTGAGAACTTTTCATTTACATCGCCATTACTGTTACAGCTAACCAATCGTTCATCAAAGAGTAGCAAAGCTATTCTTACGACATATCAACAAACGTTTGTATGTGTCACATGTATCACGTGTTGGAAAATGTGCTAAAGCTACAAGTCCAGTACAACGCTCCCTCATGGCTCACATGTTCGATACGGACGTAAATCAGTCAGCTACTGTGCGAACACAGCAATACAAATGACAAAAAAGAAAAAAGAAAAAAGAACTATTATTACATCGTGTTCTTTGGATGTTAGAAAAAGAGCAGACAGCAGAAAAAGATATACGTAAGTGATTTATTTAGACTTGATATCAAAAGCTAATGACAATACGCAAGACATATAAAATTGTTAACTTGGAAATCGTATCTAGTAATAAACATAAAGAAGATTTGGAAGGGAGAACAAAAAGTTAAAGACTATATTTAACAAAAAAATTATCATTCCTCTTGAATTGCTGAGATCGATTAGGTTGAATTCGAAATTTAGTATTTTGCTTAAAAATTAAAATCTGCTAGATTTTGGTGATTTATTTTCGAGCTTCATTGCTTCACTGTATCTTCCACTTATTATCGTATTAACCATTAAGGAAAATGAAAATTTCTGTCATAAATTTATAATTTTTCTGACGAATGTGACAATGTTTATAAATTGCATAACGTTCAGAGTAATGAATAAAAGCATAACAATAAATTAAAAAGAAAAGCAAGATTCGCTTTGTACAAATTTTTGTATACTCAGCTTCAGTTATGTTGTAATGTATTGTAAGTCATCGCTCGATGTTTAGGACATATTGTATCGTATATTTCTCCTATGCCGTATATTGTATATATTTCTTCTTTTATGCAACGTGATACAAGCATCAAGTGTAGATTATTTTAAAAATTTACAAAAGCAAATAAACGAAATTCGACCTGGAACTTATCTATTAACAATTATATCGTATACGATATATTAATAGCACTTCTACTAACGCTGACAAGAGAAAAGTTAAAATCATATCTGCCCACCTAAACATAGATCTGATTTTATAATCGCCATTTCAGTGAACAAAAAGAAGACTTCGTTATTCACGACTATTGAAAGTATACGCAGATACTGGTAGATAAAGGTTTAATAAATCTATCCCCTAGAGTCAATGTAATATAGAGCATGCAGAATTTTCATTAATTCAATTCATAACAAGATATATTTGAGATTATTTAGCCTTTTTCTGTTTTCAAATTTAATATTTCTTATTATTAATAATTAGAAACCATAATTTGAAGAACTTAGAAGTTTGCAGTTGCAACACATTACAAAGTGCTGCAAACAACATATATAAAAAAGTAGAAAAGGTTTGAAATATATTGTAATTTTTTTTTCTAACGACTAAAGCGGATGAGTTTAACTGGAAAACAATAAAAAAATTTAACGAATTATAATTTCGTTTAATATACGATTAGTTTTGAAGTTTGGAAATAATATACAGGGGTTGTCTGGAAAGTTTCCGACTTAAATAAGAAAGAAACACGTATTTTTGCAAAATTCTTCTCAAGGATTCTTTACCATTTGTCAAGACTCTTAAACTAATCAAAAGACTCTTACACTTCAAAATTTGCTTTTTTTTGAGATCTGTCAACAGCTAATAGACACTGGGGGTGAAATCTTCGGAACATGATTGGTGAGACAGCAAATCTAACTTCTATTTATTAAGTTTTACTGTTATAGTCACCAACTTATGACTCGTTCCACTGTGAGCAGAGGCGGGATCTAACGTGCGGTTTCTCGTGACTCTATCTTGACTCCATATCGGACAAACACGCTCTTTGAACGTGTCTGTATTCTCAGCTATCTCTTTAACATTCATTCGACGGTCGTCCAACGCCATTTGGTGAGCTTAAGCTATGGTGACAGTTTTTGGAAGACTCGTCATTAATTCATGTTGGCGCATTGTCTTTCAAAAATAAACAATGGCAGTTTGCTGTACAATTTTTTCCATTTTCACAAAAACACATCGAGTTGTCCACACGATTAGGAAACAACCAATGTACCTTTCCAAAGGTGAAATCTATCCATGTTTAATGATAAGTGCTTGTGCAGCTCCCCGCTTGGTTCCTAATAAAGGCCTTTATCGAACAGGAAAATTTATTGGAAAGTGAGTAGTTTCGAAAAAATGTTTATTAAGGTTTTAGGTCAAATTAAGAGATAATATCCAAGGATTTTCAACGAGCGCGACGTCAAATACAATGAACAACCTGTTGATGAGGCGACTTTCTAGTTAACCTGTCGTCGCCTGTCAACCTAGACAGACAACTTAGTGAATACTTTGCTTCAAAAGAATCAAGAATTTATTAGATTTTAATTATGATAAAGCATTAGTAGGTTTTTCATCACGAAATTTCGGTATAACAGAGTCATTAAAACTCCTTCATATAATTCTAATGATATAGATGATGATACCGCAACTGAAAAGCAATGAAGTCGGTCAATACAACTGATGAATCAACTCCTTCACTGTCCAAAATGTGAATTGAAACTTCTCCAAATACTTCATTAGTTGCTTCTGCTTCAATAAATTTGATGCCTAACATTGCCAAACTGAAAGATCCATCCACGAAATGGATATTCAATATCGAATACAATGGTGGCAGATAGAAATCATTACATCAGATATGAATTGAGTTAGAACATCAAGACCAAATCAAATTTAATTTCTCGTGCGATTGTATGAAACCATCATTTAACCCTGTTTTGTGAGAAAATTTGTATGACGTTGCTGTCAATCAAGATGTTGGACTTCTAGGAACTGGCGATCTTGAACGTCACCTCGACCTTGTCTCACATGTATTATTTGTAAATGATTTACAAAATGTACGCAATAATGTCAAAACTATGTTTATGTCTACTAATAGTCAGTCCAATGCCTACGTTAAGAACGGTCTCAACAATTTTTAAAAACGCCAGCACAGTTTTTTATCGGTTACGTTTAACACATTTCGTACAATCAATAAAGAGGACTTGGAGAAGACTTGCCTAGTTAGTCATCTTGGTGGTATGTGTGATTTTTCAAAGGCTGTGTGACCATTAACAAAAATAAATCAGAGAAAACTTTAAGCTTAACTAAGCCGTGTTCAAGGAATTATTATATTATTAACATATTCGTCTATACGTCAGCAAAGCAGTATGTTTTTGAATATGATTGCATTATTTGAGACCAAAAATGTTATACTTACTGAAAGCAAATTGAAACCTTGTTAAAACAGATTTTACTTTGTGGCTCCAACTTTAGCTTTGCACTTTATAGAAATAGCTTAGCCTTAGTAAAGCTACCCACTTTTGAAAGCATAAAGCTAAATGTATATAAAAAATATAAATATAAATATATTCTTCATGAAATTCAGAATACCTCCCTACAATCTGTGTTCTTACCATCACAAATAAAAAAAAACCTAATTTTTGAGGGAAAGGGAAGAAAAATGATGTGCTCAAGAAACGAAAGTTTAGACAAAATTTATAGTTTTGGTCATTTATACGAAATTCTTTTTAAATAAAATTGACATGAACCCAACATCTAAGAGGGAAGAATAACATTTATACTTCCCTTAAACAACCTGATAACTTACTATATGTACAGTTTACTAATTTTCCATATAATCATATTTATCAAGGTTCGCCTCAAAATGAAATTAATCTCAAACTTCTTCTTTTCGGACGCTCTCTCTCTTTCCACTCCTTATTGTCATAATAATGGAATGCCAATATTCAGCATTATCGGAAGACCGGACCACCGAGTATGATTAAGTCATTTTATTTCTTTACATCGATGAAAGTATCCGGAGATTTATAGAAAAACGCATTATATTCCCTTATATAATTCAAATCTAAACTAATTGGCTAATAGCCAAAGATATCAGCCAGTGATGCAACCAATTTCCACTTTTTTGTCGCTAATAACTAAAAAATACATTCACTGCTAGCTTCTATGCTAATTATTACATAATCGTATCAAATTTATACGCAACTAAACATTCTAATGATTTCGAGTTTTTTGTATCAATGATGGTAGACACCTAATCGGATGCAGAAATATACGTAAATATGCATAAATACTTTTTTTTTTAATTTCGTTTTGATACGAAAACAGAAAACACGTTGCATGTATAACAGCGAGTATATCATCAACAACAGTTATTATTAGTTGTTTGCGACAACTCGTTGGCTGCCTGACACACGTGAGCTACAAAACTAAAGTATGTTGAAGGAAACGTGATCCAACGTGACATGTGTTTGTTGTAATGCCGGTAGACAATGTGATCTATAAGTAAGTACCTGTTTATATACCTGTACATATGTATATGTTTATGCGCAAAGATAGAAAATATATTAATATCAATAGTATCAATAAAACAATCATTATCATTATTATTATTATATGATTACAGAAGTGCAATTAGTTTATTATCCTTTTTTATTTTCGCCTGACATAACAAAGCTGCACGTTTGCAGGTAATCCCAGAAGAAAAAAACTATAACAAAGGGCCAAGAGAGAAGCGAATGTTTCTATACCTATCACGAGTTTCGCTACGACATGAAAAACATTTTCAATGTAGTATGATTTTTACGTAATTTTGGGTTAGATACGTCTTGCTTTGCCAAGAAGGGAGAATTTAGTTCATACCCATTTTTTCATATCTGGCGCTACAGGGAGGAGTATAAGAAACCCTAAGTGGTTTGAGATTGTCTTTTTTATCGGGTGGCACCGGTTACTGCTTGGATTTGCCAAGTCGTACGCCGTCGAGCATTATCGTATTAAACAATTAAGCATTCAATGTAAGTTTTGGCGTTAAACAATAGAGACAATTTATTTAATGCGTTATTTGAATATGTAGAACGAAGTAAAACCATCAATACTTTTTAAAAATTCTACTATTTTTCGCTAGCTTCCTTCTCCGTCCTTCTAAAGCCTTTTTATGGTTAGCTTGTCAAAAAAACAGCAAATGCCCAAACAACTATAACAAATTAACCTTATTTATTAACTTAAATTAGCATCCTTTTTTATCATCATTTTTATATGCGCCTTTCCTTACATAGGATGACATTATTTCATGGCCTATGTAGTCATTCTAAAAAGTACGTTTTTATAGCATTACTTGGAATGAGGTGTAGAAAAACTCTTCCCAGAAACTGATCATGTTCTCGAGAACGTTTCACGCTGGGTGTGCTGGGGCAGAAAATGGCTACAAATGACGATTACTATCACAAAATATTTTCCAGGGATGAATTTTTAGTTCAACGGCTTCTTGAAAACTTCGTGCAAAATTAATGAGCCAATAGATCGAGCTTCTTTTGTTGCAAAGGAGGTTGATGGATGCTCTTAATGGTATTTTCAGTAAGACGAAATAAAATAGTCTCATAATGAAGTAAACTTCCATCTTTTTCATGACGAAATGCGATGAAGTTGCTCTTAGTACAAAAAAAAATTAAACATACGTTTTTTTATTCACTTTATTCACTTTGAAGGTAAAACGGAGATCGTATAAAATATAATAATAATATAAGTTAGTTAACTAACTTATAGTTAACTATAACCTTAATTGATTTTCGGATTTAAAGTAAGAAAATCAATAATCAAAAATTGTGTGCGTGAAGACTATATTTAACGTTCTAGACTATGGATTTTTTACATTGCAATTTTTTTCATAGAAAGATTTAGATGGCATGTGTGTATATCGCAGTTATAGGATCTACTATGACTACAAGGAAAAGGAACAATTTGATTATTGCATTATTTTTTTAATATATTATTTGAATATATTATATATTATTAGCATTTATTTTACTCCGTAAATGGTTTAATGAAAATGGTCCTTTTGTCGATTGGATTGTATTTGAATAGATGTAAATGTAAATAATTCAAAAAAGTCCAAATTCTTTCCCCTGTTTTCAACTTCAGGTTGGTACACCGTTTCTAAATTAGCACTAAAGTTTCCAGTTGAATTGTAGTCATCATTTTGATTTGCTTACTAAGGAACCTGTTTCTGTACTCAATGAGAAATAGTGGGTTTTGAGAGCATATCTTTTCTATTTATAATTTTTCGTAATTAGTAATTAATTTTAATAGAATTACTTTACAACCGTTCAGGTAAGGAACCTTTTCCCGTAATGAATTTGGTAAACCTGCTATTCACCGCTGGCAAATACGAACTGTCGAAATCGTGGTTAACGAAATTGCGACAAAAATAGTAAACTTTTCTGTTCGTTCATCAAAGTGCATTTCCATGCATTACAAACATTTAAACAATTCAGTATACCTCCCTTCTGTAGTAGTTATGAAAAAAAAAAACAATAAGTAAACTATAGAATTATTCTTATCGCTTTCTATTAAGTAAACAACGTCTATTTGTATTACAACTATATAATTAAAAAAAGTTATTAAAAAAAAAGCATTTTTTTCTGTGAAAATTTTTTTATAGATTACGATAAGAAATCTAGCAAACAAAAGTAAAATTCTAAAAATAATTTTATGACTATTTTAAAATGCACACCTATAGACACACATTTCGTATGTTGCCAGACAGTTAACAAACATTTTATATTGCGTAAGCTTCAAGGGAAATTTTATTGATAGCGGACTTTTGCTATCATATTAGCGAATCAAGCAAAGACGAAGAATATATTGTGTAATAATATTACATTCTGATATGTTAATAGCATTTCAATAATAATTATAAAAAAAAGGAAACGTTTGCAGTGCATTTTTGATGATAACATGTTTGATTTCCGGTAGATATTTCATTTCATACATGTTACCTGTAGCAGAAAACTCGCCTGAGCAGCAGTGATTTTGTAAATGGAAAAATGTGTTATTATCTAACAACTCAAGTGATAAATCGACAAAAAAAATAAGTTTTAGATTTCCTACAAACTTTCTATAAATTTTCTTATAATTGATAAGAAAATTATATTCATGCTGAGACCATTCCTGGACCATTCCATTCACAACCAATTTAAACAGTTCTTATACCAATCATCAAGGGATATTTTTAAAATTTCATATATAACGTTCAAAAATATGTATTGGAGAATCAAAATTCCGCATATTTTGCCTTATGTACAGAAGAATATCGATTACTTAGCTTCTCATACCTTTCAATCATATAGTTTTCATAAGCGTTTCAAAAAGTTGACTAGTCAATGTTAATCTTATCCTCGATTCCCGTAACTGTCAGCAAATAACGATCGAATTTTGTCAAAGACTAGGCCTAACGGATATGAGCAATCGTTGGCTGTTCAAAGCTTTTTGGAAACCAAAATGCCCGCAAGAAAACTTTACGACCTATTTTCGATATTAATTTTCGCTCAGTATGTAATACGTAGAGTTAACGAATTTTCATGAATACTTTCTAAAATGTCGGCTAATTTGTGACTGTAAGAAGCTACTTTAGCAGCCTATAAAAGACAGTTTTGATCCCATTTTTCGGACGGAAGAAATGATATAATACTGTCTATACTAAAACTTATGGAAGATTTGAATTTTACGTTTTTTGTGGTATAAAATATCGCCAGGGAAAAGACGGCAGTGTTACAGCTGACAGTTGAGTATTGTTAGAAATGGAACGTTACACAGTGTAGACTAGACTAGATAGACTAGAGTTCGTTGAATGTTTTATGGAACAATAGCAAACGGATGGTGATTTTTCGAATAAAATCGTCTTTAGGACTGTGGCATATTTCCATTTTGGTATTTTGATTAATCGAAGAAATTGTCGCATTTGGTGTTCACGAGTAATTGTTGAGAATGCATCTCTTGCATGTAATTATCTGGTCTGGCTTTTCGGCTTTAGGCATCATCGAACCATTTTTCTTTGAAATTTGGTAGGTGAGCTAATAATGGTGCTCTCTAACGCGACATAGTATAATTCAATATTTTATAGCTAATCTGTGAGACATATAGGTTTAGGTGAAGTATGGTCTCATCAAGAGGGCAGACGGCCCAAGACACAATTCGATTATTGTGTGAGTCATTTATGTGTTGCTTGAATTCTGCGACACATTCCAGAATATTAATATACGAGAAGATTATTAAACATATATTTAAGTAATAAAAAAATGATTTATTAATTATTGTATTTTTCTGAATTGATGTAGTGGTTCTGGAAGATGTTCTGAAAGCAAATTTTACAGACAAAAATTATCGGAAAGAATGTTTTCATCGTGCTATCTAAACATATTCTTTGCAATAAAGCGGGTATTTCTCATATTCGCGTGCCTTTATAAGTGATGTGTACATAATAATATAATACAATATATTTTTTAGCGAAATTAATTTAATTGAAAAAGTCAACAACACATAGAGAAAGATATGTGAACCGAAATAAAAGCTACAAAAAAAATGAGTGCAAATGTGAATGAACTTGAATTGGTAGCCAAATTCAACCAATGGCCAATAACGATCACTCATTTAAACAAACATATTTACACATAGTGTTACATATACGCATGTAAATGATAGTTGGCTAAGTAAATGAGTGTAAATGAACTACAACAATAAAAGAAAACAAGCAAGAAAGTTATATTCGGCCGTGACGAATGCCTTAAACCCACCACCTTGATCTTAAGAGAAGTTTAAAAAATTAAATTTTAATAGGTAGGCGCGGCAGATGTTTTGTATTTCTATGGAATACCGTGGAAATTTCTATTTTGCAGTCTGTAAGTAGTGAGCAAAACACCCAGAGAACCGAGGTGTTTCCAGCTTATTTTATACGTATGTAGTTTGACCTCTGACCGATTTAGCCCATTTTCAATACCAACTTTCAATGTTTTCGCCAAATTTCATTTAGATAAATGGACAGACAGAAGCACGGACGGAGGGATACGTTTAGATGGCAGTCCGGATTTGATACTGATAAAGAATATATACAATTTATGGGATTTCTGAAGTTTCTTTTTTAGTGTTACAAGTATTTTCGCAAAAAATTAAATTCGAATAGTCTACTATATTGGGCGGGGGTGGTCGATCCTTTCCATTTTTATGCACGTACTAGAGGCTAGCTAACTCAATAAATGAGGATCTGTCTGCAACGGTTTATGAGGAGTAATCAAAAATCCAACTTTTTTTCTTAAAAACAGAGGTGTTGTCGGTCTATATTGTACTTAGGACCAGGCCTTTGACTGATTTGGCCCGTTTTCAATAAGGACCGGGGTGCAAGAACTCCTAATGTGTCTGCCAAATTTGGAGCCGATATTTTGATTTTTGCAGACAGTAAAATGTTTAGCAGACATGCTTAAATCGATTTCAAAGTTCGTGCTGATCAAGCTCTGAAGCTTCCTTCTACGTGGTGCAAATAGAATGACAAAATGAATATACCATATTCTTTGGTGGTGGGTATAAAAAGAAAGAAAAAACAAAATGCTGACGTATATGTGTACAAAAAAGTTTATAAATATAACAATAATACGAAGAAAAAAACTAAAAACAGAAATTCTGGTTCAATAATAACTTTCACGCTTTAAATTACGTGACTGCAGCTTAAGAAAACCTAAAACGTTGTCACTTTTTCTTGAGCTTTTTGTTTACTTTACTTTCGTTAGTGTCGTTTTCTTTGATATAATAATTTTTTTCCATTTGAGAAGAACGGTCTGACATCCGCCATATACATCCGTGAATGTAATAAAGACTTAGGACTTTCAGATTTTTTTTAAATGGAATTTTTAGCGGATTATGTTCAACAAAAAAGGATTAAAAGTTGTATTAAATTTCATGATCGTTGTGCTTTGGAAAGGCCCATTCGTAGCATTTTTTCTTCATCAATACGGATTAAGATTCACTTTTCCTAATGTGCTTTCGTCAAAATGCATTTTTAGAAGACTTCTTGGTTTTTCAATCGCTCTAAGCGCTTCTTTAAGCTAATTTTTAAAAATTTTGGCCAAATAGCTTTTTATTCATTTACTTAAAAAACTCACTAAATCTATCTAAACTTGAAAATGTTTTAGAAAAGCAAATGTCCGAAATAGATAATGTCAAATCTTTTACTCTGGTAAATATGAATTGAATTTCGTTATGTTTGGTCAAATTAATCGAATTTACAATATAGTTTGCCATACCTTCACGTATTCTGATTCAGTTAAAAATCCGCGGCAAATGCCATTCAAAGCAAGAACTCAAAAATGGTAGTAATAGAAAACTACTGCGTCTTCTGGCATTTGGGGCCATTGCTGGTTTAATAAAATAAATTATGGTCGGAGTTCTTTTGCAGACATTTTTAAAGACCGACCAAAATCGGTGATTGTACCAGCAGTCACCCATAACTTTCGTGGCGAAGCGACAAAGCAAAATCAAATACAATTTTCTTTGTAAGATTCAATAAATCCTAGGTACTCATATGTTCTGCATGAAATTTTAGCTACGTGCATTTCGACTTGAATTCACTTAATAATCAATAATAAGAAAAAAAACTATATTCGGCCGAAAAAAATAAACTCCGATATTATACAATATTAAGAAGACGTGGTAGATTTTTTCAATTTTTATGGAATACCGTGGAACCAACAGAAACAAAAATGTTTTTAGCTTATATTATGCTATAGATGTGTCCTTTGACAGACTTCTCCCATTTTCTATACCAGGGTACGTGCAATAACTGTCAATGCTTCTGCCAAATTTGATCCACAGATCTTAATTTTTGCGCTGGGGAAAATGCACACATTCCACGAATAAACAAATGCAGAAACAGATGACAGATGAACGGACCGGGTCTTTGAAACTTCTTTCTCAATATAGCAAAGGTTTTCGCAAAAAAAATTAAACTTCAATACTGTACTATATCAGTGGATGCTTTTCATTTTTGCACAAACACTATGGAACAGTTAGCGCAATAGTAGTACAAATTTTTCTAGATCTTTCTGTTATGATTTATGATTAATGAGCAAAAAACTCAATTTTTTTGCTTTTGAAAACAGAGATGTTCCTGGTTTATTTCAATGTGGGCGTGCCCTTGATCGGTTTGGTCCATTTTTAATACCAACCCGAGTGCAAAAACTTCCATGTGTTCGCCAAATTTGAAGCCGATATTTTCATTTTTGCAGCCGGGTGACGGGCAAGCTTAAATCGATTGTGGGATCTCTGAAGCCTCCTTCTGCGTGTTGCATCATTCGGTATATGGGTATAAAAAAATTTACTTCGATTACATTTTCACTTTTTACTTACTTGAGATGTGTATTTAACAATTTCTAAATAGCTATGACTTGGTACTTAATTTATAAATTTATGTACTTAGCCGACACTTGAACAATCGAAAATTCTATACTAATCAAGAATATGTTTAAAAAGTTTACTAACTTCATTCTTGTGTGCATTATCCGCACACTGATAAAATTGTTTGTAACAATAGTAAACGGGGAACAAAAAAAAGAAATTTTTCTCTTCTTTAGTCACATACGTACGCTTGATTGTACAAAATGTGAAGATGGTCAAATAAAAGGTCGGCCGTTCGCTTTAAAATTCATTAACAAGTACATATGACGTTTGTCTTTACACTGCAACTGTTTTCCTTTTATTTGGCTCTAGTACCGCAATTAATTTCTATTACTAATAGTACAATCGTCTGCTTCCCCATTACATCTCTTCTCTGTTATCCATACATCTGTCTTGCTAACTGTGCAGTTTTTTTATTTATTTTTTTTTATTTTAGAAATCTATGGCACTTGCGTTATAAAGACAGAAAGAAAGCAAGAAAGCTTTTCTCTATGTGTAAGTACGAAATTAGTAAACAACTATGAGTGAGACAGACCTACTGATTGTCTGGCTAGTTAACTGATTGATCGACTATTGTATTATATACGATAAACATCTGACTTTTGAGATTGACGTTTCTCTTTTCTTTTTCCTCTTAATTACTGGTGCTATGTACATATTTTCAAACGATACGTTTGTGTAAGTATAAGCAAACACAATCAATTTTTTCTTAAATAATAAATAACAAATCATTAACAGAATAAAAATTTTATAAACAAAATTCAAGTTTTGTTCCAATTTTCACATTGCTCACCGCAGTTCATTGCTCCGTTCGTAGTGTAAAATGTTGTAATCATATCATCACAGAGAAAGATACGATTTGTTTTTTGTATCCAAAAAGAAGTAATTAATGCACTGCACTTTTCATTGCATTGTTTATAGCATATGAAATACTCGTTTAAGTATACATATTCTTGATCAGCGTAAAATTCTGAAACGATTTAACAAAGATTGTCTGCCTGTCTATTTGCTCTTCATCTCAATCTTTAACAATATTTATTATGTATAGTTTTAAAATGTTTGGGGATCAAAGTGAATATAACTTTCTTACTTGCTTTTTTAAATTACTTTACTCTTGGCGCTGCAAAATCTCATCTAGAGAGGTTAACGGGTTTCGTGGTTGATCAGTTCATCATTCAATTTTAAAAAACTCCAGAAGTACTTTGCCTTAGTCTCGTTTTTTTCTGGCCTTTTTTTAACTTCATATTGGTTTAGTCTAAGAGCTTATTAAGAATGAACCAAAAAAAAAAAAAAAAATACCGTAATAAAATTCATTTTTTAATTTTCTAAATACGAAATTGATGAATAACTAAACTTTCACTGACAAACTGGTTGGGATTCTTAAAATACGTGTTCAACGTTTGTTTGTAAGTAGACCAAGAAACGAGAGTATGTCGTCGCACATACATAATTATTTTGTTATAGATGTATAGCATAACCTTTGATGTAAAGAATTTAAATCAATGATTTTTCTATAATTTGTTCTACTTTACAAAATGCTTTATTGCACACTTTTACGAACAAAACTGAAAACATGCAATGTTTCAGTTATAAGGTTATTAAAATATTATGAAATAAATTAATAACATATAATAACAAATAGATTTTTAAAAAAATTGAGATAATCTAAATATCTTCTTGTACTTTTTTTTTGAAGAAGCTGTAGCTGAAAAGGTGGAGTAGCTTTTTACTCATGTTTCAAATTTCAAACTTTTCCATTGAGTTCGTTTTTTTCGACATAGACTTTTTCTACTCGTTAAAAAAGAAGAAAAAGGAACGAAGAAGGAGAAGAGAACTAGAAAATACTTAATAAGAACTACGCCAAACCTAAAAAAGGACTTGGTTTAAACCGAACAGATAGCGGTCAGCGCATACGAACTTATTGCCACTAACGTTGTACGTTACATCATGAATCGTGAATGGACTTGACAATAAGTGGCTGATGGTTATCATGCTAAAAAAAACATTTCATCACTTCTTTTTCATTTTATCTATTCTGCTCAATTTCATTATTTATTGTTTCTCAGTGATAATTTCGTTATCTCATGATATTTTTCATCTGCATCCATTTGTCTCTAACAAACACAGAACAGAGGGTGCGAAATGACTTTGGTCGATCGCAACGGTGCGTCTGGCCTGCTTTTAATGCTTTTATTTCAGCAAGCTCGTTGCAATTATTATAAAAAATTAATGTTTGCGGATCAAACACTTTTCCTCATATAAAACGAAAGAAAAAAAACAATGGCTCTCGCAAACTGCGTTTCTCGTGTCCACAACTCGACCTAGTAACGACCATATCAACCCTACTTTATCGCATAGTTTAGACATAATATTTTTTTCAAGGAAAAGTCGTGATTCTCTACTGATTGCACATTTCATCATTGTGGCGAATTACAATATTCACTTAATCAAAACACTCGTCGCACAATCGTAATTCAATATCGCGCTGGGCATCAGCCATCCTCCTTGAACTCGGCAGTGCTCAAGCTTGCATAGATATCACAGTACCTATTTAGCACTATTCAAATTTATGGCCTAATTGAATTTAAATTGGGTCAGCAGATGGGTAGGAGTAGATAATGTTAAATCGATTTTGTAACTTAAAATGATGAAGAATACACATATAAGGTCTTTTTTGAAAGGTGCTTCTATGTTCTCCTTAGTTTAGTTTGAATTTATTAATCAAGATTAGCTTATGGTAGCCTTAAGAGCTACTTATGATCCTTATAATTACCGCGATATAAGTGTAGTATCATAAAAAAAGCATAATTTCTTTAAACGAAGAGAAAAATAATTATTGTTATTATGTCTGTCTATATATTTTTTATGAAATTTTTGTTAAACATATAATAGGTACAACTGTCATTGATATCTAATAGAAATTTCCGGTCAATCGATTTGTTAGTTAATAATTAATTAGTTTTAATAGTTTTTGTACCCACCACCAAAGGTGAGAAGGATATATTTCATTTTATCATTTGGTTTGTAACTACCAAAAAGAAATTTCGGAGACCTCACAAGGTGTATATATTCACGATCAGCATCAAATTTAGAATCGGTTTGTCATGTACATCTGTCCGTCTGTCTGTGTAATTCTCCTGGTCTCAAAAATGAAGGCATCGGCTCCAAATTTGGCAGAAAAATTGGGAGTTCTTGCATCCCGGTCTGTATTGAAAATGATCCAAATCGGTCCAAGGACGCGCCCCACAGTACGACGTAGACTAAGAACATCTCTGCTTTTGGAATAAAAAAAAATCGAATTTTTGCTCATTACTCGTAAAACATAGCAGATAGAATTAGAAACATTTCCAGTTGCGCTAGCTATCACGTATTCTCTGTGCAAAAATAGAAAGGATCAACTCTGCCCACTCGATATAACAGAATATTGAAATTTAATTCATTTTGCGAAAATGTTTGTGACATTAAGAAAGATGATTGAACAGTATAAAATTCGGAATTCACCTAAACATATCCGTCGGTGCGTCCTTATATCTGTGTGGTTGCTTAACTATCTAACATCCGTGGTAAACATTATAAACATGAAGATATTGGCTTAAAATTTGGCAGAAACATCGGAAGTTCTTCCTCTGCCACGCCCACCTATTGCAATTTAGGTTTTCCTCATTTTTATAAGATAAAGGTGGTGGGTATAAAAGATTCGGCACAGACGAATATAATTTTTTCACTTGTTCTTTTCAAAGAAACCAAGCAACTTTCTTTAATAGTCTCTATAGTGACTCAAAATGATTATCAGAAGGCGATGGGAAGAGAAAATAATCCTCAAGTGAATTTCACTGTTTACTATGTAACATTATCCTTTCATGGAGGGAGACAGATGAACTTGTGTAATCTCCCGGTATACGATCATCTTTATAAGTGCAATGTTTATCAACAAGATCATCAGAAATTTTTTGGCATGAAAAGAATACCCAAAGCAGTTATGAGTTGGAAATCTTCAAGAAATTTTAATTTGGATTTGGATGTAAAAGGTAACATCGCGACTACTGAAATGGTTCAAAGAACATTTATAAAAAATCCATATTTATTTAGAAACTATAGAAACCGATTAGTTTTTGGGTAAATTGCTCATCACTATAATGCATATAATTTTTCTTTTTATTATTTTCTTAAGATTCATTACGAATCGTTATCTACTTTTAGAACATTACGATTATATGTGTGTCACCGTTTATTATGCAATTGTTTGCCTATTTTTTCTAAGTATTTACTTATCGTAAAAATATTTACGGATAAATAGTTCTTTGTAGCTTTTTTACTTTTTATGTTTTTTTTTCATTTTAAAACACGATGACCCACATATGTGAAATTATAAAACAAAACCTACATAAACACAAAGCACATTTAAGCAATATGTAGGTTAAAATACTGTTAACACTATAATTGTTTATGTTACTCCAACTACACCGTTTGAGTCAAAGTATATACACATACAGGTAAATACCTACATACAAACGCATTCGTGTTCACCTGCATATATGTACATATACGCATACATTAATAAAAATAATAATAATAATAATAATTCTGAAAATCTTGTCTTATGTAATTTCTCGCGTCGCCGTCATTATATTACAAAAAAATATACGATAAAGAAGAAAACAATTGTGTTTATATATGGCTGAGTTTGTTTGTGTATATGACGATGTGTGGTAAGAATGTATTCTTTACTTTTCACCATTAAAAATAAAACTGATAAAATATTAAACCATAGAGGCAAACAAGCCACAAAGCGTTTGTTAGCGGATCAAGTTGAAATTCTAAATCAGAAACGAAATATATTTTCTATTCACAGTTCTGCGGTTAACTTAAATTATGAAACTTTCTCGCTATTACAATGTTTCTTAACATTTATGAGCTTTCTATTAGACATTCATACACACACACACACACACACACATGGCAGGCATACGCTATACGTAATCTTTCACACTTTAGTCAACGACAACAGTGACAACATGGTTTTATTGTTTGTGTTTTTTAGCTTTCAATACATATAGAATTGGGTCAAATAACGGATTTCTTGAGGAAAGGAAAATACATGCACTTACGTATACACATTGTGATCTAAAAGCCAACGTAAAGAACATCAGACAGAATTTAAACTCAACAAGAAAAATTTCGTAACTTAGCACACAAATTGAAAATTTGGAAGCATTTTTTGGATCTTCCTTCAAGACTTCGTTTCGGTAGAAGAGAAAGGAGGAGCGACGAAAGATCAAGTCAAAATTTATCGTATAAAACCGGTTGTTAATACTGCCGCTAAAGAAACAAAGACTTGTTTTTTTCTTTCATTTATAAATCGAAGAACAGCAACAAAAACATTACATTCGTGTTCATTTGTTACATACATATAACAAAAAAGAGAGAGTTTAACCCAGAACTTTTTTAAGAGTCTCACTGAAAATCTTTCTTAACAACCGGTCTACTGGTTTGTGTCATTCTTAACTTGTTGTGCTGGTCATATGTACATAAATATGCGAATGTACTCATGAATGCTGATAAGTAAGAAAAGAAGTCAAATCACTTCTTCTTTTCAACAACAACAATAATAACATAAAGGAGAAAGTGTTACACACGCATTTTATTATTATTTGTATTTTTTGTTTTTAACATTTAATGCTAATAAAATCAAGTATTTAACGTGTTAAGCATAAATAATACGTCGTTTGACAATTTTTAAATTTATTTTCGTAACTTGCAAGTTTGTGCGAGCGACCGAGAAAAAGAATCTTTCATAATATGTCGCCATTTGAAATCGTTTTCGATCGTTCAAACTGTCTGAGAATTACCAAAAGTTTCGTATGAAAGTTTTGTCTTACAGAAGGAAGATATAGGTTTTGCTTTCACAATATGTTGTCAACGTTTTATGCTGTTCCAATATCACTTTGCGAATTTAAAACGACAATTACTTTCCACTTTTGACTAAAAGAGATGTTGCTTTTACTTAAAAATTAATAAATCTGCTGTAAAGGCTATTGCATGTTCGATAATAAGTTTGCTTGAAATGCTGCTGCATAACTCAACAGATGATACTATCAACACACCGTCTAGGGTCAGCAGCTAAGTTTACTATTACTTTGAAAAGATGAGAGATTTGTGTCAAGTTTTTATTTGTATCAAACTAGCGAATATTTAAGGCTTCATGGTACAAAAATTGTCCGCCACCGCTTCATTATTCGAAGTATTGTCTGTCGTTAAGCACTTTTTTATCGCTGCATACGAGTTCTGCGTTAAAAAAAAGATGAGAGAATCCTACATTCAATTCACTTGTTTCATATTTCGTAAGAATAAAAATGCTACTCAGAGAGAACTTGAGTCATTGATCGAAACATGCAGTAGTCGGAAGGGGCAATCGAGAATAGAGAGTGTAGGGCACTGACACTTGCAATTATTATTGTTAAAAATGTATACTAAGTAAGCGTTTGTCTTTATTTTAACTTTTGTCAGAAAAATTTATACGTACAAAAAATAGAGTTCAATCTATAATATTATTTATTAATTATATTCTGTCTATAAAAAATCAATTTAAGTAAAAAAAGAATTTATAATACTTAAAATCGACTACTGAAATTTACGATCCTGCTGCTAACGACCCTGGATAAACTATCTATTATTCAACCGTTCTCGAATAGTTTCCCTGCAAACATCGCACATATGTCATCAAAGCTTCATTAGTGGATTTTTTAAATGAAACACCACACTGAAAACCGAAAATAATAGTACAACGCCTGCAACATTAATCGTCACCAATACACACTGACATACGTTAATATTCATACGACAGCAGTTTCAAGAAATTCTCCGGCTCCAGTGCCAAACGAAATACAAGTCCAGCTTGCAATCGTCACAGAACGTTTTCTCTGACAAAAATCAAAATTTACTCACTCATCGACTAGCTAAGTAGAAAAAACTTTATGTAGAGTATGTGTGTATGAGTATGAGTGTATGTAGTCAACTGTTATTATTATTATTATTATTATGTGCTCATTTATTTGGTGTTGCAACTCCTCTCCAGAGTGTTCAACATCTCATCACAACCTTCACTCAAACAATCACTACAAACTAGTTTTAATTTCCGAAGATATTTATGTCACTAATGGTGCAGAAATTCAAAATGACTTCGACACCAAGTTTTGGCTGCCATCTTTTTGGAAAAAGTGTCCAGAGGCATAGCTCGTCCCTGCTGTGCTTCCAAAGGCACTTAAAAACCAAGTACGGGCACTTGTTGTGTGCATCCCCACAAGACGTTATATTGTGCGTTTTTGACTTTGTCCGAAATCCATCTACGCATAATTGTTTTATTCAGATTTAAGAAAAGTATTAATTGAAAGACATACGTTTAATGAGTATACTAGATTAGAAAAAATGCTGCTTGACCGCGATATCGGCAGCGAGAAGTCTTCGGAGTTTTATCAGCATCTATCGATGACAGCAAGTATTGTTTTAAATAATGAAATTCACAAAAAAACTATGGTTTATGAGGTTTATGAGGTTGCATTTCACTCAAACGTTAGTGACATGGAATTAGCTGACATCATTTGGGATGAGATAGCACCCATTTCATCTATTAACAGCGAAATATTGGACAACGTACTCACAAAGCAAGCCAGCGGTTGTGACACCTTCTCTAATTCTAATTCTCTAAATTAATACTTCAGGTCAACGAACTTAAAATATACAATTCCCAAGTATTTTTAGAACCCTTTTAACGCAAGCCCCGATCCCGGTCCAGACAAAGATATAGGTCCAGTAGAAACCCAAACGGACTGTGGTATTATCATTTTAAATTTGTTGGTAAGACCAGGAAGTGCAACGAAACTTACACTTATTACGAAATGCACTTAAAAAATTAATTATTCCTAGTGCTACGACAACGGACGGTGTGACCAAACACAACGATTCGCGTCGAGTTTTAATTTTTGATAGAGAAAATAAAATACGACTTTCAATAGACAGTAGACACGAAATTTCTATCATTCTGTCTGCCTTATTTCAAAATTATTTTTTTTTTGGTTTATTAAGTGTGGATGGAGCCTTTTTTAATGTAGGCTTATATCTCCAATAACTTCAAAGTTGATTTGATGAAAAATGCAGGATACTAAACAGGTATACAGCAGATTTTAATCCGAATGGCAGGATGATGATGAGATACTTGTGTACAGCTAAGCTTATATGATCTGTTTTTGTAATGTCAAAAGGTTATAAAAAGGATTAGGAGAAACCACATTGAAAGTTCTGTACAACGAACAACGAAAAATGCAAATTTAGACGTTCGAGCTAAAAGTCAAACCCAGAATTTTAAAGCATCTAAAATCTTTAACTTGGTGTGAAATAAGTACGACAAATATATCATCCCCCTACAATTAAATTACACAATTTATCATATCCCGGTGTTAAAGTTACGCCTCTTTCGTCTCAGCTGCGAAAATCAGTATCATGAAAGGGAGATTTGAACATATACATAAGTACATTGTCGATCCACTCCGTCCTAATAACGGACATAGAAACATTTTAACCATTACAGAGCTCTTTACACACTAGCTCAATGCATATTCACTCACACTCAATCGAATGGCATAATAGAAAGGCTTCTTAAAGCGTCTATGCTAGCCACATTTTCCATAGTACCTCCCATGGCACTTCCAGGTCTCCGATCAATCCATAAAAAAGATATTTCAGCAACATCGGTAAGTATGATCTATACACGAACGATTGTCATGAGTTGTTAAGGAACATTTTAAAAATATGCAGACAGGTATCCGGCATCATAAGCACCCGAATAGTGCATTATATACTATGCACGTACCAAAAGTTTTGACACACGAAAATATATTTACGTACGCATAATTAATAAACACGGATTAAAAAATCGCACAACAAAACATTTCGAAAAGACACGCTTAAAACAACTATAACAGAAGGCGCCACTCTACCCTACGCTAATAAACGATACAAACACGTCATATTTAACCAATTAACATTGAACTCTTTTTTAAAATTATTTTCCTAGATTCGTGCAAAATGTTCGCAATTAGCCAGTTGATACAATGTCTGCTTAACAAAACGATGGTAGTGGATATTAAGGACTTGCACTAGATAAATATAATTTTCATATTTTGCCGTTTTTTGCTTCCTTATACCGTACACGACTTTTGGTACTAAAATTGTGCCGATTTATGCAACATGCAGAACACGTCCAGATTCAAAATCATTCACTGAAATCCTTCAGTTCACATCTTGCTGATATTTTATGTTCAACCTACGGATCGCAACTTTCCAAATGTTTTATTAATAATAATAATTAACGGATAGGATCAGAAGTCTCTCATAAAGCCCCATCGCGAAATGTCGAAAATAAATGTGGTTTTAAATACTTCTCGACAAAAATTTGTTAAAAATATGTGTGAATGAATGAAATACACGCCTTCCCACGCAATTGTTCTACGAAATGGTGACAAGGACTAACATTCAATATTTTATGATGAAAACTGATACAAGGTGATAAATTGTCACATTAATTGACTGCGCTGACTTCGATCTGCTTAGATGTATTTTTCGAACCTCTCTCCTTATAAGGGTTCGCCTGAAAAGTAAGCTTTTATATGACAACGAGGTCTAATTTTTTGGTGCAAGTAAAATATATATATATATAATAAGCCTCTTTTTAAAAAAATTAATTATATTAAATTATATATTGTATATATAAATATATATATATATATATAGGTGGGTTAAAAAGTTCGTAGGTTGACACATAGATGGCGCTACTAGTATTAAATCCATATAATTATTAGTTAGCCCTAACCTTCAAAAGATACGTGTATGTGGTATCTATGATTTAGGTTAATTTTATTAGGAATTTTAAGAACAGAATGTTGGATTTAGTTTTTGTAAGTGATACCAACATTGTAGTTGCTCGGTGTTACGCATTGGTGTGTCCTGAGGATGATTATCATCCAGCTTTTACGCTTAAGGTTGAGGTACTCCTTAAAATTAATAAGTGTGATCAGAAAGTTTTTGGCATTAGGTGTCTTTTTAATAAAACAAACTATGACGTTCTAAGATCCTCCTTAACAGAAGAGGTTTTTGATTTAATTTTCATGATATTGATGTTTCTTTATCTGTATTTTACGATGTACTCTTATCTGCTGTTTCCATGGCTGTTCCAGTTCGTTGTGTGTTAACGCCGAATGAAGGCCCAGCTTGGTTTGATAAACAAGTGCGCCGTGTTCGTAACAAAAAAAAATAAGCTTTGTAGAAAGTATAAACTTAGTGGCCGCGTTGCGGATTTTACGGCGTATTCGAAGGCAAGGCATGAGTTCAAGTGCCTTAAAACTAAAGCATTCTCTGATTACATACAGATAATGAAAAATAAATTGGTGGTTGAGCCTAAATCCGTCTATAGGTTTGTAGATTCGAAGAGAAAGTGGAGAATGTGGAGATATCCAACTTGTTCGCGGAGGTCTTTGAATCGTCCTATTCCTCGGCGTCGTTATTAACTGATAATTATCCGTATATGGTGGATTCAGTTGATATTTTTCCTGATATAATGCTTTCCGAGGAAGAAGTGTACTGCGGACTATCTACTTTGAAAATTTCTTTCCATCCAGATCCTGATAGAATTCCTTCGTGCATTCTGCGTCATTGTGCAGATTTTCTTTATGTTCCGTTAACTAAGATATTTAGTAATTGTTTATTGAAAGGTTATTTTCCCCAAATCTGGAAAACAAGTTTGATTTTACCACTCTATAAGAATGGATCTAGGAACTCTATCGAGAATTATAGAGGCATTGCAAAATTAAGTGCGTTACCGAAGCTTTTTGAATCGCTTGTGCCAAAGAAAATCTCGTCTGCAATATGTTCTCTAATTTCACCATGTCAGCATGGCTTTCTGAAGGGAAGATCAACTTCAACTAATCTTCTAGAGTTAACTTGTAGTGCGTTTCATGCCTTTTCTGAATTCATGCAAACTGATGTGATCTATACCGATTTCTCTAAAGCGTTTGATAGGGTTCCTCACAAACTTCTTATTCATAAATTAAATTTTTTTGCATTTTCTAGGATGGTGTCGTTTTTTAGTAGCTATTTAATTGGTCGTTCCACAGAGGGTTTCGTTTAAATCGGCGTTATCGCATGAAATCTTAGTTGCCTCTGGTGTTCCTCAGGGTATCACCTGGGCCCTCTTTTGTTTGTCTTGTTTGTTAATGATTTACCTTTCTGTATTCATCATTCTCAAGTTTTAATGTTCCCAGATGATGTGAAAATTCATCTATCGTTTAAGTCTATCGATCAGGCAAGCTTACTTCAAGCAGATCTTTTGAATTTGTACACTTGGTGTGAGGCGAATGGCATGTCATTAAATTTAAACAAATGTAAGAAAATGTCAATGGCTGGGACGGTAATCATACCCACCTGCTATGTTGTTAATGGTTATGCTCTTGAAAATGTTGCTTGTTTTAAAGATTTAGGGGTCATATTTGATCCTAAACTGAAATTCTCTTAATAAGGCTAAATCTCTGCTTGGTTTTATTAAACGATGATCTAAGGAGTTCATCGATCCTTACGTTTCTAAACGATTATATACGTCGTTAGTAAGACCGATTCTGGAGTATTCTGTTGTTGTTTGTTCACTAAGTTACAAGTACTATATCGACGTGGTGGAATCCGTTCAACGTGATTTTCTGGTTTTTGCTTTACTCGGTTTGGGTTGGGATGTTAATTTTTCCCTCCTACCTTATGAAGATAGATTGAAACTTATCAATCTGCCGTCACTTATTAAACGTCGGGAAATGTTAGCGGTTATGTTCATGGCGAAGTTAATTAAGGGTGAGTTATCTTTGCCAATGAGATTATCGCAGTGTCGCACCAGCTACCTACTCTATAATCCATTCCGAGTCCTTTGCAAATTGTTTAATGATTACTCCCCTCTATTTGATCTGTCTGCTCATTCCGCTAATCTTATCAGAAATATGATAATGAGATATTAGTTGTCGGATTATGCGATTAGTTGTTACTAGTTATTTGTCTACTATATAGTAGTTTATTGATTACAAAAATTGTACAATTTGTATGATTGTATCACTGTTTTTATATAATATGTAGTGATTATATAGTACTGAAGGAGTGATTAACTTTTGTTCTTTTTTTTTTTTTATTAGCGTCTATAACATTTTTTTATAATGTATAGTGGTATGCTTTACTTTTATGCCTTAAAATGTTTATTTTTTCTTTATATATATATAAGGGTATTCCAAAATGTTTTGATTATTTTATAATTTTTGTCACTTTTCAACTTTATTTTATTAAATATTTGTAATTTGTAATGAAATATTTAAAATAAATATTTGAAATAATAATAATAATAAGTTTAGCAGCTGTTGCATTATTAGTTTGAGAGTTATAGCGTTTTTAGTGAAGCAACCTTTTTGGCGCAAAATTTCTGTCCAGCGAGCATTCTCTTGAGGTATGAGAACAGGAAAAAGTCGATGGGGGCTAGATCTTGAGAATAGGGCGGATGCGGAAGCAATTCGAAGCCCAATTCATGCAATTTTGCCATTGGTTTCACTAATTTGTGACACTGTGCATTGTGTTGATGAAACAGCACTTTCTTCTTCTTCAAATGATGCCGTTTTTCCGCGATTTTGTCTTTCAAACGCTCCAGTAACGCTATGTAATATTCGCTGTTTATGATTTCTCCCTTTTTAAGATAGTCAATGAATATTATACCATGTGCATCCCAAAATATTGATGCCATAACCTTGACAGCCGACTTTTACGCTTTCCACGCTTTAGAATTGGTTCATCACGTGCAGTCCACTCGTCTGACTGTCGATTGGACACCGGTGTGAAATGATGAAACCATGTTCCATCCATTGTCATATATCGACGCAAAAATTCAATTCGTTGTTGTTTTTGGTCGATTGTGAACTCGCGGGGCGGTCACTTTGAACAGAGCTTTCGCATATCCAAACATTCATTCGCGATATTTCCAACACGTTCCTTTGATATTTTTAGGGTCTCAGTTATTTCAATCAACTTTACTTTACGGTTATCCGAAATTATTTTGTGGACTTTTTTGATGTTTTCTTCGGTAACAGCATTTTTGGGGCGTCCACTGCGTGCATCGTCCTTGGTGTTCATTTCGCCTCGTTTAAATTTAGCAAACCACTTCTCTACGATTGATTTTCCTGGTTTATCCGAATAATGTTTATCAAGCCAAGCCTTGGCTTCAATAGTATAAAGCAATGCTTTATTAACACACGAAATTCCTTTTTATCCATTTTTTCAAACTAACCAAAGTTGGTTCACTAAAAATGCTATAACTCACATAATAATACTGCAACAGCTGTCAAAATTATACACGTGTCTTTTGAAGGTTAGGGCTAACTAAAAATCATATGCATTTAATACTAGGAGCTCCATCTATGTGTCAGCCTACGAACTTTTTAGCCCACCTTATATGTATACACATATATATATAGACATCGATTTTTGACGCGGTGTGCGCGTGTGGGTGTATCTGTATGTATGTATATATGTTTGAATGTATACATACATATGTAGGTACTTGTCAGACATAGGTTAGAGTTAACCAATTAAACAGCTACAAAGATTGAAAATTGAAAACTTTGGGAATACGATCACCTCAAGGAACACCATTTCGATAAAAATATCTGTATAGAGATAGAACGATACATTTAATTAAATCGGTTAATTATGCCGTTTATTTTAACAAGTAACTATAATTGAGTATATTCGGCAACAAATCTAAGTTCACAGTACAGTGTTGTGCAAGAATACATTAAAAAGAACATAATAATAATTCAAAAAATTTGCTGATTAATCAGTAGAAATTACACAAATGCTGACACAATAATCAAAGTAAAAATAAATCAGTTTAATAATAAATACTTGCACATATAGCAAAATATAAAAAGCGAGACAACAAAATGCAATTACTTGGTAAATGCAATTAGTTCATTAACATTTAAAATCTATTTGAGGTGAGATTTCCGTGGACACACACACATATAAATATAATGTGAATAATTAATTAATAAAAATAAATAATCAAGTGTTATTTCGCAACGATTACAATAAAAAAAACACAAATTAAATAAAGATAAACTAATCGCTAGAATCTAAAGGAAAATAAATAAATAATAAGAAAAGTAAAAGCAAATTTAAAGGAAAATAACAACATTATCCACAGCAAATAAAGAAATAATTAAATATTTTAAAAAGCTTATATGTCTTTATGAACGTACAAACACTTACGCATAAACGCAAATCATTGTTTACACAGTATATTTGCATTTGTGTAAGCGATTGTTTACTTAGAGAGTACGAAGACCTTTCTGCAAATACTCGCAATTTATAATCGTAATCGACGTATACGCATGCATTTACGCTCACTTACACATACGTACTCAAATGTACTGCACAAGTGACCTTGTACGATGTCATTGCCATCGCTTGCCTTGCCTTTAACTGTATTCTGTAAACACCAATCAGCCGCCAGAGAGCACAACACCATTACTGTCACCATCATTCGTACAATCTTTGACACATTGTGTACGATGTGGTCGCTCCTACAGAAATCGATTCTTTTTATCCCTCTTCACAGTAGACATTAAACCCTCGCTTTTGTTGCTTTGTCTACATCAACTGCAAAGATGTATCTTAAAACTTCCACTTCTTATGTATAAGTATATATTATCTCAATAACAAACTCATATACATATTCGCATTTGAAAACCGAAAAGAATTATATAAAACGCAATTACATGATTATGCATTCTTTTATATATACTTGTGCCTTTACTCTCTACGAACGTTTTTCTTTATATTATATAATCGATTCTCACAGTGTGCTTATTTTTATTGTTGGTATCATTGCTTGTGCCCGTATACCGAAAACAGGCTACAATACATATCTACGTATATATATATATATATATATATATATATATATATATATATATATATATGCATTTATAATGTGCCGCGTTGAAAACAAGTCAATAAGAATTTCGCAACATTTTAATGATATAATGGTCGAGCCAGCGTTCAATAGGCTGAGCTAATCATTGTATGCTGTCTTGTCTTTTTGTCTCTGTGCCGCCAACTCACCTCCCTTTTTCGTATAAAAGACACAAATTGCTATTATGAAATCTATACAATAACAAAATTACACATAACAAGCAAAAGCAGAGAATGAATGTTTACAAGAAAACAGATCAGATGCTAAGATAATGAAAGAGCGAAAGAGAGAGAGAGACAAAGATCAAAAATAGAATACAACAAAAAGCTTAATATCATGAACATGAATGTTTTTCATCACAATGCATTGCATTAAGTCCCTTTTATAGAATATATTGAAAAAAAAAAATAAATAAATAAATAATCTACCATTAACGTGTGCTGGCCTATGTATTGGATTCTTTTTGTCGTCCCCTTTACAACACAACCATGCCTAGACTAGAACATTTTTTTATTTCTCAAAAAATTCTAAATTTAGAACACACTGTACAAAAACTAACTTGTCTGACTAAATAGCAATTGAATAAATCGATAATGAAAGGACGGCTTCTTTTTTTTTGTGCTGAATCTTTAGTGATAACGAGGTTTTTATGTAATAGCCACCTACCGTTAATTTGTTCACAATTTCAATATTTCCTCAATTCGTACTTATTTTACGAAAAATTTAAGAGAATTTTGATTGCGCCGTAAACGCGTCTTAGAAAAATGACGATGGCTACTATGTTTTATAACTTATATCTTAGAACCTTTTTTATAAGTACAGATTTAGTCAAAATTGTTAAAAATGATTTCACAAACTAATTTTTAACAAAAGACTTAGATTTCGAAATGTGAATACAATATATTAGGCGTGGTGCGTCTTGCACTTGTTCTCATAGGTGGTAAGTCTTTATATAGCAAAGCGGTCGAATTTTTTATATTTTACGATGAAAATTGATCCAAAAGACTAATTTGACACACAAACGGACTGTAGCGACTTTACAACGCGTAGATCTATTTTCGGTATACTCTCCCTCGTATCACGAAAATAAATTCAACGAAGTGGTGTAAACGAGGTGGTGTAAACGAGGTGGTGTAAAATCTATAAAGATCGGACTTGCTGATTATAAAGTTTTAACTTATATATAATAAACGTTCAATTTTACCAAAAAGCTGGGAGAAACCTACACACACTAACATCCGTCATTAAACGGAGAAACTAATTCTATAAAGGCAAGATATGACCACTAAAAGCTTCTTAAATTAACTTTGTGATTCGGGGTCAATCTACTCTTATCCCCCCCGTCGGTTCTCTTTAAACTTAGATTTCGCTTGCTTCTCTTTAAATTCAGGATTCGCTTTGAAAAAATCTAGACCTCACGAAGTCGATAATTACTGTACTACTTTTTAAGTATTTTATTATTATTATACTCTAGACTAATGAAATTAATTTTTAGACTAGAAAGATGAGAGCATTAGCAACTTAGGCTACTTTTTAAGTAGAAGCTTTGGTTTTGGGCTTTTTGCCTTGTATATATCTTTATTTTTAAAATGGGCTGATAGGCCATCATAAATTTAGATATATATATGAGAAACTAGAAGAGAGGGCAATATGTAAAAATGCGTATATGTTGGTAAACATTTTTGTTCATCTTTCATATATTGAATCTCATAAAAAGTTCTTTGACTTTTTGAATGTAATTTTGTTTCATTTAAAAACTGAGAGAAAGAAAAAATCTTTTTAAATAGTTTAAAGAATTAGCTTGCATTTAGTAGCAAAACACTACTTGATTAGATGTCAAAAAACGATTTAAGGTCCAAAAGGGTTACAAACATTGCATTACTTTTAAAGCGTCTTATAAAAATAAGTTACCTGACTTTATTTTTCACCTAAGACAGAATCCTTTTTTCATTATTATCCATGTGGTCATATGCGCTTAAATAACAATTGGGTAATTTATTAGATCGCTTCCCATATTTTCGTTGTCAATTTTGTTCTTTTCCTTTCCGCTATAATTGGATGAACAAAAAATTGTTTAAAGACATGACGAGCATGCAAACAATTATACAGTATTTCGCATTTAAATGAAAATCGAGAGTTTATTTAGTCTAACTCACATTTAAAAATGTTGAAATTTCAAAAGCCAAGATTTTTCTCTAATTAAAGCAAGAAAAAACTGGTTTAAAAATGTTTTTCATTTTCAATTTAATTTGTATCATATATTTATTTATGTACATGAAGACCGGCTTAATCTCTTCTTGTCTGTTCATGTATTTTTCTGCTCAGGGCATAATTTTCGTCTTAGTTTCATGAAATTTGGTACACTGACATGTTTTGGTCCAAGGATGATCGCTATTGAATATGGATTGGTTCAATGGCTTTTATGGCCGTTGTTCATATAAAGTGCTATTTTGATAAATCCGTTATATGATAACCAAGTCAGGCAATTCCAACAATTACATACCTCACGTCACTTTGCCTCACACAATTCTGCATTTATTTTCGTGAAAAACATGTCATCGCACCTGATTTTGTCAAAATATCTCGAAAGTAACGATCTATAGATTAAGCATAAAAATGCTTGGACAGGCATCAGTCTTGATCTTGAGTTCAACTTAGTGTTATTGTACGATAGACGGTGGAAGATATAAAATGTTTCTATTTTCCATAATCCTCGACAAAAATGGATAAAAAATAGTATTTTAGCATATTAAGGGAATGTGAAAAAGTTGAATGTGAGACCATTTGTTGAAACCTTACGAAAGTTCTTATAAAAAAAATCCCTATACAGCAATACTATCTAATTTTTAGTATATTATGACAAGAATTGGTAGAAAATTGTGACTAAGTATATAAGCTTAGTGCGGTAAGTTTGGACTACAGAAAGGTTTATTCTTCAGACATCAAATAAGGGTCATCAATTAAAGTGAGCATTTACATGGCAACCTAGGATAAGACATGTGATGAATTCAAATGAAGAATAGAATGACGTTTAATTGTCGGTACTGTCGCTGCTACTATAGTGTTTCTTCTTTAGGAACTGGTGTCATTGACATTGTGTTTCTACTAATTTTTTAAATTTTTTTCGTGAGAAAATTCAAGTATATTCGAAGGCAGTACAATATTGAATGATAATATATAACAATAAATCATTTGGGTTATTATATTAAGTTTCAAGGCAGCTAGACAAAATAATAATAAGCAAAAACTGGAAGAGTGATCACTTCATACGATCATACGACTATACATATATGATGCGTATCAACATTCATTGCTTTTGTAAGTGCATCAACCTAACCGAATATATTTCAGAATAATATTTCCATTATGGCGTTTTTTTCACTTCACGTGCTTGAGCCAAAGTTTCGTCCAATTTGATGAGTTTACGAAATTACAAATTACATCAATTTCAATAATCGTATCACTTACGTTTAACGATTCTTTCAGAACTTCTGACATTGCCAAATATTTATACTCTATGTTTCAGAGAACGATATCAGTTAATAATTTCACGGAAAGGCATACAGATCCCCCCCAAAAAGAAAATTGAATTACAAGTTTATCGCAATTAAACTCCCGTGTAATTTTGATAAATGCAAGGCGATGGAAGGCGAGTTCTGCAGGTCTCAGTCAAACGCCCCATTCACAGCAGATAAACACAACATGTTAACGGAGAGCTGATTGAGCATTAGAAACTAACTACGACGATATCTATCATATCGTAAAGTTTATAACGTCTTTATAAATTTTACGCCAGGAAAAAAAACGTGTTAAGGCATTGGAAAGAAGTCTTTCAGCAATAGCGAGTAATATTTGGGCAATTGGAAAAATTAACCGAACAAGGCTAGAATACCAATTAGTGAAGAATGCCGATTAAAATACTGAGAGCAGTATAAAAAACGTTTACGAAATGGTTTAATGAAAATTATGTAAAAACAAATACATTAATATACCAAAACTAGAAATGCGAAACTTTTTCTTAAGATTAGGAAGTATTGCTTGAAAAAGTCCTACTAGCCATATAGTAGAATTAATCAACGATATTTAGAGATCCGATGTGAATTTTGCTTTAAGCCAAAGACATGTCAACAATGGGGACATAAAGAATGTTGTAGACTTGGCGTTCAATGTGTTAAACAAAAAAAAAATTCAATTCTCTTTTATTCTCACTTTTCCAGATTATTTCATGTTCTCGAGAAGATCCATTCAGGCGAAAAAAAGGAACTACGAAACTCTATATGGATGCATCATCTTGATTAGCGAAACTGTAAAATTTAGTCTAGTTGTCAAGTAAAAGTCTTGTGATTGATATATAATTCTGCCCAAAAGTTTAAAAAGATGTTTAACGTGTTTGCATAAACTGTCTGTATAACGTATACTATATAAAGCAACATGGCATGAGCCCATGCACCCAAAGCATCAGATAAATTTAGTCTTTCTCATCAGCAATGAATTTTTTTTTTGTTAGGAGAAATTTATTTCATTTATTTCAAATTTAAGACTTATAGAAATTTATATTTTCTGTTTTTATGATCCATTACCTTCATAGTAATTAAGTGTAATATGGTCATATATTAAATACTAACAGATTTTATTATTAAAAAACAAACTAAAAGTTTAAATTTACACCCCTGTCTTTAAGGTAATTCCACAGACTTTATTATATTAAGGGACGTACTTTCGAAATGTAAAATTATTTTTCTAATTATTAACGAAATTCTTATAAAATTAGTGAAATTTTAAATCACTGTTAGCTCTGCTTAAGACATACGCATAGCTACTTATATGTGTATATATTTCTGCTATATATAAAAACATACCTTTAAATTACTAAAGCAGTAATAAAAACGATTATCACACATACACTTATGTAATATTCAGTTCATTTATTATCGTCATTGTCATTATTGTTATTATTGTAATATTTGTATATTTAATCAAGCAAAAACAACGAAACGTTAGCGTTTTTGAACCTTACACAACGCATATCATGTAGAAATTTCATAAAAATTCTCGTTTTCATTTCGCTCGGTGTGGCTCGGAGTTCGCTGTTTGTTAGCTTTTTCTTTTTACTTTTAATGACTGATAAGAAAATATTCTAAGTGTATATGTAGCTGGTTGTGTAGACTCAATTCTGCGAACACAATTGAAATTTATAATCAATATTAACTTATTTTTACTTATTTTATTACTTTACAAGTCTCAGTCACTTCTGTTGCTGTCTTATACAATTTTAACATGAGATAAATAACAAAAAAGAATACATTTTTTTATAGTTGTTTGTCATAGGCTTTAGATTGGATGTGTTATTTGCAATTATACAATATGCCTAGATAATCGTATAGGTATTTACATACATATACAGATGCACATATATACATATATATACATATATATATATATATCGCATATATATATATATACATATATATGCGATTTTATTAACTCTCTGGGTACTTTAATTTCGGTGAGTGCTGGCTTTTTTATATAAAATTTTTGCTTGCAACCAGGCAAACACTCTCATATATACGCTTAAGTTAAATATGTGTGCAAGTGTGTACGTTTAGTTATACTGGCTGCAATTCAGTTTGATTTTTATTTTTATTTTTTTTTATTTTCATTTTTATTATTTTTTTAAAGTTAATGCACTCTAGCAGAAGTTCAAGGCTGAACAAATCACTCGACGCAGTTGATATTTGTTCATGAACGTATACACAAATCCTCAGTTAACGTTAACTTTGTTGTACTTTGTGTAAGTGTAGGAATATATATATATACGGTATAGGGGCTGTGTAAACGCGAGTGTTCTTGAAATTGTTCATACATTGTATCGCTGCTTGTACATACATTTAAGTATGAGTGCTTGTATGTGTTTATTCGTAGAATATTGCAAAAAAATGCGATCATTTTCGAAGTTAATATGAAGATAAACAAGATTTGTAATCTTTTAGATACTCAAACACATTGCAATGCACTCGGTTTATATTGCTTAATCATACGTTAAAAGGAGCAAGAAGGCGCGGCGTGAATTATTCACAACAATATTTTTATTGAACAATTTCCGGGACGACGTTAGAAAAAAATGCTTTTTTTTCGAAAATTCGACTTTTTTCGCGAACGCAGCCTTCTTCAAGAGCGATAGAATTAGTCCACCGCTTCTCCAATATTTCGATGTTTTGTTTATAGAACGTTTGTGCAGTCCTTAAAATGTGCTTGTATTTCCCCAATACTTTAGTTATTCGATCTAAATCTTTTCCTTGACTGACAATAACGGCTGGCGGACAGTACATTAGGTGAGATAGGTGCTTGGTGAATTGACACTTTCTATTCATAATTTGCTCTAGGAATTTTACTCATACGATCGACTTCCCTTTTTAAGTTCCATGACGCGGGTGTACCAAATTACCAAAAATTGGCAGACGACTGCTGTGTTTTTGATCCCTTCACAGTGCTTTACCTTTCGACGGACCTTAAGAGATTCGATTTAGAGATGTAGTGAGAATCAATGTCTTCTCCATTGTCACATACCGCGAAAAAAAAGTGCGGTTACATAGATTCAAAATACGCTCTAAATCACTAACACGTTGATGTTTTTTGCTCCATTGCGTGTAAAAGAAAATGTGCCCAAATACTCATGGAGAACTGTGAATACGCTACCGTTTAATAATTTTAAGATATGAACCATCGATATTTAATTATCCAAATTCTTTCGATATTTGCTGGCACAATCACCTCTTTTGCAGTATTACTGCCTTCAACATCATGGATTTCGGGAATTATTGATCGCTGTGTTGTCAATCGCTTAGAGGCATGGAAACATTTCCGAACGATTCATAAACCTTACGTAAATCAAGTAAGAAAAATATATATTTGTTTGCCTTACGAAGAAGCTTCAGTTTTTTATTTTCTTAATACGTGTTGTTAATAGACTGTTACTCGTCATTTTCTTTCCAAACTATGCTCCAGCAAAAATTCTGATGTCGCTCGGCCACAAGTTATTGATAAAATACATAGGATACTTGATTAATATTTTGAGATTTTTTCAAATTTTACCTTTAAGCCAAATTTTCGGTAGTTCTCGTTTATTTACAAATTTGTTATGCGATATCTGTGTACGAACCTACCTGTTGCGTATTTATTTAACTTTGAGTTCGATTACATTTATACAATGCATATATTACTTTTAGTCATATAATACCCTGTTTGCATTTGCACCTCTAACAAAATCCAAAGTGAAAATAAGTAACAACGCTGTGGTACGAAGAAAGCCCAAAATATATATATATATATATGTATCGTTATTTAAGACGGCAAAATAACTTTATGATTGATTTCTATAGAAACATTTTAAGGACATATAAAAATCGATCAATTTTTTGAAAATAAATTATACGATGAATGATCGTCGAAATGATCGGATCTAACCTATTTGCATGTCAATATACTAAATTTTATGAATATATTTCGAAAATTGCGATCTGTTGATTAAACAACAAAACATATGGTTTGAAACTAGACAGGCAGGCAAACAAGTTTAAATCGAATCGAAAAATGATTCTGAAACTATATAAAGTGATGTAATGAAAGGTAGATCTATTTCAAGTTCCCTTGAGTGTCTCATGCATATGCCCATACTTATCACAGGTGTTTTAGTTTGTACCCATTATAGTGGCATTGAAAACAATGTGTAAAATTATGTTTGTGGACACCCCCTGAAAACGCATTCGTGAAACATAGGTGACCTTAAACGTTATAGTTAATAAGGCATGAGGGCAAAAAACGTGTTATATTCGACTTGGGCGACCAATGTCTTTTGTATGTATGCAAACATGTATATGGTTGCAGCTTTTTATATATAAACAATAAAATGAAGAGCGCTTGGCCGTATTCATGTCGTCATTTAACTAATTCTCAAGCAAGATTGTTACACCATTTGTCCAATCTTTACAATTCAAAAACCAAACTTACACGCTTTGACTTATTTATACAATATGAGTTAAGTTTATTAGCTTTGAAAACATTTACAAAAAATGGTGCATTAATTAACCTACAAAAAATACATGGAAGTACGGACCAAATGATAGATTACTTGCCTTCGAAGGAGGGCTTGCTGCAAATAAAATGGCAAAATGAACTTTGTTAAATAAATAAATTTCTGCTCAAAAATTTCGGAAATATTCTGCACAGTCCTTTTACATATAATTACAACTAAGTTTAATAGTTGATGGATGGGGGAACTATTAGAGGGAGTAAGCTGATTAGCGAACCTAACACAGCAAATGCAATAACAATGTATCCGTATTCTTACTTTGTCACGTTGTCATAAGGCTAAATAACGTGTTTTCTTGTCTGCTCTTTGTGACTTTGTACTAAATTTAGTACTCCGATATAACAGGCCGATAAAATTCTCCAGTATAAATTTTGTTATAAAACAAGGTTAAGTTACGAAAACTACAAACTGCGTTGCGACTTGTGATGTCTCTGCAATGTTTCACTAGAAGTGGCTTCGTCCCATTAGTACTTATTTACATCGATATGACGCGCTCGAGCTGGGCAGCGCTTCACTTCGTACGGAAATGTACGATGATTGATTTGCCTCAAAAGACTAACACGAATTGTCAGACAGACGGGAAAAATGAGGAGCCAATGACGGGCGATACTTTGAATTTTTTATAGTTTTCATAGAATAAACGCGCATTTTTTATAAAAAAAATCAAGTTTCTTATTTGAACATCTGGCTCCTACGCGAGCCAATCTGATCCAAAAAAAATTAAAATAATGTCTGTGTATCAAAGATATTGTACTTGCTTAGACGATCTTCTTAAAGTTCCAAATAATCTTTTAAAGTCATAATTAAAGACAAAAAGAAACCTGAGGGGGAGAAGAATCGAGGTAATACCTTTTTAAACTTCTTAAAACCTGACGAATATATTGAAAAAATGAAGAATTAATTTGGTTTTTTCTGACAAGATTTTCTGATATAGTTGCAGTTTACACATTTAAATATTTTTCAAAAATTTCTGAAAATATTGATGCTTTAATTTCTTTTCGAAGTGATGCGGAAATCGTTTTTAGTGACATGTTTTCACTGAAAACTTCATTTTGGCAGCCTCGAGTTTTTTACCACCAAGCGTACATGATAAGTAATCTTAACAATAATTAGCCTGTTAATCGGTTTATGAATCTGAGTTTAAATAAATGAAACGAATGTCTGAAAGCTCAATATTTTTTCTACCATCTAACACATTGCGTATAAACATATTAAGGGATTCACTTTGTTATAGCCATTTGTACACAGCTGTGTAAATTAAGAATAATGGGATAGTAAGAACTGCAAGACAAAGCACATATTATATATAAAAAGCTAATAAAAGCAAATTATAAGAATACTGCCAGATCTAACCATTATGCATACTTGCTCTACTTCACCTTCATCACCTCTTGCCTATCGTGGTGTCTCTCTGCTGCCAACTCAAATAAACAAACAAAGGCTTTACACGCTTTATTCCTTTAAAAGAAACGAAAGCGAAATTTCCGTTGTTATGAGTTCTAGAACACTTTTAACGAGCACATGTTTGCGTACATACATACATCTTTGTCTGTCTGTCTGGCCATTGCTTCTGTAATCCTTACATATTCTCTCGATACATGTATGAAACCACTGGACTGAACGAGACTAGCAATGAGAACTTATTTATATTTCGTGTTGTCTTATTCTTGAATTTCTTCCCTTCAATTTTCATAATTTTAGCAAATGAAACTTCAAAACGATGCGTCAGCTGTCTGCTTTTTGTTCTTTTTCAATGATTAATAGTACTTTTTCTTTTCTCCTTCTTATCCCTACCCTTCATGGAAGTTATGATTTTTGATTTTCGAACATATACCGTTAGTTGCCTCACAGAAAACTAAACATTTGTTTTTACTAATTTTGGCAGACGTCTATCGTTTATAGTAGGATGCTTAAATGCGTTATTCGAATGTATTGAAAAAGAAATTATTTCGAATTATTCCCTGAGTTTTATTAAATTTTCTAATAATATTTGTGGACAACTTTAACGAAAAAGGGAAGAAATTATAGGCAATATCTTGACATTCTTACATGCAATAACAACCATAAGCCCTTTAATAAATGCACAATATGCATTTGTAAGCGGCTACGTATATGAGCGAATTACATAACGCATAAGGCTGATGACTCATTTAAGAATATGAAATAACTTGAAAAAATAACAGCCGTGTTGTACCCGAAATATACATTATGCGACGAGACATCTCTCTAAAAGCTTAATATGATCTGATCGTTGTATTTTTCAAGAGAATTTCACCACTATTGCATCATCACTCTGAAGTAATAATTTTCCGAGAAAGATCGTTGAAAATGTACATGTATGTATATACGCCCTAATTAAGAAAGCTAGTAAGAAAGCTATGTAAGCCTTAGAATGAATATTGCATACTCACCGTAGTGTCTCAAGCACACATAAAAAACGCTGGAAATTTATTTTATTTTCCAGCTGTTAAGAGGAGAAATTAAGAGAATTATATTCGTCAGTTCAAGGATGAGAATATACTACATGCTCTCGTTTTGTTATTAACACGCAAAAATACTCATTGGGCATCCCCCAATATTCACAGTTGTCAAGATTAAATAGCAACTTAGCGTAAACATTTCTAGTTCATGGATATAAGGCAAACTTGGAAAGAATATCGATCTTAAATTTAGAATAAATATTTATCAGATTTATAGGTTCCGAAAATCACTCTGTATAATCGAAAAGAAATGTTGCAAGACGTAGCTGTCATCCTAAAGATATCAAAACATACTGTGGGAACTCTCTCTTTCTCTTTCTCTCTCTCTCTCTGTTTTCTAAACGAGGTCACTCATTCGCATTACAATTCGCTTACAATTATTTAAATTGAAGTTCAAACTATTGCCTCTTATTCTCCAGATCTATACCTCGGCGACTGCTATCTGTTTGCAAACGGTCAAAGTAAGCTCTGGGGAAAAGGATTCGACCCGTACATAAAGTTATCGCAGAAACTGAAGCGTATTTTAAGTATAACGAGAAAAGATTCCTTAAGAAAGACCACAAATTACTGGAGAAGTGTTGAGCGGAATGTGTCACTTTTGAAGAAATATTTCGTAAAACGAAAAAAAAATTGTCTTTTTTTTACTTAGTCCTGAGAATTATTGCATCAATTATTTATAAAAATAAAATTATTTCTTTTGAATCAGGTTCCTCGCGCCTTAGAGAATAGAGATATTTCCCTTTTTTCTTCCTTTTCTACTGGTCCTAAGTTGTATTCTTCTTCCTAATACCATAAGTTTGGGGCATACGCTACACTCGCTAATCAAAAATCTTGCGTGATTCCTAAGGACGCCTTTCTAAATTAATCAAACAATGACTGAAAGTTAATATACTTTCTACTTATTTTGATAGATATAAGTAGAGCCTAATCTGCGAAAGTCAAACGAATGCCTATTAAGCTAACATGACAACATCTGTAGCAATGTCTGTAGTAAACCTTAATAAAAATTTATTAAGTAAATAAATTTTAACAACAACAGCAAATATGCATATGTAAATTTTTACTCAAACAAAATGCTTGTACATACGGATAGATAATAAAGTTTTAAATAATAGCAACGTGATCTTTTCAATGCGAGACTTTGGTCACCAGACACATTCGGGTGTTGATTACATGTGAGCAATCAATCTTTATAAAACGAGCTACAGCCGACTAAATTCGAATTTTGGTTAAAGATTTTTAATGAGTTTCCTTTAGAATTTGTAAATATTTATTATTATAAATGCTCAAAATGGTATAATATTTTAAAAACATATCTTAAGAGTTATAAAAGATTTCAAATTTATTCGAAGATAATAGTTGACTGACTGTTCGTATCACATTACATCGAACAGTACTTGACAACTGAATTTTATGAAATAAGAATATTTGTGAGAGAAAATAGAAAAACAATTTGGTTGTAAAAAATTGGAAAATTTCTATAAAATGAAAATTGTAAATAATAGATTTGGAGATCGACATGCTAGAACGATTTAGTAAACTCTTGAATGTAAGTTGACGAGAAGGAAGAAAGATTCAAATAAAGTTTTTTTTTATAAACAATACTTCAACATAATCGTAATTTCAGACATGATTAAACTGATATAAATATCCGTCATAACTTGTCTAATTGGAAGACATTAAACTATTTATAGTATTTTTTTAAAGTAGTTGAAGTTCTTTGATTACAGTCACCCGATATATCTTCCAAATTTGATTTTTTTTTAATTCAATTTTCGTAACCTAAAGATTTGCACGGATGAAAAACGTAACGTCTGATGAAACATGGGCAGAATATAATTAATTATAATTAATTCTGATCTTTTATATATATATTAATTAAACCAATCTTCTTACAGAAGAATTTACGATCATGAAGAAGCACATGATGAAATACTGAAACATAAAGAAAATAATTTTACTTGTCAATGTCGTCTTAAGAAGTTCTATGAGAGAGAAAGTACCTATTTTTTATTTCAAAACAAAATTATGATAACCAACAGGCCAAACAACGACAAAATTTGCAATGAGAGCCTATAGTAAAGGAATTAATTCTAAAGCTTAACTATTCAATATGCGTCGTTGTTATTGTTCGTATTTTGCTTATATTATTACATATACGTTTTTGTTCCGCATTTGAGAATTTCAATTGCATTTCCGTTAATGTGTAATAAACGTGATATATTAACTTTAAGAAAACTAACAAAACACAAACGGACGGACGCATGGATATTGCTAAAAAAAAGTCGCGTTTTTGATGGAATGTAAAATGTATTAAGTCTTGCGGGATATTAAAATTTATGTATTCAATTTGATAGACCTATACAGTTGCAGATAGTCGGACCTGATTGATTTATGGTTAAATAAACTACTTAGTCTCTGTGACAAACATTATTTTATTGCTTTTGCTGTTATTACAATTTCATTTCCAAATTTACTTATACTACTACTCTAATAAAACTTTGGTAATGAAATTGTCTGCAAATTTTTAATCTTAGGACGGGAAATTAATCTTAGGGAACATAACTCGCAATATGTTCTATAAAGTGATTGAGTGAATAAACAAACCATTTGTTTTTGTTTTCCTTTGGCGTTTTTTAGGAAATACATTTTACTTTGCAAAATTAGTTGAAAAAAAGAGAGCTTATTAGAATCGTTGTTTACTTACACTTATTTGTTGTGAATGTCTCTTTCATATTAGTTTGAAGTCACGTTTTCTTTGTTTAATAAAACCGATGACGTATACCAGCTCACCTACAAGCGGATTAAGAATGAGTTCTCTTAATGGTTTTGTATACACATACATTTCTACGTGTTAGAGTTATTAAATAAAAAAGAAAAATCTGAATTAGAATTTAAAAGCTTACGTTACGACGCATTTCAATGTTTCATGTGTTCATTCCCTCTCTTAAAATTCTATTTTTATTAAATTTTAATAACTGCAACAAAGCGCATTCCGGAAGCAATTTTATATTTTTTGCGCTTCTTTTATTCATATGCCTTTAAAATTGCAAAATTATTTAATTCTGTTAACGTAATATCGGTCGTCTTTTTTTTTTGTTCTTGTTCTTTGTGTCCGTTTTGAATGGTTTAAAAAAATTAACGAGTTTACTATATTTTTTTGTTTTGCTTTATTTTCTTTCAATATATTCTAAATTATTATTTCAATTTAGGTTAACACATTGCGTTCTGAATACACAATTTACGTGCACATGTGTGCTTGTATGAATATTTTTGCCGTGTATGTTTGGTTGGTTTGGTTTTCCACTTAAATTGACGTACGAAACGAAACTGAAATTCTTTTTGCCGCTATTTAAAAAACGTCAGGCGTTCATTCTCCTATTCGTTAGTAGTTCTAATTCGCACTGTGTATAATACTTATGTTCTTGTTTTGTTGGTGGTATTGTGATATGATGAAATTCCATTTGCATTTATGCTGTATTGGTCTCGTGGTCGCCGCAATTGTTATAGTAGTAGTAGTAGTAGCAGTAGTAGCAGTAGTAGTAGTCGTAGTAGTTATACTATGATTTGTATATTCACTTTTATTTTACTTGAAAGTTCTCTTATTTTCTTTGGCTTTCTCACTTTTAAAGAGAGTAATAATGTAAACGTAATCTAAACAAAATCTTCAATCATCAGTGTTTTATACCCTCTTACACAAGTACACTGAATTTATATATGCATTCACACACATTGTATTCCCATCTAGAATCACAAAATAATTTTTTTATTGAGAGACTTTTTTCTCTATACTCTTTTATTTTTCAATTTTTCTCTTTCATCATGTCCATTTCAAGCGATCGGTACCTTATATCTTTACGTTATTGGGAAGCTTATTTAACTAATATCTTAAACAAAATGTGACATAAATTTGTGTTCCAAAGTACTTTGAGTAATTGGTGCCAATATGTTATACTATTCTCGGATTCAGAAGTAAACAAAATCACATTTTTATAAAACGTGAATCCGAAAAGAGTATGAATCTACACATATTTCAGAATAGAGAGGGCCTCTCAGCGAGTTGACAATGAAATATGCTTTAATACATGTTTTGTTTGTTTGAAGAAATACAATTTAAGGGAGTTTGCGTTTTATAATTTAATTGTACATCTTACACTCACTATCATCGAATGATGAATTTATTATGCCGTAGGTAATGTAGAGACAGTATTCGGTTTTACTCATACTCCAATATCCAATAAACGTGACCCGCCCATAAACACTCCAACAATTGGCAAAGAAAAAAATTAAGAAAACTGAAATAAAATAAATTTTAAAGTATTGTGTCTGTAACTAATTTTCTATACAGGATATTGAATTTGTATAAATAATTATGAAAACATATTTGAAGTGCACAAGAGAAACTTTAAATATTTTACAATTTTGAAATGAATAAGGGAGTACGTAAACTACGAAATAAGGACATAAGATATATATAAACAAGCAATAAATTATTCAAAATATTCAAAAATAATATCCAATTTTTTATTGGTGGGTGCATTAATCGATTTAAGTTTGTCGATTTTTCTAGAAGCATTTTAATTTTGTTTGCTGTTTATACATAACCATGCATGCAATATGTACAAGTATTTGCAAAAAATACTCATTCAACTAACTTACATAAATAATTTTGTAACACACACAAGGCATTTACTAGCTTATGGCTGAAACAACAAAGCGTATGCAACAAATACTGATACAACGCAGCAATAGCGATACAAGTTCAAGTTCGAGGAAAATTGTCAGCCGGCTTAGTGAAGGAAAACAATGAACCAAAAAAAACAACGAACACGCAACATGTTTGATAACTAACTGCAGCCGCAAATCCAAATGCTTTGTTTGAAATTACCAACTTAGGCGTATGAGAAACTTATGAGACCATTGCTAAAACTACTCCTCTTTCTCTAAGTTTAAGTTTATGTCTCTTGTAATACCTTTTTTTAGGTTTCGTTTAAGCGAGACTTGTTTTATTTATTTAAAATTCAATTCATACATGTTGCTTAGGAGAGAAGAGAGCGTATAACAAGGCTTAAATATTTAACTAATGAAAATAATGTACATACATTTATACGAATGCATACTTTCAATCAAAAACAACATGTTGCTGTTAATCTAGCGGACGACCTAGTTCATTGTTTTGCTTTTTTATAATAATTGTTATTGTAATAAGAAAAAAGTAAAGAAATATTTTATGTGTGCTTGGTTTAGACTTTTTTTGTATGCATGTGCTAGTTATAGCTATTGCACAGAAGTTAGAGTCTATTAGTACGCTTTGTTTATTCTTACACGGAAAAGGTCGCTTTCTCTTTTTTTATTTTTCTTTATTAGAAAATCAAAAAACACAATTATTTAAAAATTGTCAAACGAAAATAGGTAAGAACTTTAGAATTGAGAAGTGAGGCTTAATTAATTGCTCAGTGTGAGTTTAATCATTACCTAAAAGCAAACTCGAATTTTTCTACTATCGAAAGCACATCATTTGATCACTGAAGCAAGATTAAATGGATGTATAGGTTTTATACTTATATCATATATATTATTATATCTCCAGCTAGGTTTTATAGATAATTTTTTTTATATTTATTTACAGTTTTAATTAATCGGTCTGATTTTGTTTACGAACTAGTTTTAAATGTCCAAACAACCTCGTACTTATTTAGATACATTCTTTAAATACAAAATTTTTATTTAAATATGTTATATATACCCTTACAATTATAATTAATTAAAGTGACTTCTTTTGAAAAATAATAATAAAATATTATAGCTACCGGCTGATTGATTAAAAATAGAAATTTTTGATGTTACTTTGTTTAGAAATTTAGTTTATTTAATATACAATATTAGAGAACATAAATGAGCAATTTCTTGGTTAATTGTTTTTCCAGAGGAAGCAAAAATTATTTTATAATGAAAAACAAAAATCATAAATTGTAGGAAAATTTATAAATTATAGGAAAACTGCGTTATCGAAAACCGCTCTTGAAAAAATGCGATCCGGCAATAGTTCACCAACTGATACTGCAACGCCCAACATTGCGTAAATTTTGTTATATTCATTAGACGGAATGCAAAATTAGAAACGTTTTTACAAACGCACACTCAAACTTGCTTAAATTAATCTTTGTTAATAAAAAATTTGAATGAACGTTCTAATCAGAAAAAAGAACATTTGATAGAAATGAGAACATTTGAATGTTCTTCGACTATTTAGTATATAAGCCGTTACTGAATATTTCTCAGATTTCTCAGATTTGTGTTTTTCAGATTTATATTTTCAGATTTACGTTTTTGTGACATGACTATTTCGAAATTATGCCTTTTGCTATTATTTGTTTTCTCAGACATTCATTTTTCAAGTAGTAATAATTCCAATTCTTTCGACTTTTAAAAGACAGACGAACAGAAAATTTCCTTAACGGGTAACGCCATTGTATCAAACAAGAAATAAATGATTTTTTTATAAATTTTTCTGCAACGGAAGGAAAGGCGATCAAATAGTAATATTTGAGAAAATTATCAAGCATTACTTTAAATACTGAAAAAGAAAATTGATTTGAAAGGATATTAAAAAATGGTAATACCGCACCCATTCTCGCGAGGCATGTTTGGTCTAAGGGGTTCCGTTGGTCAAAGCATGGAGCAAAACTAATTTAAAAAAAAAGTAATTAGTTATTAGAGCGCTTACAGGAAAGCCTGAAATTCCATGCCAAAAATGTATTACATACAGGTAATGAGTTCTTTTTCACTTATTCTCGAAAGTTCAATATATTTATTAAGGCAATAAAAAATGTTGTTTCTGAAATATTCACATAATTGTTATTCCTAAATGTGAAAGTTATTTATTGCAACCTACAAAATTATTTTTTTCAAATTTAGGGAGAGTCCATTGCACATTTGGATGCAGAGAATAACAAAATTAATGTGTTCTTTGGCTTAAAGAGGAAATTTGTTCCAATAATTCCCTAACTTTAATTTAAAAACAAACTAGACCGATCCGTGGACTGGTCCTTAATTAGAAATCTTAAACTAAGTCGGTTAACACAGTTTTTCACTTAATTACGTTATAAAATATATCATATTGCCATTAAAACTTAGTTTTCATAAGAAGACTGCATAAGGACAGACGATAAAAATAGACCCAATTTACTATAGTATATTTATATTTCAAATAACGAATGTCGCTTGTATGATTATATCTCTCCATTGTGGTTCGGAAGGTTCCTCAGTAGTTTTTATTTTAAAAAGATAAAAAGCATTTTTCTTTTATTTTATTAAATAATCGCCCAAAGAGAAACATAACATAATCACTTGAAAAGTACACGAAGTCCAAATTCTTGTCTTGATAGCTAGCTGGATCTACCGTATCACTAATTTGCTTTTTCAGGTAAGAAAGATTGTAGATTTAGCGAAGTCCTGCTGCTTCGCAAGATCAGTAATGCGAGCAGGTATTTTTTTTGTTTTTTGTTGACGGTTATGACGCCAATTAATTTATCTCATAAAATGGAATCCAGATTTTTGTTTTTAAGAATCACATTTGCGAAAAATGTAGTGCATTTGGTTCGCTTAGAAGTGAGTCTTAGCTTAATACGTGTTTTACTTACGAAGTACCGAAATTGAAATTCTTCAATTCCAGTTTCTTATAATAATTTTAGCATCTTGTGCGTTGAGGAGGATAGTGATGAAATCAGATTTTTCTGGTCACTTTTAAGACGTATGAAAAATCTGGAGTAGCGTTATGTGTCCGAAATCTTTTATAATACGATTTGAACGTTGCATTCTTTCAGTAACTGTATTGTAACAACGCCAAATAGGTAATAGCAAATGCTTAGTTTTTTGCTCTTGTGATCATAATTAAAGGTTTAGTGTGTTTTATATTTCCATACTTTCTATAAATTTTTAATTATAATAATTATTTTATTGTTTTATTTTTTTCACGCTAAATTGTAACTTATCAAAGACGCAAGCTCTAAAACAACGTAGGCTATGTTTGATGTTATTTTCTATGACATTTTATACTATTTATATACAGAAGGAGAAGTTTCATATTACGAAAGCGAAACATGAAGAAAATCAAAAAATCGGAATTTTTCAATGGACTAGGGCCCTTATAGTTTAAATCTATTATGTCTTTCTTATTTCAGTTTATTCCTCCTTCTGAGCGTCACGCACATTTTAATAAAAAAATTAAATTTAGATAATTTGCAAAATTGGATGAGCGCGGCGGATTTTTTTGTATTTTAATTCAAATACTACATGGTCGTCCGTAGAATACGCGTGGAAACCTTTATAGCTGTAACCGCCGTAATCTACGAGTAATCAACAACATATCCATCGTTTGTTTGATTTGTTTTGTATTAATTATTTTTATGCGTTGTACGAAAATTTACGTATAGAGATTCTATTTATTGCAAGGTCTAGTCAATGTCAACGGTGTTGGCGTACATAATTTTCCTTCTATCAGCGAGTATGCTTCAATTATTTTTTGTTATAAGTAACATTACTTGATTAATGATTTAAGAAGTGCATACGTGCATATATTGTGACCATTAAGAGAGGATTAATTTTATAGCGAGATTAGAGGTAAATGATTATATTTTTTCTATTTAGATACATAAGATTTCAACCTTAAATAAACTAACAAATGGTAAAGAATTCTAGAAAATTAAGTGAATTCACTACAAGAAGCATACAAGAGCGTGCAAGTAAAATGAATGAGTTTAATAATTCCTCAAAAAACGAATGTTGTAAGAGGGCCATCATAATATTTAAGAGAGAATTCATAAATGGTAATTACATTATCAATAATTGAACACATCGTGACAGGGATCGAGCAAATTGAAAATACCGACAGCATGTTAACAAAAAATTATTCAACTCTAATATCTTCCAGTGATGAACGATTATGAACTAGCTCATCGCAAGAATATGCGCGTTTTGGTGTATGGTGATGAATAATACTGGATTTACTTAAAGTTTGAAAAATTCTCCATGTTTAAAATGAGAAAATAATTTTTTTCAAGTGTTTCCATCAGTAATTATTTATTTTATTTGGAAACCGATTTCGCGTTCGTTCGTATAGCTTTGCCATATCTTCTATTAGGGATTTTTTATGCTTTCCTTCTCCGCCGCATAAAGTAAATATTCTTTAATACGTTGCGAAAGATTATTTGTTATAGCTATTTACGAAATTTCTGAACATTTTTTCTGCGAATTTTTAAATAGGATTAAAACGGCCTTTCTCCAAAATTGTATCAGAATAAAAAACACGAAAAATGTCCTTACAATGCTTTTACTATAGAGAATGTATAAAGGACATCGTGAAGCTCATATTTTCTGAAATAATGTGCAGATTTCAAATCGATTTGGCCTTACCTTGCTGTCCATCATTTATTGAAGTCCTCAAAATTTGAAAAAGTCATTCAATGCTGCCTACATAGTTTTCCATCACTCACTACTGGAACTGAACCAGGTAAAGCTCCTCCAAAATTGGTTAAAAGGTGAAAAATAAAAAAGCGATAGCCGCTTTTAAGTAGAAATGAATGGTTTTGGACAAGGTATAAATTGAAACATAAATCATATTTCCGGACAATTTTACATATATTTTATGTACATGGTGAACTCATTTGTATCATAATATGATATAAATAAGCACAAAATGCTGGAAAAAATGTGTAACTGATCCTCAAAGAGATCTTTTGATCTTTAACGGAAAAAATATTTGATATGTAAAACGTTTTGCAGGATGGTTATTACTGAATTTTTACTGAATAATGCTAGTAAGCTGCAATCCAAACGGCAAATGAATTCCAAGTGAACGAACTGAACAGATTGACGCGTGCTTGGTTATGGATTTACTTTGCTGAATGACGCGAACATCAAAACAATCAAATAAGTAATCAAATTAAATAATTTAAATCCGTATACTATTTAACAAAATACTCATAACGATGACAACGTTATAATTGCTTCTTCCCCATCAAGAATTATGTGTTATCACTACGCAATAAGTTTTCAGAAAGGAGTGAGGTAATAATTCAATCAACAATTTGTTGTGAACAATTACTTTAAAGCACATACTCTATCATATTCTCTTTTCTTTCTCCTTTCATTTTGCTTTTTTTCAATCTTTTTACTTTACGGCCCTCTTACTGTCCTCATTCTTCAAAATCAATTGCAAAAATAACAACAGCTCTGATGTGCTTGAGTATAGAGGAATAAAACAGTCACAATGACGCCTTCACGCTGTTTAAATACAAATACTGACACGAACGCAACGACGTACACGTACATACGCGCAATGTCGGTGTCCTTTTGTGTAAGCACTCCGCCACCAACATTCAAGGTTATGTCGCAGTTAAACAACGCGTCGTCCGACGACATTTACAGAAACTCAAACCACGTCAATGGTAACAGCAGTTCATTCACTTGTTTTGCGTGCAGAATTGCATTTTCTAAACAAAATGTTGTTGCTTTTAAACGTTTTAGTCTGTCTGCCTGTTTGTTTATATTTGCGTACACATAACTTGCCATATTTTCATTGTTCTTACTGCTGTGTATCCTGCCTTTCCATGTAGAAGATGCCAACCAAAACAAAAATTCTGCACATTTTCTAGTCAAGTGTTTTTTGTTTTGTTTATATAATAGAGTAATTTAATATATTTGAAGAGTCGTACAAGTGATTAACATTATTTGCCTTATTGTTAGGCTTAGTACTTTTTAGATTAACAAATGTTAACAGGTAATTGTAGCCTATGAACACCTAACACAGGGATGCCTTATTTCGCATCCTGATACTATTAATTTTTATACATATGTTTTTATTATTTCATATATTATAGTATATAAATCACACGAGAGAGAGAGAGAGAGAGAGAGAGACAGACAGAGAGAGAAGAAACATTTCTCCTTTATGTAAGCAACACATCGTTATATGGTTCAACTTTGTAAAATTGTGAAAAGTTTGTCTGTTTGTTTTCTTTTTCGTTTTTGATTTTACTTTTTTACGTATATTACGGTATATTCTTATGCTTTGAGTCAATGTCCTTGCTCTTCTTTACTTTCCGGCAGAAGGATAACCATTGGAAGAATGCTGTCATTTCACTTTTATAGTTAAATACACATTCGTGTACTGTTACTTTCCGTAGTATTAGCATTCACTTTTGATAACGCCACATGTGTAAATGTATGTGTGTGCATATGAAAATGTAGATAAGGGTACGTTCAAGTGTTTGAGTTGTAAAGGTTATTAGACTGTATACAGACAAGCAGACATTATTTTGATTGCTTCATCTGTTTTTTTTGTGTTTTTTTTTAATGAAAGTAAAAAAAAATCAAAAAATGAAAAGTCTGACAGAGTTCAATATCACTTCTAGACAGCGCATTGACTTCTATACACATTAGAAGTAAAGGAAACAAAGAATTTATAAAAAAAAATGTTTTTATAATAGATGTAATACTAACGTAAAGGAGTAGGCAGACGATATTTAGTGCAGAGCTTTATTAACTAAAATAATTTGCTTTAAAGAAGAGTTTCTCAAAGAACATAAATTGATATAGAAAATGATTCTCTATCGATCGGTGCAATAAAAACTGGGTGCCTCTATCTCAAGTCCACACAACCGCTCCTTTTTACCATAAGCCTTTATAGGATGATATCAACGACCAAGGAATTTACTATTCAATGCATTCTATCAAATAATAAAGAGACCTATGTTACTGCTCTCTCTTCACCCTGCTCTCTCTTCACCCTTGTCTGAGTCTTAATTGTTTTAATTCCTTCTTTTCACTAAATTATAATTTCTCTCATAAACTTTAGCTTCCAATTAATTTTCGCTCATATGAATATAAACAATGAGATATATATGTTTCAAGGTTTAGCCTGACTGATTTGCGCATATTTTTAGATTTAATGATTTAATTTTAGGATTATACAAAAGTCACTACTCTCTACTACACCACTACTCGTATTATACCTGCTTATGCCAACTTGGGTATTGGGTATTAATATTGCGATACGAGGATGAACAAGTAAATACTTTAATTCATAAATCAATTTTTAATCCCATAAAATTTTTAGACAACTTTCGATCTCCTTCGGAAACGGACTCAATTCCTTCTATAGTTTACTTAAGCAGTTCGGAGTCACGGAAGTTCTTCAGCAATAACAAAACTCTATTCTTTCGAACACATATTTGTCAGAGAGTAGTTAAACGGTGCTTTTGCGACAACATGAAAGATATGTCTAGCTTTCCTTGAAGTCTGTGAAGTTCTCTCCAAAACTGGGTTTAAAAACGTGAGCAGATATGTTACGAGTTCGAAACAAGAATTAGTATTTACTTATCAATTTCGTAGTAAGACTATCGCCAACTTATGTTGAGTTCTGCTGTTCAGCAATGAAGAGTCCCCGGAGCTTGTTCCCGGAGTCGTTTCAAAGAACAATTTAAAAAATGTGACTCGACATGCTACTGCCTTCGCTCTTTTAAAATATCCACTGAATATCCTTAATGAATTAATGTCTTGTCTTGTCACTTGACATCGTTTAAGTATCATACCCTTGACCACATAAAGCTATACGGTTGCGCTTATTTGTAACTCAAAATAAAAATCTGCATCCAACTTGGCTACGTCAGGTTAAAACTTAACTAATTACAAATACATTATTTCGATCTCATCATATTTCGTTAATATGCTCACCATTTATCTACTATAAGTTTACATTACTTTTAAATGGTTTAACATGCTTTTGTAAGTCTTAAGAAAGTGCGTGAAATTTTTTAACCGAAGTTTTAACACCGAAATAATTCAAATGAATAGCTTCTGTATGAGGCACACATTATCAAACCCCCCAAAAAAAGTCAGTATTTGCTGAAGTTATCAGCTGACGTACGTTATGCACTATTTTATGACATGGATCGATTTTAAATGTTTTCGTGATTATTGTAAGTTTATCTGTTATAACGAAAAATCATTGTATATACATTCGATTTTCACGTTCACTTTTCCTTACCCTATGTTGAATTGGCGGACTACTTTGCATTTTTACAAGTCTTTCTATTATATGACAAATGAAACTTTAAAATATTGCAAATTATATTGTTCTTTCATCGCTTTATTAAGCGTTACGCCATAAAAAGAAAAGTTACTCGGTCAGACTACTCTTATGCGTATACGTCTCCTGTAAAGTGTTTAATAGTTATTCATTTAAAATCTGACACACATATTTCTTGCAGCCAATGTAAAATCACGATCGATGAATTCGCACAATTTGCGGAGTTTTCCTGGACTTCGAAATTTCAATCCATTATCTAATTTTCTTGTAGAACACAACAAGAATAATTTTCTAAAGTTTCGAGCCGGTCAGAATGGAACTCCAGGAGGGAAAACGCTTAGAAATTTGTACTATTCTTTCACCTACTATTAGTACTTCAGACGTTAATCGCTTTTTTCTCAACGCACCGACCTTGTTAATATCTTGCACACTTTTTCTGGATAGGATTGACGAAAGAGATTAATAGCAGTGTTTTTTCTATTGTTACAACTCATATAACAAGACAATAGATGGCCTGGACTCTACAACAGTGCGGAATATTCGAACTACAACTTTTTCACTAAATTCGATTCCGAATTATACTCATCTATTAACAGAAACTGCTTGGTTTTCTGATGACAGATAAAGTTATCAAAAGTTGTGCTCATCATCGCGGGAATGCGCTAAGAGATCATCTAAGAGTTGTCCGAAAACGATTTTCCATTCAGCCGTTGAAGTTTCAAAATTTTTAAATGAAAATTTTAGATAAAAGTTGCTTAAATGTTACCCTTCCTAAAAGATGAATAAAACAGTTCCGTTTTTTTTTAAAACAAATTATACAAATTGCTTCATTTTATCATTCAAAAACTGAAGATTTTCCTTAAGCGGACCTTGTTATTTGTGTTTTATTAAAACGTCACAATTTGAGTCCGCTTGACACAGTAATATTATTAACTTCGCCAAGCACTTATAAGATATAAGAATACGCGTAAAAATACTCAATGATTGCATGTGTAATGGGCTAGTGAGAACAAAAGCACAGATTTAATTTAGTAGTGTCCGATAGTGTCCGTAGTATCTTTCAATACAATATAATCGTTGGATCATGTCTTGAACATAGTAGCAAACGTAAATTTGTACCTAATGGAATAGGTAAGTTACGCTTCCCCTTCAAGTTACGTTACCTATTCTGCTTTCGTTGAAAGTAACAAAAACAAACAAATAATGACACAATGGTTATATATAATACGAAATGAGTGAAATTTCTTTCTTTTCTAATGAAAATTGTCATATAAATTAAACAAAAACTTTCGGGAAAATCGTTTTAATAACATAACGAAACAATGAAATGTCAAATTGATTGTTTTTTTTTTAAAGTTTTAAAGATAAAATTCGATTCAACAGCGAGAAATTACGAATGTCATCATTTTCGTAAGTATGTATTCGGTAATAATTTGCGAATTCAAACTGAAACGAACACATGTAACTTTCTCACTTATTTTAACCTAAATTCCGTATGCATTCGTTACGATTTCACTTTAAGTATATTCTCTAAGTGATTATAACTGGCAGTCCCATTATTTCCAACAGATAGGCAATTAATAATAATTTGAATCTGAATTGATTTCGTAAAAGCATAATTCACAAAAATAACAACAACTATAGCAGCAGCAGCAACCAGCAACAGTTAACGAAAAGTAAATTCTTAGATAGATAAAGTGATGAATGGACAGACATTATATATATATTTACATGTATTTACAGAAATATATGTACATATAAGTTGGCAGTGCATGCAAACTGAAAGTAATCTTCTGTACCCATCTAAACACGAGACAATCTACGACGACAACGAGTTTGCAAATTTCATAATGACAACATTTTACTTTTTTTAGGCCAAAGAGAAAATCTGCTCTGGCGTTAAAGTAATAGTTGCAGCAATAAAAGCAGCGGCAGCAGCAACAGCAAAAGCGATACGACATGCAATCGAATGTAATAGAAAATGCTAGCAACAACAACAAAATCATGTACATAGATATGCATTTCGTACACTTTCTAATGCTGAATGCATAACAGAGAAAACCGCGCGTGTGTAAGTATTTGTATATATGCATGCATAAGCATTTCATAAAACTAACATTTAGATGTTGTTGTACCCTCCGTCCCAACGTAATCCGTCTCTCACAAAATTTCACTTTAGCATTTTCTTTTTCTGTTGCATTGTATTGAAAGCAAAATAATTGCATCGCAATATCCGTACAAAAGAAATGAGATGATTGTTGAACATTATGTGAAATCAGCCTCGTTTAACTGACTTACTAAAATACACACAAACACACACACATTATATATATATATATATATATAAATACATACATATTAAATACGAACGATCTATGTATATATATATATATACACATAAAGTAAATATATATTTATAGCAATCACATCATACTTTCATATATGTTTGTAAGCAATAAGTAAAGCGATTAAACAACATTTTCCAGAGGTATACGTATAGTAACGTGTAAGAAGTACAATCTTAAACGGATGTAAAGCTAATATATCAGTTTTGAACACAAACATATTTACTTACACACATAGTACACATAGTGATGCCAACACACATATCCACGAATTTGTGTTAACATTGATAATTTCTCTGATCGTAAGTTTTCTTTTTTCCAGTTTTTACACTCGTACGCTTTTCTTTTCCAACAGAAATTACTTAACCGTTTTCCCATTTTTATTTCAAGCGATTATAATGAATTTATATATAAGCGGATCTCAATTCGCCTATATATATGTATATATATATATATATATATATATATATATGTGCATGTATGCATTCATGCATAAATTTGTTTATCATGAAATGCAAGTTGTTTCCCTTTTTTTAGGTTTTCTTTCTTCTGCTTCTTCCTCTATTTCTTTTTCTACTGTTTCTTCTTCTGCTTCACCTACTTCATCATCCACATGCTTGCTTTTCGCAAATTATCATCATTAACATCATTACCAAAGCCATTGTCAGTCAGTTAAGGTTTAAAAGAAAAGTTGGTCATGAAATTGCTCTTTGCACACAGCCACAGATTCATAACATAAACGAGAGAGAGAAAGAGAGAACATGAAAGATAGTTAACAAAAGTAAGAAAGAGATGCTGTTAATCGGTTTAGTTTGGAATAAAATCGATTTATTGAGCTTTAACGAATTTTGCGCAACAGAAAAAAAAAAAAGAAAATCACGATCACTCTTGTATGCAGTCTCGCCTAATTTTCACACAAACATATATAGGTGCCTATGTATAGACATTACCGTTTTTAGTAACTACTCGCCGCATAAACGAACATATTACAGCGATGTTGTGGTAATCGTTATGCGCATATTGCAAATAGAATTTCAATACACTGAAAAAAATTGAGATAAAGATGTTTGTGGCGAGTTTGTCAAATTGTAAACCTCTTTTTCACTTTCGATTGATCTTCAGGCGAATTTTTTTCCTATCAATGATATTGATTATATAAACTGACTCAAAGTTAGACGTACGGTTAAAAAAAAAAGTAAAATATAAAAAGAAAATATTTTTTTTAGTAATTTCAAGGACGCTTTAAAAATTCATTAACTGCCTCTTTCGAAACTAAAAATTATTGCTGCTTATACTTCACACGTGAACTTAAAAAAATATAAATAGTTAATGAATTGAATCGAATAAGCGTAAGCTTATCATTTTGATCTTTTGTGCTAAAAACTCAATTTATTCGCATTACAGTGGGGACTTAATTTTCTTGACAAACAGATCGTTTCAAGGCAACCAAAAACGTTCGTTATATAAATTCGCAAAGCCTTTGTCTCTGCTTATTCTTGGATTTGGCTGATCTTGAAATAGCGTTTTAATTTGAAAGTTTTTTCTGCTTTAACGATTTGATGAACGATTTTCAAAGCAACCGGACAACATTAGCTTTCTTTCTTGGAGCGGTTATCCAGTTATGCGACATGCGACATGCATTTAAGTTTTTCAGTTTAAATGCTAACGCAATATTAAACCTAAATCTTAATTATTAGGAATTAAGAATTCAAGCTAATTCGCATAACGATTTTGCAACGGCATTGCTGTCTGTTAAGAGAGCAAATAATTTTAGAAAGGGTTCTTTCATTTAAATACGTACATCAATGATGTTCCGTCACTTTCCAGATTTGTCTCATAAGTCTACAAGGTCTTGCAATGTGTAGAAGAACTACACGGTAAATTGCGCATAAATTTTAATAAAAGTGAAAGTTTGAAATCGCGGTTACGACCTCAACACTTTGCAAGAAGAATTTGGTCTTAACCTTTTTATGCTTCCTTTAAGTTTAAAATTTATTATCCGTAAACATTTTTCAAAAACCTATGAATTTCGCCTTTCTTTAGTTTAGGCATTTGAGGCTTAAAATCTTTGTTCTGTAAACTGTGCATACTTGAAAGTAAGTTCAATCGATCGTAACAAATATGATATCACAGTGTTATCGTGTCCTAAAAGATTTTTGATTTACATTGTAATGTTATATCTGATATAACAATCTGTGCATAATTTTCCTCTTTTCAATGTAATGAATTTTAAAATTTCAGTCCAATCCTTATAGGATTAGATTGACAAGGAACTAAGTTCATTTCTGTCAATTTTGTTGCGAAATTTTTCTACTTTTCCTACAATTGCGGATAGAGAATATTTTCCCAGTGTTCTAATAACCGCAACCTATCCTTATCACAAGCGGGGTGCCTTTCCGTACCGTTGCTTATTCGGTATGTTGGGTGAAAAAAGAAAGTTTTCTTTTGTTAGATTGCGTTACACTGTCACTGTTGATTATTTGGAGGCTACGGTTAAATGAATGTGTAGTTGTAAGTATTATTATTGTTGTTATTGTTTCTATATATGTATATATATATATTTTTTTTTTTGCAATTGCTGATGGTCTGTAGGTTAGTTGGTTCAGTATTATGTTGTGCATGCAATTTTCTCTTCTGTTGTTTTTCTATTTTCTAATTTTTTCGCGATTAAATTGTGTAAAAGTTGAATCCCCCCCTCGCCATTGTCGCGCTAACTTGTTTTTGTAAATATGAATGTCATAGTTTAGGAACTGCTGTTGTCGTTGTTTCTCTTAGTAATAGAGCGGCAGCAATAGCAAATGTTTATGTGTAAGCATAGCATTTACTTGTTTGGTTTTTTATCTCGTACTTAGCTCGGCTTCATTTATTGAATGACTGACTGATTGAGTAAATGTCTGACTGACTGTTTTACCATTGGCAATGGTAGCAGAAACTAGTTGTTTGCTTTGGATGGTTCAGTTCAGTTTGGTTTGGTATCTCGGTTACCAAATGCAATGCAATACAATGCAATAACAATTGCATTTGTCCCACTTTACTTTCACTCGACTTGGAGTAGTAACAACAACAAAATAGGAGTTATATTAGTATTATAAGTAGGTACGTACGGCTTTGTGTATGTATTGTTTTCTTTCTTTTCAAAACTGCAACCATGATATTGTGTTGCAGATAATTGCAATACAATGCTGTTGTTGATTATGATGATAATGATGATGATGACGATGATGATGATGTGATAGTTTCTATTGCATTTGAAGTATGTTTGTAGTTGTAGTTGTGTTATCCACTGTCTCTATTTGCAGCTTTTATGAGAAAAAGTAGGTCAAGCGCAATATTATTTTTGCACACAATCATCGCATACATACAGGTACACAACCACTATAAAACGCACGTATGTACATATACTACTTGCGCTTACAATTGTCTCTCTTTCTAATTCTTTCGCAAACCAACACGAATTGTAATCGCTTGAAACTTTTTTATAAATTATAGCAATTTTTTAAAAAGTTAAAAAAAAACAATACTACAAGTCATTATAAATTCATTGTTGTTGTTTCTATAATCATTTCTGCAAATGCATACATCATACCTATCGATGTGTTTCCTTTGGATTTCTAAACGCTTTCAAATCTCATTGGGACAACGCGGTGTGCTACTTAAACATATCATACAAATACTTTAGAAAAGACTTCAAGTCTCCCGTAGATAATCGGTTGATAAAGTAACCTTAAGTTTTGAAGAAAAGATTAAAAAAAATAGAAGGTCAGCATTTTCAACCCAACGAAAATTCGGTTGTTTTTATCAAAAGACCATTACATCCCCTTTTAATCCTAATTGTCATAAAGTTAAAATAATCTAGTAATCTAGAAAATATTCAGCCATTTTTCCTTTTGGCCAAACTCTACACGTTCTGATCCAAAGATAAGGAATTGTTTGCAGCTTTTTTGAAGCGTCATATTGAAAAAAAGAAACGATACTTCGACAGTCCGTAAACAGATCTGTTAAGTTCTCTTAATTTCTGACATGTGGTATCCTTCCTTGTAAAATATCAATTTTACCTTTGCTTTTGATCGCGCATTAGACACTTTAAATTCCTTAACCTCGTCTATCTTGAGCGCAATTTCTTTCTTCTTGTTTGCTCTTTTACTTCACTTTCCGCAGTGGTTTTATATCTCTTCTAGTTAAAAAGGCAAAATGGAAAATTGAAAAGGAAAGAGTATAATACGAACTAAAGTATACGAGTAACCGGAAAGTCATAACAAATATCCAAGCTCCGAAATTTGCAACAACAAAAAATTAATTATTTTTTACACCGTTCTATTAATAATAGTAATAATGATAACTAAGCATCGTACAACGAAAAAATTGTTGTAGTAGTGGCCCAATGATTGCAGTAAAAGTTCTTTACATTGAATAGAAATTATTAGATAGTAAAAGTAAAGTAAAACGAAAAACTTGGAACTTATTTCTATAATCTGATTTGCTCAACAGTTCCTCAGTCTAAATTTACCAAATTTTACCATAATTTTCTATTTACCGGTAATAAAGTAGTTCAATCAAACCAGTTTTCTCTAATCATTTTCACAAAATTTATAATTTATTTTCTTCACAGAAAAAACTTGATAGATTTTTGTTTTTCTTATTATAAATCGCAATTAAAATCAAAACTTCGTTTTTTTTTGTTGTCTTCGTTGAAAGAACTTGCTATATTTTCGGTTGTTTTAGACTGACGTGATGATTCTAAGTACACAACAAGATATAGAGGTGACACAGTAATAGATCTTCATACTTATGATGTTATTTTCAAGTTACTAAGTCTCAAACATAGGTAATAATGCAGTTAAAGCTGAAAAGAGGATACAATATTTCTGTGATTTTAGAGAGAAAGAGATTCACGACCTTTTATTTCAAATTTTTTTAGTTTTCCGTAAACAAATTATGTCGACACAAAACATATCTCCTTCCTATCAGTCGGATAAATGTTCTCATCCCGCTCCATAAATGACTTTAAAATGCAATTCGAAAGTATTACAATCACGTGAGGAATACAAAGCTAAAATAATTTTTGTAAACAATTTATTACCCGCGCTTTCTGTAGTTTCTGAGCTTCGAAAATTGGCTTCTTGGCAAACAAGTCAGTCAAGACAGTTAATAATATTGATAACATTATTAAAAATAATTAATAATAAAAATAAATTATAAAAAAACAAAAATTCTGCAAATATTCCACAACTATATAGTTTTTGTTTTATGTACGTTCAACTTATTTCCTGTTGACGTTTGTAAAACGGACACGTTGCCCAGTATCAGAGATGTTCCACTGAGTTCATTGAATCAATATTCATCGGAGATCTACTTACCAAGACCTGCTTGATGCAATTCCATAGCTGTACCTCCCCCCTCCCGCCCTTCTGTGATTCAATGAATACGTGGAGAAACAAGTGTGACAGATGGCTGCTTGTTGCAAGAATTTAGATGTAATTCAAAGTCTTGAATCACATAAAAATAAAAAAAGACCCAGTTTACATTAACTTTCCTACTTCTTGTTCCAATATTTCGATATTGTATAACACGAAAAATTGAGCTCAGAGAAATTATGATCATTTATATACCTGCTGTCATGTTGCCATAAGTATTTTTTAATGTATAAATTTAAGCAATTATCTGCATAATATATTTCACCCATACTCACCTAAACCGTTTTTCCTCCTCATCGCACAGAAAATCGCACCTTCTTCTTTTTCGCCTAAACATAGAAAAAGAAAAATTTCTAGCAACAAGCTACTTTGTTCCCAAAATCATTGTCGCTGATTTTTTGTTATTTGTGTTTTAAGAAATAATCTGGAAAAGAACGTTTATGTTTTTAAATATATCTTTACCTTTTTCCCTATCTCTTGATCACTACCAATTTCACCGTCTTTTCGTTTTCTTTCTTCCGAGAAGCGCTATATAAAATAAATACGCTTAGAGTAAAAATATCAATTTGTTCTTCATTATATTTCTTTCTATTGATAATACATGTTTTCCTGCGTTTATTTTAATTAATTTATACCATTTTTGGAGCGATTTTCTGGAAGCACCTCTTTGTTAGTTATTATAACTACTTCCTTGAAAGAATAAAATTTACAACGGAAGTTTTGCCTTAAGTTATGTTTTCTATAAATAAAATATCTGATCTAGTTAATACTTGAAAAATTGTACATCACTTGAAAATGTTAAACAACTTCAAACGCAGAGTCGGATACAATTCTTGAAGTATTTTCATCATAATATATCAAAAATTGTTATTATTTTAAAGACTTAGTCTTCTTAAGAGTCCTTATAAAGGAAAGTGTCTGAAGAATGAACCTATGTAGTCGAAACTTACTTACGGTAAATTTATATATCGAATCACCATTTTGTATTGATTTGCATTATAAATACTTCCCCCATGTATAAGTTACTTCACTTCTTGGCATAAGAATTTACTAAGTTCATAATACGCACAAGAACTGAAGATCGAATAACCCGCCTTTTACTATACCGCTCTGCAAGTTATCTGCCCAGGTAATCTATTGTATAATTTCACAGATCCAAATTTTCGAGCGTATGAGGCGCTTCGAAAAGTGGGCTCACTAAACATAAATTGTTCGCATTCAATATCCAAAAAAAATTTCTATCGAGAAATATTAAAAATGACTAATTATTTTTAGTCTTTTCAAAACAGAGCATGATACGGTCATAAAAATGATCAGAAGGACCCTACTTTCACGTTCGCCGTTGAACAAAACCTTATCAATGCGCCAAATTCTGTGAAAATATTTCGAAATTTCCGACTTCTAGACTGAACATAAAAAAAGCGAGCATGTGCAGACATTCTCAAATTCATTTGAAAATTATTCTTAAACGGTTGATATAAGGGAAAGTGTATATTCCAGCTACTACTTGGCGAAAACTTCCGCACAAGTTTGCATCTTATCTTTACCGCCTAAAGTTTAAGATATGAAACCAACCAAAAGGTAAATTAGTAATTTCCGCTTTCTTTTTATTCTGACGAAGATGGCCTTAAAGGAAATGGCGGAAGATTTCATAGACAAAATTAGCGTCGGTATGATACTGTCTTCGCCGTCTTTCGTTATTTTATGTTATTAACCACATTCGATTAATAACTAAGTAAAACATTTTTTGTTTTTTTTACGTTTATTCTTAGAATTTTTTTTATTCCTATATAATAGTAAGATAATGAAAGAGTTTATTTTTTTACATTGAAGATTCGTACCCCTTCTAGTTGTTGATTTTCTCTTTTATTGAACATATTATATACATTAGAATTATTTAAGTAAATCAATTGAAGAAGTTTTTATTTGATTAATAATTTTTCTTTAACTTGCACCTCCGATTAACTTATATGTAAATTAAAGGTATTATTACAGCTTACTGTAGCAACAGCAGTTTTTGCAAAATTTATAGACAAGAAGTTTATTAAGAAATAATTCAATGCTTACAAAATAAAGTGAAGAGAATAATAACTTTTTATAAAATAATTCAAATTTTCATCTAAAATAAAAACAAAATTCAGTCGCGCGAAAAGTTTGCACAATAACTGAACTTTTGTAGTTGACCTTTAATTTCAATTATGTACATTTCTTAACACGTACATGAAGTCAAACTTTCGTTGATAATTCTTTTTCTTCCAACTATACCTTGAATAATTAACAATAACAAATAACGGTACTTTTTGGAAACGCAAAATAAATCAAATATAGATCGGATTGTAAACTTTTATGTAAGTTGTTATCGTCTGTGTAATATATTAGATAAAGTTCGCATTTGTTTTTGCAATTCTGAATCCATTTTAGCCGTCTCCTCTTCAAATATGTAACGCATCGCATTCAGGTCGGGCAGTTGGTTTGCTTTTATGTTTAATATGTCACCGAAGAATTGAGTCCATACGTGTTTTTTAAGATAGCGCGGCAGCTTTTGCTTAATATCCCATAACCCGGCACGTTTCTGCAATTGCATATATTCGCCAAAGAGCATAACATGCACGGTGCCTGCTATACAAAACAGGTCAGTTTCATATGACCACGAGCGACCTTCTTGCATTTCAATGCAAGTGAATCCGTCTGTTTGTATGATTTTGCGAAATTTGATTGTGTCTCCGCCGGGAAACAAAGTCATATCGATCGCACAACCAAAATCTATTAAACGCAGCGAGGGAAAGTGTAATTCCGTGCTAGGTACACGCATCAATAAGAAATTATCTGGTTTAATGTCAGCGTGGATAATTTTGTTTTGATGCAAATGGTGGATAATGCTACAGATTTGTGCTGAGAAATGCATAACAAGAGACTCATGCATTACTTTGGTGGTTGCCTGACGTATCTTATTGTTAATATCTAACAAAGAACCATAAGGTGAGAATTCAGTAGCTATAAGGCTGGCATTTGGCGCTATAATAGCCGTGGATATGTCCATAAGGCCGGGTAAAACACTGGCGGACTTTATGCGTTTCAAGACCTTGAAAGACAATACAATCAAACAGCATTACAATAATTTCTTAAAAATATTTAATTATAATAATACCAATAAGAATAATAATCATAATAATAATAATAATAATAATGCAGTCTTGATAAAAATATTAAGCACATAATTGGTTATGTCAATCTATATGAATAAATAATCTAAATTGGACAAAAATATAGAAGGAATTTATAACCTGTGTATAACCACATTTAACCATCTGCACTAACCTGATCACATATATATATTTCCCATGTATTAGCGGGTTTTTGAAATTTCAAAGCAACCACTGAACCGGAAGCAACGTCAGTTGCCTTGTATACCGAACCATAAGATCCGCGACCAATTTCTTTGTCTATATGGAATTGTATGCCATGCAAATTTAATTGGCGAGTGTTGGCTATCTTAGGCAAAGGCGTATGTATGATCTTGTAATTATCGTGTGTTTCGCCGTCTGTACCAGGGAAGTCTAATTTAGTTAGAAAAGCGCGACACAATTCACTGTTAAATGGATCTATAGCTTCTTTGGCCATATGACGTTCAATCGTCTCTAAAGCCCTCGTCAAACGAGTTTCTTTTGCCTCAGCGTCATTTTGAGTGGCGAAGTAGGAATTCTCTTGGTATGTGCTCACATCAGCAGCAACGCTGGATTGATGATTAAGACTTGTGTTAGTTATGCTCGACACGTCACGAAAATTGAGGCGTCCCACTGCATTACTCAGCGAACAGTTGGAATTATCCAGAGCTACAGCACTTGAAAAGGAATAATTAGCGTTATCATTAAACGTGGCATTATGTATGGAACGGTCATAATTAATTTTTCGTTCATTGATTGCAGCGGAATTTTCCACTGTGTTTGTCATCGTTGCAATTGCTGCACCATTTTCCGCTGAAGACGAATTACTGTTGCTACTAACGACAATCGGAAATTTGTTGGAAGCTCGTTTAATTTTCGCCTTCTGTCGCTTGGCGCTAGTCTTTGGTGTAGAAGTGTGGCCTAATAAATACGGATGGAAACTATGATGGCCGTTTCGTTTTATACTAACATCCAAAGCAGGTACGCTGGGAGACTCGATCTTTGGATGAAAAAATTAAAGTCTCATAAATTGTTCCAAATTTTTAGTATAGAAAAATAGTTTATGCTAGGCTTACCTCTGGCTGATAGATTCTTTCAATGGTATAAGCATTAGACATGTCACCTGAACCTGCGGTGGGTCTCTCTTTTTTAAATTTAATTTTGATGGTTTTATTTTGAGATCCTTCAGTTTTAAAACTAATGGTGGACGCTTCGATTTGGTCTTCTAAATCGTCAGTGTTAATAACATCCGCACGGTAACTTTGTTCATGGTAATTTTTATCCGATTCCTCTTCGGTCTCATTATTTTCATCCTCTTCCGCCTCGTCTTCGCCGTTCTCCTCTTCCCCTTGCCCATCTCTCTCGACTCCATCAGTATCAACATCATTTTCTTTCTGAATAATCTGCTGCAAACGTTTTTGTTGGTCATAATTTGTTGAATTGTATGAATATTGCGATTGCGAAGGTGCCTGCTGCAATTGTAATTGCATTTCGTGCGAATTATCCTCAAGTAAATGGTTATTATTGTTATTAATGTGATTTAATTCAACATAAGCTTGTGAATTGTGAACGTATATTTCAGGTTCCACTTTGGCAGATTTAATACATTCATTATTTTGTTTCTCCATTTCTTGTTGGTGTTTAGTTTGTATATAACGTCTTGCCTTGATTTCTTCCGGACTGTATTCCACGCCTTCCCCTTCGGGATATACTAAGCTTTTGACGTAATGACAAAACCTCTGCGGATCGTAAGGTTCTTCTAGAAATAAGGCTGGCTGCCAAGTTTCATCACTGTTGCGGCAATAACTGACAAATTTACGAGGCAGACGAATACAGGGCACAGGGCATTCATCCGCAACAGGTTGGCTTTTTGCAGAGGCTTCCAAAGCTCTCTCATACTGCTGTCGAGACATGGATGCAGTGGCTGCCGGCAGCTGTTGTTCAACCGGTACGTTATTGTGCTGCTGCGCAACTTGGGAATGCTTTTGCGGAGTTGTGTGAGTGTGAAGATGAGTTGGATTTGAAATATTTTGTGCGGTAGCCTGCGACGTGGCAGTACAAGCCAAAGTTTCTTGAATCTGAAAAATTTATTAACAAACTTACTTAACGCGGAATTCAATTGGAATCTGGCTTAACTTACTGTTGTTTCGGGAGTTTGCATTGATTGTTGTTGTATTTGAGAATGAGCAAGTACCTGATGCTGAAGCTGTTGCTGAATTATTTGATGCGGTTGCTGTAGGTGCGGTGGGTAGTTAGCTGAAGGTTGTGTTTGATGATACAGTTGTGGATTTTGCTGAATTATATGATTAGTATGTATTTGCGTATGTTGTTGATTTTGCGGCGCCGAGGATGCTACTGCTCCTATTGGCGGTGCCTGATGTTGATACGAAACTTGCTGACGGTATTGATTATGATTATGAGCTGTCGGCGGATGCATTGATGCATGGCCACTAGCTGCTGTTTGTATATGCTGTACATGTTGCTGCTGCTGTTGCTGCTGCTGAAGATGGTAATGAACGGCATGATGTTGCTGGGCATTTACACTTTTGGTATATATAAATTTACTATGAGCAAGGTGAAGTTCCGCGTAAGGTTGGGCCTTTTCCTGAAATGCCAAATTGTAAACCGCTTCCGCCTCTTTCAAAGCATTTACTGATTCGTAATAGCTGGCCCAATTAATGTAAAAGGACGCCAATTGTTTACCTACACCGCGTTGATGCAGTACTTGATAGAAATGCAAAGGATTACTTTGCATGTCAATGTACTTCAACCACAAACGCACCATACGCACATCCTGTTTATAATAGTCGCTGTGTTCATAAAGAGTCAAACACCTTTCCAAGGTTTCGCGAAACTTATTATCCGGATCGCCGTGACCATGATTCTCATACCAGCATATATAATTCCACCAGTGGTCAAGCGGATCTGGTCCCTGGTATAGAGCGATAGCATTTTCCCACGCTTGCTTGTCTTTCAAAAAACTGTGTTGCATTTGTTCAGCTGACACCGTCGCTTGCTGCCGCATATAAGAGTTCATGGCAAGCTCTTTGGATTAAATTTTAAACACAAACAGCAGCTATAGATCGTTGCACAACCTGGCGACAAGACCGCTACTTGTGTTTCGCGAAAACAGCAGTTCTTTTTATCCGTAGCCGCAAATTTCTAACAGAAGTTTTTGCCTACAGTTTTAAGTGCAATTTATTTTAACTTTCTTTAGAAGTTCTACGATACTTTAATATGGAATTTATTTAATTTATCTAAAACAGAATGCATGAAATACGTCGAAGAACAACAAATTAATCCAACAAAAAAAATGTTGAAAAGCAAACAGTGATACAAACTCAGTGTTTCGGAAGTATGTTTTGAATCCAAAAAGGCGCTAATTTTGTCCTCAAGTATTGTTTCAGTACAAAGTTATGTTGGGGCCATAAATTCTTACATTCCTTACTTTTATACTCACAATTCTTTTTAATAACTACTTGTTTTGTTATTTACGCATTTTATTTATTTTTATTCCCAACGATTATAAATTAAGAAGAATTTTATATGTATTTCTCTCACTTTTTTTATGAAAAAGTTGATAACATTCTCTACCTCGTAACTACGTTATTAACATATACATAATTATGACGTGCACTACGATACTAGTGTTTAGGTAAAGTTACCGTACGGTAAAAATATAAAATGAAAATAGTAAACAGAAAAAAATATTGAGTGAGGCCAAAGAAAAAAAGTATTAGCGCTTTGTATTTTAGTAACTGATTATATTAAGGTGTAGGTTAAAATAAATTATATACATAAAAATAAATCACATCTTCATCGAAGTTTTTATCTTGATCACTAGTTCTAATTTATGTTAAAATTGAAATTAATTGTATTAAGATGTAAGTTAGAACAAGCATAAAATATAAAAATAAATTATAATTTGGTCCAAAGTTTTTAGTTTATGTTCAAATTAAATGGCTCTTCAATAAATTACAATAATTGAAAAGCATTTTGGATTGGAATCGAGGCGTCTACTAAAGGTTCCTATCCTTTCACCTTACATTAGTTTCGACGAAATATTTGTATACCAATCTCGAATTAGCCAATTCGAAATGTTTACATACTTGGATAGAATAGGAAAAAAATGTGTGCCTGTATTTTTTTGTGCTGAATAGCTGATATTTTTTAGACCATCTAGTATTATAATTTACACTAAAGTTTGTAAATTATTTTTTATGAATTATTATCATTATCCACAAGAAAATTATCCAGTAGAGTAAGAAATAAAAATGCAATATCAATGTAAATATGATCAAAATCAAGAACATAGACGGTAACGCAGTTAAGAAATGTTATCACTAAATGGGAGCTGCCGTATGTACGTTTCAAATTTCGAAATTATAAATACTTTTGCCGAACAGGACTAGATTGATTGGCTTGCAAATGTGCTATTTTACATATGGGTTTCTCTGATTTTGACAAAACAATTGGAATAAAAAATCGTTTAAAAAATGCGGAAGCTCAAAAGCGTGGCAGCCCTACATACACCAAAGAAAAAATAGGAAAATTTATTTTTCTTTTTCTCTAATTTTTTTGTTAATTTTAATAATTTTATTGAAAAAAAACTGTGGGTTTCAATTGTGCGTTTCTTTAAATGTTGTTAATACAAAAAGGTGGAAAGAAGAGGAAAACGAATGGGCCATCCGTGCATTGCTACTTTCCAGATATTATAATCAACTGAAAGAAGGCTTAATACAAAAGAAAAAAGAGCGAACTAAATTTAATATTGTTGCCTTTTAAATTTCGATACTTTGCATAGAAAAAGTCAAAACGAATTTTAAAATTTAGTTTATTAAATTATGGAGTTTTCTAGCGATCCCTATGAATTGAAATTATACCAGATGTTTCAAAGTTGTGATACCAAACATTGCGGCTACTTGGATGAGGAATCGTTACGTCGGTTGTGTGGTCTATTAGAGTTACACGATAAAGGATCAGTGCTTATCGAAAATCTGGCGGCGGAAGATAAAGCATCACATGTGACATTTGAAAATTTCAAAGAAGCTTTACTTAATTTTTTAGGTACTGAATTAGATAGCAATCATCAAAATGAGGATTCTTTACAACATAACAACAAACAGATGGCACGAACTGATCTTGACAATATTATACAAAAAGAGAAAAAGAATAACGGTAAGGTACAAATAGAATTTCTATTCTACATACTACATTTAGCATGTAGCAGAAAAAAACGTGTAAAAATTACGTCAGAATATATATATACTGTGCTGAGATAAACGTTTAAAATACATTTAAGAAATTGTTTTCAAAGTGGTACCTCATAATTTTTTGATCAATTTTCTGACGCTTACTAAAATGCTTGTGTGAAGTTTCTGTGCAAAATATTCGATGTTTTCTTATGTAATGAAGTCTTAGTTAGCACTTTAGTACCTGTGCCTGTAGCTTCAAAATTATGTTATTAGTAAAACTCACTATTATATATAATTTGCTTTATATATATACTAAAAAATATGCGTACCTGAGAGGGATGTGTATACCAAACTTCTTTATCTGCAGTTTGGGTTGCTTTTATTACCTATATGTTGTTATCCTAAGCGATTTTCTGTTCAGTTATAAATCCGCACTCTTACGGAGTACTTAACTTCAATTTGTAAGCTAGATTAAAGGATTTCAAAATTAAAATTTTTGACATACAATGGGTACTAAAACTTTTTATAACGAAAGAAAATCCAAGTGCTTTTCTATAGATAGGCTTGTCAGACAATTTAGTAAGCGTTTTTCTTCAGCTTTTTGTGATAATATTATGTTCATTACCTTCACTTAAATATTCACATATTTTTTCAGAACATTCCATTATTATAGCTGACGTTACGGAGCCTTTTGTGAATAGCGAGACGGAGATTTCAGATCGTGAAATTTCACCCAAATTAGTGATGGGCTCCAAAAAATATGGCCGTCGTTCGAGGCCTCCAATACATCGTAATATAGAAACTTTAACTGCTTCTGATACTGACGATGACTCCAACGATGATAAAAGCATAAAAGCGCATCGTACCTGTTACAGTAATATTCAAGTGCAGCGATCTTCCTCACAGACTGATATACCTGGTGTACGCAAACACTTGACTGCTATCAGTACGGAAAGTAAATTGAAGCGATGTGCGTCTCTTCCCGCTCAAAAAAATCTCCAGAATAGAGCTAAGGTAACCAGTAGTGCATCTAAAATGAACAAAAATACCCAAACATCTATGATTGAGAAACAACAACACATTACAAGCAGTGCAGAATCTTTAGGTGAGCAATTTTTATTAACTTTTTGCAATATGGTCGTTACATAAATAATGATTATTGAAACTTATTAAAGAAAAAGCCAATTTTAAAATATGTAACTTATGTTAAATATCATTCAATGAACGAGCTGTAATTTTTTCGACATCTATCATTCCTCATTCTATTGGCGATACATATAAATAAATATACGTATGAGCTTCTTCACGATACATATAAAATAGCTGCTTAGCTAACTCTACTTAGATTAGACTATATTTACACACATAATCACTAACACATTGACGTTAATATATCGTATGTAAATTGGCCCCTTTACTTCTCAGAGAGAGTTTTGATAGTCTCGATGTGTTTTGATTAATTTCATAGCATTGTCGCATAACTATGCGTTGTTATCTATTTATTGTCTTCAAGCAAAGCATTTGGTTTATACATTGTTGTCAATCTGTTTGGTATTAGTTACATTTATGACTTCTTTCTCTAAACATTTCACTTCAACATTTAATAGGTTTGCAAAATCTTTCATCTGCCATGCACGCTGTTTGGAATACATTTGAATGGGAGTTAAACCTCAATCATCTAAAATATGGAAATTTGGCTAAAGGTTTGTGTGCCAACAAAACTCAACTAAAAATATTTTTTTGAATATTAATTGATTCCATTAAACGAATAAGTGGCTGGTGGTATATGTGCACGCTCTTAGAGTGGCTAGCGGTAGATTAATGTGTCAAATGATTCTACTGAAAAATAGCACCAATTAAGCATACCTGCTAACCTCATAACCAGCACTTAGAAACAAATGATACTAAATTACACCATTTAAATGTTATTATCTACGTATTTGTATTTTTGTTTCATTTTTTTTTTTGGAAAAAAGTACATTAACGTAAAAAAAATTCTATTTATGCAGATACTCCCGCTCTTATGGAGACTTTACCTGTTCAGAGCGTTTTGAATTTATGGGAACGTGCTCAAATACCTAACGGCCGAAATATGCTTTTAGCTTTGGGCTTCGATCATAATGAGATAAATTTGGCCCAACTTGGCAAAGTTATGGAAGATGAAATGAGAATTTTGGACGAAGAACCTCAAACAACTTTAATGAAAGCTTCTTTGGTGCTGCAAACAGTTGAACTTAATTCGATTAGGCAAACGGCCCGTCAACTATATGACGAGAATGCAAAATTGCGCACAGATAACAAAGATGCAAATAAACGTATTGCTATTTTTACGGCGGAAATTGATGAAAGGCACGCTTCTTTAGAAGAGGCAACCAAAAAAGAGGTAAGCAATGTAGCACTCATGGCAGCAAGAAAGTTATTTTATTATAAACTTTTATTTAATTTTCTTTTATATCAGATTAGAATTTTCTAAAACTTATCTAAAGTCCGTCCGAATTATAGATTCGAAAAAATCGAATTTCTCAGACAATGAAATCTTTTGTGTATAGTTACTTATGATTGACTCTGGGAGGAAATTTATTTTCCAGTTCTTAACTCCTTAAAATGAAAGTTTATTAAAAAAAAATTTTTTTCGACTCATATATTTTAACTTTATTTTTATTAAAGATACGTTTACTGGAACAAAAACATGCCACTATAGTTAGAGATTTAACGTCACGTATGGCAGCAGATCGCGAAAATTGGTCTAATTTAAATAGTCGCCTGGAAGCGCGCATAAAGTTATTTGAACAAAATGAAACTAAACTGAAAACCGAGCTGGAGTCAGTACATAAAGAGAATGAAGATTTTGAGGCAGAGCATCAGATAATGCAAAAGCAGTTAACCGAATTGTTGGAAAAGAATATTAATTTAAATCGCGAACTTGGCGACATGGAGGAGAAAACACACAGATGCAGCCGACAGCCGAGTTCTGAGAAAATCACAAATGATGAAGAACTTCTACGACTCATTGAAAAAGTAACCAATCTCCAGACAGAAAATACAATCTTACGGGATAAAAATGATGAACTCTTAGTCGAAGTGGAAGCATTAAATTTGGAACTTAATAAACTAAAATTAAAATGTAAAAAGTCATCAGCCGTTGAAGAATTAAATAGCGAAGAAAATGAGATGAATTGTCTGAATACTGCGACCAAGAGACGTGGTGATTCTCCAACGAAGACTAGACTTAATGAAGAAAGTCCTCGTTTAGGCAAGTTGCGCAAGTGCACTAATGATGTCAATTCGAACAGCACTTGCAGTGAGAACAGCGACACTAGTGGTGAGTGGACGGCTCTGAATTCAGAACTTCATAATTCTCAAAGCAAATATTCCACGGAACAAGAAAAAGTGGAAAATCTCAAGAAAAGAGTCATTGAATTAGAGGAATTATTAAAACAAGCACAAGAATTGTCCATTCAGCAATCGAACTCTTCCTTAACGCTGCCACCCGAAGAGCGTTGTCGTGAATTAGAAACAAGTTTAGAACAAATGCAGCGAGCTTATGAAGACTGTGAAGACTACTGGCAAGCTAAACTAAGTGACGAGAGAGCTCTTTTCGAAAAAGAACGTCAAATCTACGAAGAGGAGCAACAGGAAAGCGATAAAAAATTTACAGAACTAATGGAGAAAGTACGCGAATACGAAGAACAATTTAGTAAAGATGGTCGTTTATCACCTATCGAAGAAAAGTGTCAACTGGAACAACAATATGCTGATTTGGAAATTGAAATGGAAGCACTAAAAGAAAATAATTCCAAGATGTTGGAAGAAAAATCGAAGGAAATTAATACCTTACAACATGAAATAGAAGACTTACGCCTCAGGTTGGGTGAGAGCGAAGAAATACTTACAGGAGCATCAGAATTGAATGCTGAAGCTATAAATAACAAAAACAATTTTACGAAAACTGCTAGTCCAGCCAGTTCTCCAATAAGTTATTTGTGGCACCAGAGTACCATACAAGAACCTTCGAAAAATTTCTATACTCTAGAACAAACAATGCCAGCTATCATTTCAATGTCAGCTATAAATAATGATCAGCCTATGCGGTGAGTAGTTAATAACATTGGGGAAAATCGGAACGGTTTAAAGAGGAAGGAAAGAAATCAGTATTCGCCCTAAGGCGAATGTTACAGGCATTACATTTAGAAAATAGTAAATATGTATGTTCGCTATCATTTTGTACAAAATCACTCCACAATACTCATAAATAAATTATTTATTATTTTGATACCCATTTTCAAGCTTGACTTCTTAAAGTTGCGTTTATTTGACAAGCTTATATTTTTTATATCTCGTTTGGGGAGAGACAAGTTTGGCTAAGTTGTTTTTAAATGTCATATTGAATGTTAGAATAGTAAAATTATTATATGAACCATTCGATAGTCAAGAGTATACAAAATTTTACTTTTTTTAAAGTTGAGTTAAACAATGAATAACGGTTGTACGTTTTATATGTTCCAGTTCGCTATAATTACTTCAGCATTTCAACGGTTTTTAAGCTATTTAATGGGCTTAAATTATACGTACAAACATAAGTAAAAGACATAAACCGACAAGAAGTTCAATATTATTTAAACATACATATATTTCTTGTAATATGAAAGTAAATTTTAAAATTCGTACGTATATTTGGTAAATGTTTTTTTGTGAATGAATTATACCTTAATACATTACAAAATCATTCGTTTACTAAAGCAATAAATTCACTACTGATCAGTTTCTCTGCGATTAGCTGTTGATATTATAACTTTAACATTAATCATTTTAAATAACGCGATTGTTTGCCAGTTGCCATTTTTGTGGTTATACTTGTAGATAACGCAAGGAATTGGGAATTGAATTGAGTGTTTAAAATAATAAATAAAGAGTGGTCGCATGCATTCCAACCATCACTACCGCTCTTTCATACATTCTCATCATTTCTCCTATGCTTTCTTAGCGAACTTTATAAAGGCAGCGTTATTTCGAAAGGTGTAATTAATTCGTTTCGCTGTAATGTTAAAAATTGCTAATTATTATTTTCCTGGCCTTGATGACAATAAAATAATAATAAAAACTAATGAGGCCATTTTAATGATAAAATTCACCAAAAGAATATTTATGGATAATTCTTAAAATGACACTTTCCAAATTGCAAGCCCTTGTTAAGGTTTGTAAACTTGTGATGAATTTTTAGAAAAAGAAGCAATTTCTTCTTAAATAAATAATAGAAAACAAATATGGGCTTATGCTCCCATTTTTCGCTGAAAAATAAAATTGGACCTTTTTCAGAAATACTATCCTGACTACTTCCGAAACAACGATCTTTAGTACACCGCCTACTGTCAGTAACACATCACAATCGCCTGTTGAAAAATTAAATAATGATTCAAAAACGCAATCAGTACTATCGGAAGCAGGTGACGTGGCCGATTGCGAAACTTCTTCGTCATCTGCATCTGTTAAAAGTTTCGAAACACACAATTCACACTTGGCGAATAATGAACAACAACAGCATAGTATTACACACGAACAAATCAATAAGAGAACTAATAGCAGCACAAAGCATAATAACAGCTCATCTAGTCCTAGTCCGAACAGCATAAAAGAAGAATTGAAACGTTTAAAATACTTTGAATTATCATTACGTGAGCAAATCAAAGATTTATCTCTGCAACGCGACGGATTGGTTATGGAATTGCAACAACTACAAGAAGCTAAGCCAGTTCTAGAGAAAGCCTATGCGGTAAGCATTTTCGTTTCAATAGTAATAATGTAATAACTATTTTTCTATTGCAGCGAACTGCTCATCCTTCGTTGATACAACGTGTCAATCAGTTAGAACTGAAAAATCGTCATTTGCAAAATGTTATCAAACAACAGCAACAGTACACTGAATCGCTAATGCAGCGTAAGATTTACTTACATTTTATTCTTCACTTGAATTCACTATTTATGCCTTAGGATACTGATTTGGTCATTCCGTTTGCGTTATATTAAAAATATCATTTAGTATATTTAATAATTTACGAAATAGTAATTTCGAAAAACTTTTAAACTAATGAAGTTAATGGTTTATTTAACATGTCGTAATTTGACTGATTAGGAACAACTAGGTCTGACGCTTTATCCATATAATTTTAAATAGCTTTGAGAAAATGATCACATGAATTTGGGATTTGGAAATTTAGACAACAATTTTTGCTAAATATAATCCCATCTAAGAAATTATATTCCCAGTCATTTCCAATGAACAGATATAAAGACGTACAAGTTAAGAAAGCAAAAATAAGATAAAAAATAGTATATATTCTTAGAATGGGCTAAGGTTTTACTTACAGTCTAAAACGTAAGAGAAATTATATTTGAGAAGGAGGGTGGCATTTTTGTACAGAAACCCTAATTTTTAATGTATGAAAAAGGTTTTCATTGCGACTAAAGATTCGAAATGGTTTTGATACTAAATATTGAGGAGGCTCTAATACATACCACAACTAACTATATTTTCTGAAATATATTTTTCTTAGAGTAATTACGTTGTTTCACTTATCGCAGATCACAAGTTTTAAACTAGTTGTGTGGATCTTATATAAAGATCTATGACTTAATGTTATATGTCAGATTTTATGACTGAGAATTTCAAGAAGAAACGCACATTTGGAGTGATAGGAGATCTAAGGTTTACATCAATCGAGGACATCTTAGTTATATTAAACATATTCAAACAAATAACAGACATTAAATTAGTTCGTCCCAAACGTCAACGTAGGAAAATGTCAGTTCGATAATTTATAAATGCTCACTACCAAATAATAGGATAACATATTTATATACATTTAGTTTTCTCCAAATAAACAATCTCGGAACATTTAAATGTTTTCGTTTTCAGTAGGAATTAATTTCTAAAAAATAGGTACACAAATTTCTAAAAAATTATCGATGTTTTCAGAAGAAAAAATTCAGTGGTCACGTTAGGGCTTTTGATGTTGCTGCTGTCACGTTTAAAATAAAGAGGCTAAAAAAGACATACTTATTGGTTGGACCAACAATAGGGAAAAACTGCATAAATATTAGGTACACGCGTGAGCTTTAGCCATTTTTTCAATTGAAAAAGTTATCTATTGAGAAAAATTGGTTCAATATATATTAATCAAAATATTTTCCATAATTTTCTACAACTTTTTCCCATCTTTCCGCTAACGTGCGATACCGCGTCGAAAGAACTCACGATCCTTCGAGGCTACCCATGAATCGACTCATTTTCGCACTTCTTCAACTTTGTGGAACCGCGTGCCAGCCAAGCTCTGCCGCATCGATCTGAACAAGTGGTAATCAGAAGGTGCTATGTCTGATGGGCGAGACAATGAAAGAACTTGCAGCGTTTCTGCCAAATTTGAAGACGATATCTTCACTTTTGCGGGTGGGAGAATGTTTATCATAGACATTACACAGACTGACAGGCGGGCACGCTTAAATCGGTTCTAAGTTTGATGCTGATGAAGAATATATATACTTTAAGGGTTCTCCGAAGTTTCCTTCCTTTTCCTTTATACCCAGCACCGAAGGTGAAATATCAAATGAAATTACCAAAAACTCGTAATTTTAATGAAATTACATTAAAATGCTTGACATTATCTCTCTGTTTTTAAGTCAAATTAATTTGTGATATTGTAACATTGTTTACGCTTGTTTGCGCAGAACAAAAGGAGTGCCTAAGAACGTTACAGGTTTATATAGAACAAATATATTCTAGACGAAATTACAGTACCAGCCAGAAATATAAGTTGCTTATTCCATAAATTGTAAAAAAGCTTTCCTTGCGACATGTTTACCTGCAAACAAGAGCAAACTTCGAAATTAATCACTCGCGCTTTTGAACATAATATAAAAGCTATTGATTTTAAATAAAACCATTTGATAAATACTGTTGAATAAACTGGTAAATATATAGCAGAAAGGTTTATTTACTTACTTTCTTTTGTTATAATAGAATCATGGCGTCAACATCAAATTGAACTGAATGATTTACACGGCCGTTTAGAAGCGCAAGGAGCTTTAATAGCAGAGCAAGTACAGCGTTTACAAAACGCTGATTTACTTGTTAAAGATTTATATGTGGAAAATTCACATTTGACTGCTAATGTACAGAGACTCGAACAACAACGATATCGTGTCAATTTTATGCAGCAACAACAACCCACACAACGGCCCAGTTGCTCAGGTCTACCAGGAATGCCTTAAGTATCCATAAAGAAAAAAAAACAAAATGTCACACTAAACACCAATATATCACCTTACCTATTCATAATTGTGGGAATATGGAAACTACTTCACGTCAACAGTATGTAATTATTTGTTAAACATAATATCAAATCTAATACATTTAAGCACAATAATTGAAGGTAAGAATTTTTATCTTTTTCATTAGCACCAAGTTAAGAGAAATTTTAAAAGATTTCATAAATAAATAAACAAAAAATTGAATTGGATATATATTATAGTTTACGTATAAATATATATATGTATCTATATTGAAATATATTTAAATATTTCGTCAGCTTTTTCTTTTGTACATTTTACTGCAAATTGAGAGACTCTAATTGACTTGAAAATTGTTATTTTTATTTTTTATTTAACATCTTTACTAAATTTCATAATCCTTCTTATTTTAAATGAATTAAACATTGGAAACGAGTTTATGAATTAAAAGAAGACATTCAACTCTGTAAGAGTGATGTGAAGAAATCTTTCACATAATCTTTTAGTGCTTCATTAGCACGAAAAGTGGAAAAAACTAAAAAACACTTCAAGACTTCCGTAAAACGAAATTCCTAAACAAAAAAATATAAAAACGATTTTAAATGCTTAACAATAACCAAATAAAGTTACCTGTTGTAAACATTGAAATATGAGAATACTGAAAATTATTTAATTGTTTTTAACATTTTTTGTCCAATTTTTATTACCATAGTTTTTAAATAACAACGAAAATTTTTTACTTAGACTTATCAACAAAAACCCCTGAAGAGCGATAAACTTTTTTTAAAAAGCGAAAAACTTCCAGACGAAACAAAAAATTAAAAACAAACTAAATTTATATAGGAAACGCACAATTTTTTAAAAGGAAGGAAATTTTAGTTAAGGACAAAAAATATAAAATATGTATTTCAAAAAGGAATTAATTTAAGAAAATGTTGCAAGTTATATAAAAATGAAATGATTACTATTTGCATTCGAAAATATGGCATACATTTTTTGGTTTTTTTTCTTATTTTATGGTATTCTAATTAATTGGAATGATTGTCTAGGCTGTAAAGCAGTTCATATAGGTACAGCTTTTTGCGTTTTTACTTATTATCATTGTCGGGGGTTTTTCGCATTATTGTGTTATGCGTAAATCTTTATTGCTGCAATTTCTTAATCACGAATCACTTTCTAATAGACATTTGTTACTATCTGCTAGATTCAATCAATTTTCCTCAAAATTATCACCGATAACCAATAGCCCTTCTCATATCGGAAAGATATTGCGGACATTTTTAAGACAATTTGTTTACAAGTAAAGTCGAAGCAAAACATCTTAGCTGTGTTATTTAATGTTTTTTAGAAACCTCCGTCATATTTTCGGAGGAATATAGTGCTTTTTTAATTTTTATTTCGATTTCTTGTAAATTTTTAAATCCATTCTTCATTAACAATTATTATATAAATTAAAAGCTTTTTAGCTATCAAGAAGCTCATGTTAGTTATATTGATGCGATATCCTTCGAGAGATAAATATGCAAACAAGAGTTAAAAACAAAAGAAACGAATTAGCTTCTCGCGGTTTTAATCAGTATTAGTGACAAATTGTTACAAGCAGATTGTATTTTGAGACCCGTCTAAGTCAATTAATTATATTGGGTTAATAGACTTGCGAAAGTTAATGAGCTTCCGGTTGTTATAAAAGAGGGGTTTTGATTTGAAGCAATATTTTATTAATAAATTCCATACTATAGGAGACATCATCACACAGTATGCTTGAGATATTCATAATTTAGATGTTAGATCCGGATGGTAAATACCTACGATTTATCGGATTGCAGCTTTTTTACTTCATGTTTTTAAGCATTTGTCCTTTCGTTTCTAACACAATACATTTACACGTTTTCTTTTGCTTTTTTAGATTGTAATTTTGCAAAAAAGGAACATTCTGCATTATCTACAAAATAGAGAGAAAAAAATAAAGCTTGCCGAAATTCCTTTTTAGCAGTTTCTTATTTAATTCCTTCACAAAAATAATTTTTTTTGGCTAAGTAATCAGTATGTATTATTTGAAAAGCACATGAACCGAATCATATGATGTACATACATATCCTTCTAAATATGCAGATAAATTTAAATTTTAAAGTGTTTTCTAGAACTTCACTATTTTCTATTTTTTATTCTTTGATTTTATTTCTTGATATATTAATATTACTAACTTCATTTCCATTTATGGTAAGTTTCAACAAAAATTTCGTTTTTTTGTATCAAGATTTCAATTTTTTTTAGCTGTCAAAATTATTTTTTTATTATATTATATTTGTTATAACGTTTTTAATTAAAATCTTTACATAAAAAATATCAATTATTTATTATTTTATTTGTAGTATTTAATATGCTCAAGAGCGAATGTTAAATATATTTAAAAAAATCTGTAATTGAATATCTGGAGAAATGTTGAATTTAAAATCGGAGTTGAATAAAGTTTGAAAAAAATGATTACGAATTTTTATTGCTCACTCATTTGAGTGGTATTCACGTCGTCCAGCAAACGTCAGGGAAATTAACTTACTTAAGATACGTTTCCTGTGCATAGAGAAAAAAAAGCTTAACTAATCAGTAAATATTTCTTTGTTTTTATCTTACAATATTGATCCGGATGATTGCCTTGAAGATACGGGTGATTTCTTAGAACGACAAGCCCCACTACCATCTCGAAATTGATTCGAACGGCATAATCGCTTGTTACCTTTAGGTGGTAATTTAATTTTATATACTTTAGCATTTTTCATTTCTCCGTCATCTATCACTTCTGCATCTCTAGCTTGTAACTTTTCAGTTATATCTCTTATTATTGGTTCTGATGTAGTATAAATCGGCTCTATTTTATTCTTATTTAGAACACTGCAGTTTGTAATCCTATCTTTGTGATTACCGAAGGCGTCGTCTTCTGCGATATTCTTATCCAATGCTAATGATGAGATATCATTTTCAATACTTCTTATAGTAGTAGTAACAGCTTCCGTTGTACTTATAGTAGCGGTAGGCTTATTTGTATTAAGATTTAATGCAAGAGGTTTAACGGTCAAATCCTCTTCATCATAATAATAATCACCATCATCGTTATTCTATATTTTTATTATAAGTTTTATAAGTTCTTATTCTGTATACATATACATAAATTTATATATTTTGTGTGCTTACCTCAACAATCTCGTTTTGATCCATTTCAATTATGGCCACATCTTTAATTATTATGTGTATGTTGTATTTACCACTTTGCCTTTGGTCGTATAAAACACGGCCGTTGACAGTGGACTCATCTTTAACCGGTTCCGCTTCATCATCTGGTAATGGTTTTGCCAAAGAAAATGCAAGTATCCTACAAACCAGTCCTATGTAAAGCAATTTCATTTTCACTCGTGATTCTATTTCTTAGTCGTTCTTTGCGCTTGCGTGTTATTCACTTGTTAGTTAGGCAAAGACTAAAAGCTTATTGTACTATTTTTTTACTTAACCAATTCTCTAAGGTTCTGATTTAATGTATAGATTGTTACGTTCATCGCCAGGTTTAATCGGTACGCTAAATTTATCATTTCATCTGTAAAGAAAGACACATAAAGTGGATACTTAGAAACTACAGCAATCCAACAAAAAGTTATACAATTTTCTATGCTTCTTAGCGTGTAAGTAGCGCGATTGCAAGATAAGGTGAATATGCATTCTTATCTTAGCTTAGACAGGTATTTATATGGTAGATGAATCCTTGAGAATCAATTGATTCCCTTCATTGAAAATGTTTGACTCTGCAAATGCGTGTTTATATCTTTTCCCTCATTTTTTTGTAAATAATTTGTTAGTTTTTGATTCCGCATAATTGTAAAATGTCTAAAACCACATAATTAATTGAGATAATTATCACCTAAATGTTTATGCAGCCGTTACTCATGATATGATATAGCAGGTTTTCCATGCCCTTGTCTTTTTCTAAATGGCTATAATCAATCGGCTAGCGATTTTGCTGCGTTTTATACGGGTATTGATCGAAATGACGTTTGTGTCTCATTTTATTTAAAGTGAACCAAATTAGCAGGTTAACGTTCATGTATTTTTCGTACAAATCAGTGCCCGTATAGCTCTAGGTTCGCTTAAGGCTCAACGTTTTTTTTAAGTAAGTGTAAAAATTTGGCTCCCGAAGTTAATTGTCTTAAAAAAATGCTACCAATTTGCTTAGTATCTGTAAAGAACTGACATCGTGAATGTGACATTCACTCTATCTATCTATCAATCAATTCACACAATAGATTCGTATCTTTTAAATTAGCCAAAGAACTAGATATCTTTGAGCTATAAGGAAGAAATCTACAAAACATAATCCTCTTATAAGGAAGGAATCCACAATACATAATCCACCCATAAGAAAGAATCTACAAAAAAAGGAGCAGCTAACGTATAAGAAAACGTATATAGATATTAAGAAACAAATCTGGAATGTCATCGTGTAACATGTGTCACTTTTAAAAATTTGTACTAACCTTTGGAAAGGTGACTCACAATAGTCAGTTTCATTAGCACCATGTAACAGTATCGCTAACTTTCCATGCCCAACTGTAATATTCGCCTCATCGTTTCTTTCAGTTGGGAGAGGAGGACAGATCGGCTGTATAAAATTCAAAAATCTAACAGTTCGAAAAGAAAATAATTGTTATAAGTTAAGTTAGTACGAGTTTACTAATTAATAATTCTTCTTTAATTATGTTTCCATGCATATCTTTCCAAAGAATAAATGCATAAGATATTTTAAAAATAAAGTTTCATATCTGGATCAACTTATAGTTGCTTGTGTTAGTACTAAATGAATTCTCAACACCCTACGAATGTAAATAATAACAATAATAATAATATTTACTATAACAATTTATTGTATTTTATAAATTTAGTAGATTTATTAGTTATTTTATGTAAATATGTATATAATAATGAATTGAATTTATATTTAAAATTAATTACATTAAATATTCTTATAAGTGTAAATATTATAAATTTTAATAATATTGAACGATTTATTTTTAATTATATATATGCATAATAATAATAATATTAATTTAATATACAT
>KK351015.1:4352598-4556454 GCA_000671755.1 Glossina brevipalpis | reverse complement strand
CTTCTGCTTTTAACCTGAATTCGTAGTTTCATTAATCCCTTTCATGTCAGGTTTCGCAGAAATTCTTTGCTAATCTTCGCTTTAATTACCACCTGCCAATATGTCTTTTTATGACCGTCGTAAGTATTGCATTCCAAGGAATTTCCACCCCTTGGATTTATGAAATTTGTTGTAGTTGCCGTTTATCAGTTTGTGATTTTCGTAACAATACTTTGCGTAGGTGAACTGCTTGATGTTTCTCTATACCTTTCATTACATATTGCGGTTTTTGCGTTTCAGTTACACATTGCACCTTACTCTTAATACCTTGTATTTAATCTGTATAGTTCATTTTATTTATTCATGTACGTTTCCTTGCGAACTTGATGACTCCCAGCCTTGAGTTCAAAGGGGTCGTGACTAAGGCCTGGAGGGAGGACGGCTGCTCAAAAGTTCGTTACATTGGGGTGGTCGTCGCCACCTATCCAGATGTGTGGGACACGAGCGGCCACAGTCAGAAGGGATGTTCATACAAGAGGTTCTGGGGAGCGAGCCACCGAAGAGGTCGGCAACAATCGCGACCCGGACGGAGCCCACCACCGAGGTAACCGAGGACCCCCGTTCAACAAAGCGGTCAGAAGAACTAGAGGGGCCCGTCGCCGAGGCATTGGAGTGCCTGCGCCTTAAGGAAGGACGAGAAGGTACCGAAGAGGGCCAGGTACCGAAAGGGGGCAGGAAGTGTGAGGACCAAAGTCGTGCCCTCGTTTTGGTCCACACGCTTCCCCTCCCTAATTGCTGTGCGATTACTGCAATAGGCAGTAACCCTCAGCGAAGGGTCTGAATGCGACCCTGTTGAAATAAAACTAAGTGGAAACGCCACCTAGCTAACGAGAAAAACAGAGCAAGTGGGGAACGCGGCCGTTTCCGCTTGCTCTCTCCTGCGGGCTAGCGACGTGAATGGTCGCGGTTGTCGAAATTTAGTCCGAAAACATCCGTATATCGAGGGCTCGGAGGAGCGAAATAAGTCCCTGTGTAAAAGTAAACATTCAACTGAGACGGAAGGATAAATACTATTAAGGTTTATTTCGCAAATAAATATAAATTAATAAACGACTCGTGAGTTTTACTAATAGTTCCGCATAGCAACGTGGTTATATGAAGGTAAAAATGAAGTATAGGACGCCTGGAATCCGGCGAGCCCACCCAGGAAATTTAGACGAAACAAATCTGTTCATTACAATGAATTTAGAAGGAATAAATCTGCTCCTTACAAGATATAACATCATAAATTAGTATATTGAACTTATCTTAATCTTCATCTGAAACTTTAACATAATATTCGTGAGAAGTGTTCTCAAGAAGACTATCGTTTTGTCAAATCAATTGCAACAAACTACACTTGTAGTTGTTTCTCTCGATATTCCTGCTCAAGTAAGACCTGCAAAAAAAATAAAATTTTTAATGCTATTTCTTGTCATTATTACAGTGCATTTATTCCTTTCTCTTACTTGAAGTGCAAGGAACATCGTCCTTGGACGTAAGGTCCACCAGGGCAGGACTAATTAGCAAACAATAGGTTAATAATAAAAAATAAATACAGCTTACTCATTTCCTACTCATAGAAATACTTTTATGATCAGCAATTGCATCAATTAAGTGTAAACTTTCTGCAACTTGATAATGTTACAGTTTGCTTTTTCTCAAAAGCATTGCAATTTATGTTCAGGTTTCCTAGTCTCTGGAATCCGTTGATGATGCCTCGTTTGTGGCAAAGGCGGAGCAATGCTTCTACGACTTGTGCCTTTTTTTTTTTATATCTTCCATACCCATCTGATTCGCATAGTTACCCGTTATTAATATTCCGACTAACAAATTTATAAAGATAACAAATAAATTTCGCAGCTAATGAATATTCATATTAAGTCGCGTGGCCATCTCATATCCCTCACCGAATGACACAATATATTTAGCAGTGAAAGAACTTGCAACGTTTTTGCCAAATTTGAAGACGATACCTTCATTTTTGCGACCAGGAGAATGTTTACGATAGAGAGTACACAGACAGACGGACAGAAGGACATGCTTAAATCGATTCTAAACTTGATACTATATATATATACTTGGTTACGTCTCCGAAGTTTCCTTTTGGTAGTTACAAACCAAATGACGAAATGAAATGTACCCTTCACCTTTGTTGGTAGGTATAAAAAGGATTTTTATTAAATTTTATAAGGGACGGCAGTTGTCTAGAACCATTTTTGAAGAAATCGTGTAAGCTACATTAACAAATGAACCTGTGTTAGACTAAAAATTGAAAATCATGAATCAAAATTTTTTAAATTGAAAAAGCAACTACATGCAATTGTTTATTGTATTTTTTCGATATATTAAAAATTGGTCTTGTTATCCTTTTAATATTGATGTCGTATATTTATGTTGTTCTTGTTGCTGTCTTTTACACAACTACATACATGCAACATTAAATCTTAAAGCAGAATATTTTACTTGCAAATGTGTGATATATTTAACGAATTTTATGGGTCTCTCTCCTTCAAAAATTGCGATTTTGGAAGGCATATAAAAGTTTTTAGTACTGAATTAGTTATCGGCCGATAACAAAATCGATAAAAAATGACATCCATATGAGAATAAATTTAGTATCGGCTCGACCAGCTGATCATTGTCTTTTTTTGACATTCGGATGATATGGTTCTAAATTTATGTTTGTTCTCTTCATGAACGAGCACACTAAGCAAATTGAAAACAATAATCAGACCTAAAAAAGAAAATTGTTTATTGGAAAAAAATGTTAAGAACGAAAATCAGCAGACGTTTATTTGCCTAGACAAAAAACTACTCATTAAAACGAAACATATTCATACCGCGTTTGTAATCATTAAAAAGAAGGTTCCGTTTGTCGTTTCAAGGTTTATAAAAATTACAAAACTGGAAAAATTCGAACAATGTGTTTTAAAATTTGTTTGCAAAAGCATTTCGCTTTGTTTGCGGTTTTGATGTTTTGTAGTGTGTCATCCATCTTATCCGCCAAAGCTGATGTTACGACAGAAACCCTTCCTTCTTCAACAGGAGAAGAAATTGTTAGCACACGTAATGTCGATTCATTAAGCTTCTGCCCAGACATAGTGCGTTATGTGTTTGAAGATTCAATGCCTCGAGAAGAATTGAAAGCAGGGATGTTCGAGAAATATCCTCCCACGGACGACGGAAATACACAAGATGAGTTGGATCTAAGATTGTGCGTTGAAGCTTGCTGTGAGAAAAATAAAAATAATACATGTAATGTAGTAGTATTTGGATCCAAACAAAAATGCTATCATGTGCGTTGTGTTAGCAATGAAGCCTGTTTACCAAAGGAACGCAATTCCAATGAGCGCAGAATTCCCAATGAGCGCTTGCAAATGGTATTGGTAAACCCAGTAAAACACTCTGATATCGATTCGATAACTTGGCTCGACACACTAAAAACTTCAAAAACTCTTAGCGAACTCATACCTCTTGAAGACTTGAAAGAGCATGAGGCTATGAATGCTTTGAATTTTTGGAAACAGCCACGGAAATTTCAGTATTTACCACGGAATTCGGCAGAAACTGGTTCCAATTACGACGATGATGAATTCGGCGTATCTACGGAAAAGAGAATGAAACAATTCATGATGTCCCGTTTAGATGGCAGCGAGGGTGTTTTGCCAAATGGGTTACCGTATTTTAGGGCCAACGCTCCATTGGAATCGCAGATTTCGCAATACTTAACTTGCAATCTGGATGCATCAACAATAGGGGAAAATAAATGTCCATTAAATGAAGATTGTGTTTCAGTACATGTGGATGGAATTGTGGGTATTTGTAAATGTATACATGGTTTCCGACGTAATTATTTGCACGCCTGCGTTCCGGAATCTTTGGACTACCCTTTAGATGAATCAGGTGTTGGCCATAATATAATGCTGACATCAGCCTCCACATACGAAAATGGAGCTATAAAAAAATTTGATTCCAAGACAACGGCCGAAAGTGAAAGTACTAAAAAACTTGTGGTATCGGTTGTGTCGAAGGAGGTGCGTTTACCGGAAAAAGAAGTAACTTTGGCAGCGTTTACAGTGCCTGATGAGCAATCCAGCAATACGAAATACAAATATTTGTGGTCACTAATAAATCAACCAAAAAGTCCTATGAACGGTACTATTTCAGATCAGAGTCAGTCAAAAGTGAAACTATCAAATCTTTCTGAAGGTTTGTATACATTTAAAGTTACTGTAACCGGGACGAACGGCACTTACGGCGAAGCGATGGCCAATGTTACTGTTTTGCCAGAAAAACGCATTAATCGTGTTCCTCAGGTTGTGATAACTCCCCGAGAGCAAACTATAAGGCAACCCACAACAAATGCTATACTGGATGGTAGCACTAGCACCGACGATGACAAAATTGTATCTTGGCATTGGGAGATAGTTTCTGGGCCCATAGGATATCAACCAAAATTACCAGATGTGAATACGTTGCAATTAACCGATCTCACTTCACCAGGAAATTATACATTTAAATTGACTGTTATGGATACTGATAATGTGACTAATTCGACAACTGCTACTATTACCGTATTAAAAGGAACGGATTACCCGCCAGTTGCAAATGCTGGAGATGCCGTCATTCTCTATCTACCTAATAACAATGTTACCCTTAATGGCACGGCTAGTTCAGATGATCACGAAATTATGGCTTGGGAATGGACTAAAGACGCTGGCGATGAATCTAAAGCAGTGGATATGCAGAATACTAGAACACCATATGTGCAGGTTAGTCCTTTGTTGAATTGAAATTAATGGTTCTTTTTTAACATTGTTCTTTGGAATGGTTAAATGAAGCTTTCTAATTTGGAAGAAGGAATGTATACTTTTGTTCTAAAAGTCACAGACGGTAGTGGACAATCGAGTACAGCAAAAGTTCATGTATTTGTAAAACCACCTACCAACTCGCCCCCCACAGCAATTGCTGGAACCAATGTGGTAATGTTTTAATAAACGTTTTAATTCGGCAGGAGATTAATAGTTTTTTTTTAGACTATAAATCTGCCAATCAATTGGGTTGTTCTAAATGGCTCAGCTTCAACCGACGATATAGGTCTCAAATCTTATGAATGGAAAGAAATTCAAGGACCTAATGTGGCGGTTGTATTGAAGTCTAACGAAACAGTATGTTTTTAGAATAATTATAATAAAATGTTATTAAAAATTGTTGTGAATTTGTAGGTCGCAAATGCTACCGGTCTAACCTTGGGCCTCTACGAATTTGAACTTACTGTAGCCGACAACAGTAATAACACTGCTTCCGATCGCTTGTGGGTTAAAGTGGTTCAAGAGAAAAACTCGCCACCTGTGGCAAATGCGGGTGGCGATCAAAGTGTCACATTACCGTTGTCAGCAATATATCTCAATGGATCTAGTTCTTACGATGATTTAGATATAGTAAAGTATCAATGGACCCGCGAAGATTCGAGTTTAGCGGCTGGGCAAATCGTGGGCAACAGCAACAAAGAATCCGTTATGATTGTAAATATTTGTTGATAAAATTAATATATCTCCATTAATCTGAGTTTTCTTTTAAGTTAACAAATCTAGTCTCCGGCCGTTATGTTTTCAAGCTGACAGTTAGTGATGAGCAGGGTTTAACAAGCACGGATACTGTTAGTGTTTTTGTGCATCCAGATCCAATGTTATTGAATTTGGTCCAATTAACCCTACCAATGAATATATCTATGCTAACTCATTCGGCGTTGAATATAATCGTGCAAAAAATTGGTTTGCTAATGGGCGATATGAAAGTTGAAGTACGGGAATTGCAAAGTGATTCTATGACAGAAGCAGCCATTTTGGTATTTTATGTACAGGTAAGACGGAGACATGAAGAAACCATTTTAGGTATGATATCATTAATCTTCACGTGTTCATTTTAGAATGAGAAAAAGGGTGAAATTATACCAATGCCAGGTTTAATAATAGAGCGTTTATTAAAGGAGAAATTGCAACGTGATGCCTCCATTTTGGGCACTGTCTTCGCAGACGTGCGCACTGTAATCTGTCAGAATAAGTGCTCTGATCATGGCGTATGTAATGCTGACTCACGAGCGTGTATTTGCGAAGCTTTTTGGATGCCTTCTTTTGGCTTTTTTTGGGGCTTGGAAGAAGCTAATTGTGGTATTATGTCGTAAAGTTATGCAGAAATGTAAGTCAAATTCACAAAATTGCTGTGCATGTTTTGTAGATTGGTCGGTCTTGTACGTGTTCGTAGCAGCATTCGTTGGTTTGTTATTGTTATCTAGTCTGTTTTGGGGTATAGCTGTGGCGTGCAGGCAAACCAAGAAACCACGTTCTAGACCAAAACTTCAAAAATATTCGCTAATTGGAACACAAGATACGGAAGCGCCTAGTTGTGAGTTATCTTATTATCCTTTTAGAAATGAACAAATTTTCACAGTGAATTTTCAATTCTTTTTGCAGATTCTCGAACATCTTTGAGCGATTCTGACACTGACTCCGATGTTCTCTTCGAGTCCCGCTCAAAGTCAAATGGCATTCTTCGTATAAATGGCAATTTAAAAAGTAATAAACAGAATGGGCTTGACCGTTCAAAAAATTCAAGTAGACATGGACGTAAAGTGAAAACGTAAATTTATTAAATAACTTCAAGAAGTCTTTGTGATACGTGCATATTTTATGTATAAAGTTCTCTTACGTATCTAATTGCTTATTTAGGTATTCGAATTAAGTTCCTGCGCTTATGTGTGTAATTCTGTATCTTTTATGTGTAACTTAAAAATGTTCAATGCAAAGTGCACAAATAGATTTATTTAGATGAAATCGCATTTATTTTCTTCTTTGCATAGATTCGGTTAGTGCATTTTATAAAATATTCGTCCTTTAATTACTTATTTTATCGGAAATTCATTTTATTTGTGTTTTTAAACGACTATGATTTTTTTTATTTAACTCTTCTTTCAAGTATTATTATTTGTATGTGCTTGTAAGAAAAAATTATTTATAAGCATGTACGAACGTACTTATGCTTACATTTAAGAATATATGAATATAAAACCAAAGCTCTTAAAAAAAAGGTATTTTTAATTCTCGGAAAATTTGCGCTTAAAATTATAGTACAAGTTGAGATTATACTCATCATAAAGGGGATGCTTGCACACCACAAGGCGAAAGTGCCAATACTCTCCTAAAACTATTAAGAAACCGGTAAAGTAACCAATTAGCAACGGTACAAAACTGCTCCAGAATTTTTGCAGATTTATCAAAGCCTCTTGAGGTAAATCTTCTTCTGCTGGAAAATGTTTAACCACATCATGAAGCCACTTGTATATAAGACCACATTCTAGCAGGCGTCTCATATATTTATTGACTGATGTTTTTAAAGGGGAATTTCGAGCCATACCAAAGACTACAGGCATCTTGACTACGCATTGTTTCATTATGTGCAAGATTTCGAGATCATCACGACTTTGGCCGCCTCTCAAACGCAAATGACGTAAAAAGTACTCGTTGTCATAATAAGCGTGAGTACCTTTAGCTATATTGTAGGTCTGTAAACAATATCAAGGCTTGGGATTAAATTATAATAAACATTTAGAAATAAAGGCGTAGTTTATGTGGATTAACAAGCTTGGAAACTACATTCGTCTTGAAGCGAATTTTGGATACCCACTACTTCGTGCAAATTGCAAAGCATCTTGTTTGTACTCAATATTAATAACAAAAAACTTGTACATTAATATCTGTTCGACAAGTCTTAATAACAATTTTATCATTCCACAACCAAACTAGAATCGTAATGAGCAGCAAACATTCCGGAAAAGTAGTTTAAAATATTTTAAACATATTCAAGAGAATCTTTATTAAGAGTTGGAGAGAGCATTCGCAGCTATAATTCGTCAAAATTAGAAATCGACAACACCCTATACGACTCTCAAATATTATTCCAAACGATTAAATAATTAACCTTGACTATCTATTATTATAAGATGAGAAGATTTAAGTAAAAAATGAAGTAAAAAGGACAGAGCTTTAGTTTCTTTCCATAGGATCTCCTTGAGCATTGAGCGATAATAGCGATATGTGGATTTAGTGAATGAAATGCATATAAATCACCCAATAAAATTATATCCGGTTGTGACCGAATCTAAATAAATTTCGATCCTGGTTGAGCTTGTCCATTTTCATAGAACACACGTGGAAATTTTTATTTATTTGTTGCAGTTTGCGAGCAATGAAGAAATACGCTAAAAAGAAGAGGTGTTTTTATTTATGCGATTTGTCCACTTTGTAATGCCAAGCTGCGTGGAAGAGCTTTCAGTATTTTGTTAGTGATATCTTAATTTTTGGGGCCGGAAAAATTTACCGCAGACATTGTTCAGACAACTACATGTAGAGATAGGTGGATAGATGGAAATGCAGATGGATATATAAACGGACGGACGGACACGCTTAGACAGAATTTTTGACATAAATCATGAATATATATATTTTATGGGATTTCTGAAGCTTCCTTCTCAGTGTTACGCATGTTTCGTTAAAAACGAAATGTCACTGTTTCCAATACGTCGTTTTATGGTTTAGGAGTAACTACCAAAACACTCAATTTTTGTTTGGTTTTGAAAATGGAGATAATTTTAGTTACGTTGCACTGCAGGCGTGTCCTTTGATCGATTTGGCCCATTTTCAGTGCAAATGTGCGTGCAAGAACTTTTAATGTTTGATGCCAAATATCGGTTACCAAAGACGTTAAACAGATCAACAGACAGATGATGCCCATGTAGAATATATATGTTTTACGAGATCTCTGAAGCTTACTTCAGGGTTTCGCAAACAAAATGACAAATAAGTGTACCTTCATTCTTTGGTGGTGAGTATAAAGATTATTTTTGGTGTAATTAAAAAAAAAAGATAAACTTTGTAATTCTTACCACTTCATCTATGGCATCTATAACTTGAGTTCTCGATCCCAGTTCTATTAGTATTTTATCGAAAGCATCGACGAACAAACGCTTATTGTCTTCCGATCCTACAGTTAGTATTAATTGACTATTTTTTAATTCCTCTAAGGTATCAATGGTTATACGTGATGAAGGATTTGCTAATATGGCAGTGAAACTTGCTCTGTAAGCTACAGTCACTAATATGCAATAAATCCAATACCAGCCTGTTAAAACCCTGAGAGGCCAGTTTTTCGGTATTTTTGGTAACGATACATACATTAACATTGAATATGTCAGGAGTATGCAATTGGAAAAGTTGTCAAATAAATCTTCATTTTTTGAAGAAATTGAAATACGATTTAAATATGTGCGAAGACGTACATCACGAAAATTCGTAATTGCAACGGATTTACGTTTGCGCAATAATTTAAAAAATCTCCTCGAATTGAATCTCGGCTGTGCTCTTTTACGAACTAGAAGAGCGTGTAAAAACGAGATTAAATAGAAAAGCATACCGACTAGAAAAAGAGAGAGTAGAACTCCAATCCACATGCCCAAACTAAATGGCTGTATGAAAGTTTTCCATGAGTTATCCTGCGAAGATTCCGGTGTAAGAAAGGTTAAACACTCATAAGTATGTGGCATACTGAAATCTAACGTGCGGCGATAGTCACTAAATAAGTGTAAGTCTCCTACAGCCAATAAAGCTTTCCCTTTGTTCTAAGTTTTAAGGAGAATTTATATTATGATTTATTATAAATTTGGAAAATAAAAGAAATAAACTTACAGTTTCTCCGATTAGCCCAGTATACGAACCGTTTTGTAAAAGACGACCCCAACGTTCATGTTCGGCGTCTGAAGTTTCATAGAATAGAGGTCTAAAATTCATTGCTTTGCCTAAAGCTTTCACAATTTCCACTTCTAGTCCAGTATATTGATGTTTCGTTTGCTTTGACCGCATTACCATTGGAATATGAGCAAAGACGGCGACCGGTAATGTGAAATCTGAATTTATGATTTCTTATGTAGTAATACATATAAACATTATTACAAACCTTTCAGGTTAGATGGCTTATTTGAGAATAAGTCCGATTTCTTTAAACGCTTGCCTTTCTGCCATTTCATTATAAGTTTAGTAGTGATAATGCCACTGAAAATACCTGGGAAGTTTATAGTAGAAATTCTAAAACTAAAAAGTTATGGACATTTAGTGCGGAAAGAATTGAAATAAAAGTGGCGGATCCGTTTTACCTTATCCGGTCCCGTATATCTATAAATATTGACGATATCATTTTACTCCATATTTGTAACATATCTTCTTCTATTAAACGATCATCAAGCACAAATATGAATTTACGGTTGATATTTAGAACGCGATATTTTTCCACAAACATTAACAAACGTTTCACTTGTAGGCCATCCAGTAAAGTTACAAAATATAAATCGCAATTGAAGGTTCTTATTTGTTGTAGCACTCTTACAGTTTGATAATTCGGTGAAAGAAGGTCTTCAGAGGATTTAACATACACGTAAAAATATGATAAAGGTTGGCGCGAATGTTCAAAGAAATATTTATCGTAATAATTCTGATACCAATTATCAGTAATAATTACGAAACATCTTTCAACCTGTGATGTAACCAACAGGTCGGCCAGAAGATATCGTAAATCGACCATATGAATTGCAGAATACGACCTTTTTAAAAAATGTACTACAATTAATGGCTGCTTCGGTATGTTTGTGTTGCACTTAACAAAGCCCTGAAGTATCAGTGAATTTTTCCCTTTTAGAAATAACTATATGTTGTATGCATAACTATACTAGCATTTAGTAAAGAAAGTATAGCGCTACGTTTTTCATTTATTTTTACTTCTCTACACAGTTATTTCTTTCATTTTTTTCCCAAGGAAGATAGGTAAAAAGATGTGAAAGATAGGGAAAAAGAAAGGCGAAGGAAAAAGTCGTTTATAGTACTTTTTAAGGTAATGTATTTTTATTTGATTTCTTGTTGTTAAAATCAAGCCGAGCCCTCCTAAAGTACTACAAACAAGAATTTCAATAATCTCGTCTACAATTGAGGAAAAATTTCCCTTATTATAAGGAATCACTTAAGTGGCAGTAAATATCGCTTTTCAAAAAAAAAATCTGTTTTACTGGTTAATAATAGATAGATTTAGATAGATAGGTAATAGATTTTGTGAAGTGCTAGAATATGGGAGGAAAGTTCGTTATTTGAAAGAATATGTCTATTGTCTCAAATGAATCCTTACATGCAAATTACAGTTTAATCTCTAGCCTACAGATTTATAACCTCTTTGAAATTTACGATCATTTTCAAATATTTCCAACCAAAAATATTTTACTCCAAATTCACTCGGGAATTAAGCTAACGGAATTAAATTAAAAATTTATTCTGATTAAAAAACTTTAACGCTTTCTTTTGAAACAATGGTTTTCAAAGGCCAAACAGTTTAACTATAACAATTTATATTTTTTTTATTCTAATTTTTTGCGGTATCTTTAAAATAACATTTATTTATTTGTAAAACATGTAGGATGTTTTCGATAAACTAATTTCATTTTCTTTATTAATAAGAGAGCAATTTTTTTGACCGAAAACTGAACTTTTTCATTCACTCACAAAAATCAATATATCTAAAAAATTCTACGTGCCGCACTTTGTATAGAAAAAGATTAAAAGTTTTTTTTAAGCCAGAGTTAGACTGAAACTTTCAACTAAATACATGTTGCACTTTCTTCCCAATCTCTGTCAATCTCCTTTCTCACTCTTGTTACGGTAGTGTTTTCCCTTAACTTCCTTTCGTTTTATAATGAAATTTATCAGTAAATATTTTATGATTCATTCAATTACAATTTCTCGTAAATATGCCGAACTAATTTTTATAAAAACATGTACATAATATATAAAAGAAACTGCTTCAAGGCAAAGGAAGGAAATGTAATACTTACTAGGAGAAAGCAAAAGAATGTTTTGGCCGTTTAACACCTAAACAAGGCCTTAAAAAGGCCAATATTTTTACAAAACAGTTATTTCATTTTTTTATGCAAAAATTGAAATCTGTTTGAAGGAAACAAATCATGTTTACACACGTTTATGTGAATTTATATGGTTTCATAGGCATCTTTTAATATATAAATAATAAATAATCTTTTACGCGATTTCTTTTATCGATTTTTCACTAAGGAGCATATATCACTTAAAAATTGTACTTCTCATAAAAGATGAGATTTTGTCTTCCTTGAGATGTGACCACTATCTGCTTATTCGAGTTCCCTCGATTGCAAAAAATGCAACAGAGGCTGAATTTAGTAAATACACTATTCATTGCCTCTTTTGTGTATGTAAACACGATGATGCTTAGGGAGAAGGAAGTTAGGAAAGAGCAATAGATGCGAATCGATGTTATGTAGTCACCGATCGATCGACATTGTCTACCGACAACCGGTAACTGAACCTGGTACTGAACTTGATAATCGAACTTGTTATCTACTAGATCATCCGACAATAATAACAGTCCTGATAGGTCTCGTACTCATTTTTACCTCTCGTGCTTTAGAATGGCTTCGACTTTAATCCATTGCACTAGGTTTAGCAGCAAAATTAAGCAACAACGTATCAATTTCATTGCCGGTTGTATCAAAACTAAATGAAATAGTTCACATGCAAGGAAAATAAGAGCATAGCACATAAGAACATATTTTTCCTTTCTTTGATAAACAGTTTCAATTAACCCTTGTTGACTTATGTTGACCATAATTGTTCAACGCTGTCGGCTTTTGGATTTTGCTATAAGTTAGCATAGTTTCTTCAAACTGTGGAGCTTTTCTATTTGGATATCATTCCCTTTGTACACATTCCTTTACAATCATTCACATGTTCCACTTTCGAATGTCAAGGTAACGTTTGTTATTTATTTACTATAATTTTTGTTAAATGCTTAGTGCGGAGTAGAAAGAAAAACAGACATTTGATATATAAACCTTACTACTCACAGGCTTCATTCATTTATTTTTCTTTCTATAAACAAAAAAAAAAAGAAAAAAAAACATATATATTTAAAAGGAATCTGTGAATACAATGGCGAACAACAATTACCGTAGTGGGGATTTGAATACAGAAATAAGCGATCTTGTGCCTGTAGACAGAAAAAAAGGGGGCAAAGAAGGTAAGATTCGTGTAACCACTATTAATCCATCTAACAAAAACTATACGTTAGACAAGGTCCAGAAATTAGCTGACAAAAAAAAGGAAAGCGAAAATTCATTAAGTAAGCCTACCTCTAAGACTAGACCACGCTTTCTGAGGCGCTCGCTTCAACAAAAATGCGGTAGCTGTCCAGATCGTCTTTCAAATATCAAAAAATCTGTACAAACTTTGGATTCTGATTCAACGGAGGTAGAGTCATCGACGGACGAAGAAGAGCGCTGGAAAGACGTGGCTCGTGCAGCTGAAATTCCTGCTGATTACTATAACATTCAAAAGTTGGTGAAATTTATTAAAGCAGGCAATCAAACAGCAACTATAGTGTCATTATGTTGCTTGCGGGATTACGATCTGACCACACAAATCAATCAGTTTGCTATACAGGACATCGGCGGCTTAGAAGTGATGGTTAATATTTTGGAATGCAATGACGCCAAATGCCGATTAGGTGCACTCTCAGTACTTGCTGATATATCCCTGAATATAGACATACGTAAGACTATCGTCGATTTGGATGGCATACCGTTGATAATTGATATTCTGAACTCATCGATGAAGGACTTAAAAACGGTGGCAGCTGAAACGTTAGCCAACGTTGCTAAAGTACGTTTGGCCAGGAAGTATGTACGCGTCTGTGGAGGTATACCGAAACTTGTAGATTTATTGGACATAAAATTACAGTAAGTTGCTCGAGAATAAAAAGCGAAAGATTAAACTCTTATTATTTTGATCTCATGAGAATTCTGAAAACCCCTCGTGACGAGTTAACAGCCGATGAAATTGAAAATCTGAATCAGGCTCGAGCTGGTGCTCGTGCCTTGTGGTCTCTGTCTGATTCACGTCACAACAAAGAGTTAATGCGTAAAAGTGGTATCGTCCCCTTGATGGCTCGACTGCTAAAATCCTGTCACATTGATGTGGTTATTCCGATTATGGGCACAATACAAAAGTGCGCTTCTGAGGTATACAACGGCGTTGTAATAAGAGACTGAAATTTATACTGTTTCCTCCCATTTAGCCCAAATTTCAATTGGCCATCACTACAGAAGGTATGATTGCTGATATCGTCAATCATTTGAATTCCACAAATTTAGACCTGAAGAAAGAAGGTAGTAGCGCAATTTATAAATGCGCTTTTGATAAGACAACAAGAGATCTAGTAAGGGAGGCCGGAGGTCTAGAACCGTTAGTGGCTATTATCAAGGATAGAAACATTCGCGATAATAAGCCTCTATTAATCGGTGCGACAGGGGCTATTTGGATGTGCGCTGCTTCGCCTGATAACGTACGTAAATTTGATAATCTTCGAACTGTTAATCATCTGGTGGCTTTGCTGAATGACGAATCTGACGATGTACTCACTAACGTAGTTGGAGCTATAGCGGAATGTGTACGTTTTCAAAATAATCGTGATGTTTTGCGGAATGCAAATGGTTTGCCCGCTCTGGTATGTTTACTAAATTCTTCGCATCCACCCTTGCTGGAGAACTTGGCGAAAGCTCTGAAGGAATGTGCTCAGGATGTATCCAGCATGCGTATTCTAGAAGATCTAGATGCTGTACGTTTGATCTGGTCGTTGTTGAAAAATACAAATTCGAGAGTTCAAGCATTTGCCGCCTATGCCATTTGTCCTTGTGTACAGAATGCTAACGATTCCGGAGAATTGGTACGCAGTTTAGTGGGTGCGATGGAATTAGTGGTGGGCCTGTTGAAATCCAAAGATGTTCTAGTACTGTCAGCAGTTTGCGCAGCCATAGCTACAATTGCTAAGGACAACACCAATTTAGCTATATTAACAGATTTGAAAGTTATCTATAAATTGGCAAATCTAGGTAAATTTTTTCCTTAGAATATAAAGAACGAAAATTTTACATGGAATATTAAGTGCAGTTAATACGACGGATGATTTGTTGAGAACTAACTTAGCGGCAGCAATAGCAAGCTGTGCTACCTTCGGTAACAATACTCAAGAGCTGGGTCGTTTACGAACAGTCACCCCGATTGTTACCTATATGACCAGTGAAGATCCTGAAGTGCATCGCACTACTGCCATGGCATTGGAAAAACTCTCGATGGATCCCCAGAATTGCATAACTATGCACCAGGTTTGAGGAGATTTGACATTAGCCCTAAGTTGGGTGAATGATTGATTCACTTTTGTCTATATGTCTATTGTAGAGCGGAGTAGTGCCATTTCTCTTGGAATGCGTGGGTTCAACTAACAAAGAATTGCAATTGGCCGCAGCTGGCTGTTTACGTAATATACGAGAGTTGGCTCTTCGAGCTGAGGAATATCTTTTAAAGATCGACGATGATTGAGAAATGATTGTGTTAAAAAATTGATGGGCGTACGAATACTTTATTTTTTATGTGTTAATGAGCCATTTATTTTGAAGTCGGCTTAAGACGAGTTATTTTAAAATTGAGATGAAGGCTTTTTTCAATATATTATATTTTTTATATGTATTTTGTTTTTTTATATATGTATTTCAGATGTATTATTTGCAAATTATTTCACAGTAGAAAAATGATGTACAAATTTATACATTTTCCGGAAGATACGCTTATGAACTTTCAGAATATATAGCTTATGTATATTAATACTTGTGTGCATTTTGTGTAACTAAATTAACAATAAAAAATAAATACACATAGAATCTAAATTTTAGTTTAACATATAATAACATTCAAAGCACTTGTTTTAATAGCTGGCATTACTACCGCGAGTGGAAATACTCATACGCCTTTCAACGCGATTGGTGTGAGGCATTAAACAACCGGGCGGAGGATAACGCCATCGACGTGGGCGTGATAGCAGCGTACCATCGGTGGAAGCTCGACTACGAAAGGGTGCTTCTAGTTCATTTTGGGAGCTATTTAAACTGCTCGAACCCAATTCATCAGTGGATTCTGAATGATCGGTTTCCTCCAAACAAGCACTTCCTGTAATAAAACTATTAGTTATCAGAATTCAATTATTAAGCAGTCTAATAAAACCTATAATTAAAAAAGATCTCCTTGTTTCATGAGCTAAACAGGTGGAATCGTGGAAACAACAATCAGAATCAGGACTCATAACCAAATCATTGGTATTCTGAACATCACTAGTGGAACGTTTGAGTTTTGGAAACTTGCTAAAAACACGCCAAAAACGAAAGACATCACGAAATATGGCTTGAACCTAAAAAGTATTGAGAAGTAAAAGGATTTTATGCGAATCGTGTTAAAAAGCAGTTTTTTTTCAAAATTCCGAACCTGATCTACACTTTCTCTTACGGATATCTCATGGAAGCAGGCGCAAGATAGTTCTTTAAATCTACGTTGGCCTTCCTCTAGACAAACCATCCGGTCACCGGTTTGATCTGTTTTATTACCTACTAAGATCACCGGAACATCTGACATATAATCCTTATGATTTGAACCCAACTTGCGCCTCCTTGAACGGTACAAACAAAATATAATCATAACAAAATTGATAAAATAAATCAAAGCCAAATTAAAATAAAAAAAAGGGATGCCCCCACCGCAAAATGAGAGGACTGAATGGCACAATGTAGAGACTGAATGGCAAAATGACTGGACTAAAGTTGGCCCGATGTAGTGAATGAAGTGGCCCGATGAAGCGAACAAAGTCAAAAAAAGATTAATGATAGCATACCTTTTATTATAGTTAATAAGAAATTTTAAACGATTACATTCATCAAAACTGCACTTGTCGGTAACTGAATACATAAGTACAAAAGCGTCAGCCCAACGTATATTGGATTCCAAATTAATAGCATCATTTTCCTGGAGATAATCACATGCAAAATCATGCAAAATTTTAGAAAAATTGCAATATCTCTTACATTTGGTTGCCCAGCTGCATCTAAAATATCAAATTGCACGTAATCGTTATCCAAGATCGTATTGTGTGTGTAGATTTTCTCTAAATTTGGATCATATTCGCCTATAAAACGTCTCGTAATGAACCGAACCACCATAGCGGTTTTGCCTACACCCGATTGGCCTAAAACCATAACTTTTAATGACTTATGCTTCGAATGTATGCCCAACTTCGCTAGCGATGATTTTGGTGATGTGGTATTCATTTGGCAGAATAGCCTACAAAAAGAAGCAAAATCTGTTGTGTATTAAATCGCAATCATACGAAATAATATGATATTTTTTCATACACACACATATTTAATTTATATGTACAGAGAGATGTGTATATACATGTAAATATGGGAATATTCAACAATTTATAAATGAGCCATTGTTATTATACCCACACAGACAAATCTGCTTTAGTGGGGTAGATGGGGAACGCAGGAAAAGAAATCGCAAAAAAACAATGTACAGAAACTTAATAAATAGCCATAACAAGCAACTTTTTGCAACACATTAAATAAAATTTATTTCATGCAGCTGAGATTGACTGCATCCCTCTTAGAGGATATCTTTGCCATTTTGATTGATAACCGTTTTTCGCAGCAGCCTAACCGTTTTCATATGGCGGTTTTGGGTTATAGAGAGTTAAACAAATGATAATTGGACGTGGCAATGAAAAGCTGGGCGCGCGCGCGTTGAAAAATGAAAGGTAAACTAATACTTGTCTTAACATAACCTGAAGAGAAGTGTACAAAACTCTTAGAAGCCCTCATAAAAAAAACCTTTTATTATACATGATAAAAAGACTGAAATACTGAGATTTGAATAAAGTTTATAAATTATTTAAATTTTTTATCAAAATAATTATTTTCATATTGCACGTTTTCAATCGTTTTTTTAAGTTGCGACTCATTTTCATTTTAAGACACGGGCTGTCATTTTGACTTTGCCAATCCACAAGTTAATCGCGATACAATTTAAAATTCTGTAAATTCCGTCTCTCGTATTTTTTGGATTGATGACACTGTTCGTCGTTATTTCTTTGAAAACATGGTTGGAGGCTCCGTTGCAATGAGTGAAAATATTGATCTAAACAATACTTGGTTCAACAAGGCGCACAGTGCATAAAACAATTTACTTATTACTCGATTAGTTTCGTGATGAAATATTGTGAGATCGATTACCTCATTCCTTTACAACACACACCTATTAGGTACAATATATGTGCATACCTTTTCCTTTTTCTTCTTCTTACATCTCTTAAACTCATTGTTTTATACTTATAAACCATATTTTGTTCATGCAATAAAAATGAATGTTAAAAGAACTATTGGAGAAGTTTCGGCAGATTTAATGAACAGATTGCTTAAAAAGTAGGCGAATTCCTAAAAAAAGAAACTTTCATTTGTGTTGCATTTAGAGCTTAATTCTATTGAATGCACTTAGAAAAAATATTGTTTTACGCTTTACATAATTGGTTTAACACATATTGAGAAACCTTGTAATAGACCAATCATTGTAATAAATAAGATGAATGAAATGAATTTCAATCAACTAGTGCCCACTAAAATCTAAGCAAAAAGAAATTTAAAAATGAAAAGAATTAATAACATTTGCGTTTTTTTGTATGAAAGTCCAAGCCTTGAAATACGAAAAAAAGTTCGTTTGGGTGCGTTTCTATAAAAACTAATGCGCATATTTAATATTTTGATATTTTATTATTAACTTTCTACAATTGCGCCTAAAAATGGTTGTATTTAACTAAAATTCAAATATTTACAATTTTTTTTACAATTACAATTGTTTAATAAACAGTAAATATTAAAATTAAATTTATGAACATTTTCCTGTAATGTTTTTGAAATCGATCGCGGAAAGTCACTTAATACATTTCAGTGGCAAGATCCAAAAAGCTTTATAAGATATAAATTTTTAGAATTTTTAAAACGTCATTTGAGAGCCAAGTTCGTTCACCTTTGAGAAAAAGATGAAGTGGTTTTTACTAAGTTTACCGAGTAGTCAACGTTTTATGGTGAATACAGAATTCTATTTAAACTGTTAAATTAGCCAACCTGTTCTTATTAATGAATCTTCTGGCGCAGAAAATATAATAGTTAGAAGCTACATGATTTGGACCCTACCGTTAATTAATAGCCGATGAACTAGATTTAACTTCATTGATCATAAAAAGACAAGATTCTATCCCACCCTGAAGATTTAGTTTTCTCGCTTTCTTGCCAATGTAATGAGGGAGAAAGAGAGAGAAAAATGCATTCTTATATATTGAAGACGAATAGCGGAACCAATTTAGCTATATCTTTTTATTTGTTTGCACTTTTTTAAACTGTACTAAGATAAAATAAATTGAATGTTATAATTTTTGCTTTTTGCTTTCTGAAGTTCGACTATTGAACAAGCCCGTTCTACAATTAACAAAAATTCTAGTATTAATTAACATATCACTCAATAAGTTCGTAGGATGACATATAGATGTGATGTTAAAGTTGTTTTAGTGACGCTTCTTTTGAAATTTTCAAAACAATGGAAAAATCTGGATTTTTTCTATTGATAAACTATTGCTTTTTAACGGGAAAAAATATCATTCATAGTAAGAATCGTTTTAAAAAATATTATAGTACCTACTTTCCATTGAAAACAAGAAGACACTACGGACACGAATGATGCCGCACGCACTGGCCGCCCGAGTGGTGGACAAAGCCGTTATAGAAGAACGGGGAGTCATGTGAGATAGTCGACACCTAAATGATATCGGAAGGCAGTATATTTTGGACTCTATGTAAACATTTGAGAAAGCTCAGTGCTGTGAGTACTCCGTTTGAGCAACAACAATAATGTGTTGATTATTAAGAGCACCGCTTAGACAAAATAAAGGGGATTTTTTCATGCGACTTAATAAATAGATGAAACGTGGATTCATCAACAGCAACCCTCGAAATCAGTCCGAAGCAATCAAAAATGCAAAAGTGGACACGCACGTTTTAATATATAGCATATAGCAGCATATGGATAGATGCTCGTTTCGCTAATCGACCATAACAATGGCAAAATGGCAAGAAAAATTAGTGATCCTACGAACTTATTAAGTAATAAGTTATATGTTTTACTTTCTGCGCGGAATAGTTACACTCTACGAAACTTGTGGTATTAAGTTTATGCGGATATATGTATGTAAAACCTAGAAGGAGTTATGATATACTGTCATTAAATTAATCAATCTGGAATTAATTCTGGAATCGATTTCAGTTCATTTGCCTGTCTAATGTCCGTCCGTGATATTTGTGTTCACCTTATGGAAATTTTGAGAAATATTGAGGAAAATTGGTACATTTGCATTTTTTAGCCTAAAGATGAAACCTACTGATCGGACCGTTTTTATAAACACCCTCCATATAACGGCTTATTTTGAAAAATCCGTTGCATGAAAAAAATTTGCAGTTTTCACAATAAATCGACAAAAACTGTAGAGTAATATTATTTCGGCATATACTAAATTAATCGAGTTGGTAAATTTTTCAAATACCATCCGGCACAACCCCTCCTACACAAAGTTAGCCTTTATATGGCAAAAAAGTTACATTTTTAATAATAAAATTAATGTTTCAGCTGTTGTTGGCCGTATTCCTTGGGGATGATATTGTTTGGTTGAGGCAATTTATAATATGCTAGATTCAGTTTTATCATCAATGTCAGAAGTTCGCCTAGTTTGCATCATGGTTATTTGTACCTTGAAAATCGTAATACATACATCTGGTTATTTCATAGCGCAATTAGGAAAACCTTTTTTCGACAAGCAAGCAATTTAATGCTTCCACTCTTTTCGTATTGTTTTTTTTTGGGAAAAGAACTCAGTCACTTCGGAATGTTGTGTGCGCCGCAGTGGAATAAATACGTAGTATGTAGAACTTAAAGATATTATCGTTGCATGGAAAGCTCATAGTTCGATAAATGCTTACAGAAAAACTGATGCCATCTCTTAGAAAAATTGATCAGAATTAAATTTTTAACTTGTTACTTCCGATAGCATGTTAAAAATGAAATGCATGGAGATATTAATTTTGACAAAAAGAAGGGTCAGAGACGATATAAAACATATATTTCCTTAAACAGTACCAAATTTTGAATCTCTTTTTATGCCCGGTCGTAAAAATGAAGATATCAGCTTTCAAATGTGGTAAAAACATTGGAAGCTCTTGCGCGCAGATTGATCTGGAAAACGAACCGAATTGGTCAAAAGACGAGCTTATAATGTAGCATAAACTGACAACATCTCTGCCACTTGGCAGAAAAGCTATAATAGATGTTTCGTCCACCCAATATTATAAATTGTTTCGTTCTTTTTTAGTTTTTTCTAAGGTAAAGGCATAAAGGATTCAGTCACAGCTGAAACTAGTCTTTTTCATTTTTCTTTTTGTTATCGAATCTTATTTTGGAGAATTGAAAAATGTTTGAGCCTTATATTGTTATTTACATAGTGACCAATATTTTTTTTAATTAACTGTCGTCGCAAAATGAAGTACATTTTAAAAGTCATTAATAGCTTCTCGTCCAGCAATTGCTATATATTCCAAATTGCTACGCACTTAGTGATTGTGTCATATGTAAACGCTTAGCATGCAATATCTGCTAATTATTTTCATTTGTTTCATAAACGTATCGTAAGTGTGTGTATGATTTAATTACGAACAAAAAGTATCCAGCTCAACTATGTCGTTTCCTTGAAATGAGGCATTGAAACTAAATAAAAGTGAAATGTAACCTCACTACATACACTTTATTTCCTTTGATTGTTAAATGAAAAAAAGGTGTGTAACTCTTTAAATTTTTTTTTTTTATACTCTTGCGATCTCCGCTAACTGCTGCTTGACCATACCATGATGCATGTGTATGAAAAATAGTTTGTGTACATATAGATTACATGGAATTTTTATGAAATTGTTTACAATTGTGCCGGTTAAGTAATAAAAAGCAAAAATTCAAATAATGAAAATTTTTTCTTTCATTTCTCTATAAGCGAATGCATAATAATTTAAAATGTTTACTATTTAGAAGTTAAAGAAAAGAAGAGAAATACAAATAAGTACAATTTTGCTTTAGAAATGTATAAATAACAAGTATAGATAGGTCATGAGAAGTAGAGCATTTGTTGAATTCTTAAGAAAGGCAAATATTCGTTTACGACGAATTCTGGACGCATACTATTTGGATCCCGAAGCATTTCATATAGATACTAAGTAGTTTCAAATATATTGGACCTAACAAGTGCAATAGATTCGATCAGTTCTACAATAAGATAAAGTTTCATTTCGAAGCGAAATAAGGGATTAAAATAAAATACGATAATTGAAATATAAAACAGCTGTAATAAATGAAGCAACTAAACTGTGACCAAGACTGTCTTGTTGTCAGAGAAAAGATTGAAATCTCAATGTACATTTCTTTCGCTCAAAATGTCTCCAATAACCAGAAATTAAATGCATTTTTTTTTTTTCAAAAATGCTATTAAATCTATGAACTTTCGGTTAACGTTGTAGGGAATTTTTTATTAAGGATATCGGTTCTTAAAGTTCCTTTTCAATCATTCGAATTTTTCGCTGCCCGTTTTTCGCGTTACGATACCAATATCCGTTAAAAATTCTTGCAAAATTGCTGTTGCAGCGATGGTTATATCTATGTAAATATAAAACGGCGATCAATAAGTAGATAAACAATCGCCATAGGCACTTTTCGCTGTGTACTTTGACGTCGTGTTCAATTCGAATTTTTTACAAAACAATCAATTGTTTCCATATCCTAGCAATTATAACGACCATTAATTAACGCTGATAAAAGCGTACTGAAATTTGTAGTGTCCCCTAGACAGCTTATAATCTTTGTTGGCTTGAAAAACCATCTGGATGAACATGTGTTATTACATAATTCTAAAAGATTGTATATTCCAATTTGTTTTAGCAATGCCCGTTCCTTTATCCTACGTTGGCTAATGGAACTTCTGTATTCGCAAGAATTTTGAGTCCGATTAACACACAAAAATGTAATTACTTAAAACCGAAACGAATAACTAAAAGTGGATAAAGTCTAAAACGGACATTTATCTACAGAGTCGGTATGTAAATAATCGCTATTGGCATAGGAAAACGTTACTCATCCACAGATAAATTTTTCGAAGATAATTTTTTTAGCGATGGTAGTTTTGAAAAAATTAAAAAATTCAGGAGTCTAATGAAATTCGATTATTTACTAGTAACGTTTAGTGATAAATTGGATTAATAAAGAAGAAATTTTTAAAAACTCTCTATCTTTCTTTCTTTCTCTTTTAGTCGAATTGATATTCATTTCTCCTGCCCACGTTCATCGCTTACATATGGAAGGAGCCGATTACGCCGAGTGTTATAAATCGTTATGTGATTGCAAGAGGAATGATCAGCTTAATACACCATATTTCAGCTGTGATAACAATAAAAATCCGTTTGTTATTGTTCTTTTGCAAATGTATCGGTCGGTGGTTTTATTATTATTACCATCATTATTATCATCAGCATGAATAGCGTTCATGTACAAGTGCATGTGCACGACTGTTGTCTATCTTTTCATTTATTAAGTCATTGATGTTATTAAAAAGTTGTTTACTTTTACTAACGTTCATATATAGATTGCACTCTATCTGTGGTAGTAAATAATAACTACGAAGTATTTTTTTTTTATTTTTTATTTTTTTTTGATTATTTGGAATACTGCAACGAATATGTAAAACTAATGAATTTACAATCATGTGAAAACGCAAAAAAAAATTATTTTTTTTCTCAATTTGACTGATAAAATTCTTTTCAATAGATATGCAATCACAATAACACCTAATGGAAAGCGCGTATAATTTAAATAATATTATGTTCAATATTACGCTAAATCAATTCTGACTGACTTTTTTGATCAACTTTATATTATATCTACATTTCTTAATATTAAAACTCAATTGTATATTTATGATATCAATTAACTGTTCAATTACTTTTGTACACGTTGTTTAATCCCTTTTTTTACTTTTATTGGTTTCGTGAAAATGCCGACACAGGTTAAGACCGTTTGAAAGCAATGTTCAAGAGCGATTAACAGTAAATAAATCATTGCTTTTGTTTATATAAACACTGAATGTCAACAAGTAGCAACAATAGCAACACCATTACACAGAGTAAGGGTAGTAAAATATATTACAACTATTCGCAGTACGTTTGCTTGGCTCTACATTAAAAAACGATAGCAGTTATTGCGGCAACAACTAAAAACCACAACTACGTATACAAACACAATATTAACTTTAACGATTTATTTTGTTTTCGTTTTTGTTTTTAAACCCATGGCCGTCATTACATGAATAGCGGGCGGTATGTGGTTCTTCTAACATTGCTTCGTACATACTTGCATGCAATCACAATATAACAACAAATGAGATATTTCACGGCTTTCGTTAACTGAAATGAATGAAAGGATATGAATAAAAATTGTATTGCATGTATTAAAATAAGTAAGCGTGTCGGTGCAACATGTTGCTGTTGTAGGAATAGCAACAAGTTTTCGCATAAAAGCAAAAGGAAAAATAAAGTGTTGTAAACGAGTTAAACCGAATTTTCTGATACCTTCTCTCTTAGTTACAAACTAAAAAAGACGATAATTTATCATTGCACAAGATGTCAATTATTGCTTTAGTTCTTAACTTAAATGTACAATTTTCTTTATATTAATAATATTTGAATCAAGAAATTTTCAATTTTATTAACATTTTCATTTATGATTTTCAATTTTTATATTCAAAGTAAGTAGCAGTGCATAGACTTGGCGCTATCCCATATAAAAATGTAAATAAAAAGATACAAACTGTAGCAGAGACTTACTTTATTTTATAAATTTTTTATTTATATTTTTTTCAAATTTTTCAGTCTTCAAAATTTATATAATAAATTTATACAAATAAAATTTCCATAATTAAATTATATTATTCATTCATGAACAAACCAAGAAACCACGTTCTAGACCAAAACTTCAAAAATATTCGCTAATTGGAACACAAGATACGGAAGCGCCTAGTTGTGAGTTATCTTATTATCCTTTTAGAAATGAACAAATTTTCACAGTGAATTTTCAATTCTTTTTGCAGATTCTCGAACATCTTTGAGCGATTCTGACACTGACTCCGATGTTCTCTTCGAGTCCCGCTCAAAGTCAAATGGCATTCTTCGTATAAATGGCAATTTAAAAAGTAATAAACAGAATGGGCTTGACCGTTCAAAAAATTCAAGTAGACATGGACGTAAAGTGAAAACGTAAATTTATTAAATAACTTCAAGAAGTCTTTGTGATACGTGCATATTTTATGTATAAAGTTCTCTTACGTATCTAATTGCTTATTTAGGTATTCGAATTAAGTTCCTGCGCTTATGTGTGTAATTCTGTATCTTTTATGTGTAACTTAAAAATGTTCAATGCAAAGTGCACAAATAGATTTATTTAGATGAAATCGCATTTATTTTCTTCTTTGCATAGATTCGGTTAGTGCATTTTATAAAATATTCGTCCTTTAATTACTTATTTTATCGGAAATTCATTTTATTTGTGTTTTTAAACGACTATGATTTTTTTTATTTAACTCTTCTTTCAAGTATTATTATTTGTATGTGCTTGTAAGAAAAAATTATTTATAAGCATGTACGAACGTACTTATGCTTACATTTAAGAATATATGAATATAAAACCAAAGCTCTTAAAAAAAAGGTATTTTTAATTCTCGGAAAATTTGCGCTTAAAATTATAGTACAAGTTGAGATTATACTCATCATAAAGGGGATGCTTGCACACCACAAGGCGAAAGTGCCAATACTCTCCTAAAACTATTAAGAAACCGGTAAAGTAACCAATTAGCAACGGTACAAAACTGCTCCAGAATTTTTGCAGATTTATCAAAGCCTCTTGAGGTAAATCTTCTTCTGCTGGAAAATGTTTAACCACATCATGAAGCCACTTGTATATAAGACCACATTCTAGCAGGCGTCTCATATATTTATTGACTGATGTTTTTAAAGGGGAATTTCGAGCCATACCAAAGACTACAGGCATCTTGACTACGCATTGTTTCATTATGTGCAAGATTTCGAGATCATCACGACTTTGGCCGCCTCTCAAACGCAAATGACGTAAAAAGTACTCGTTGTCATAATAAGCGTGAGTACCTTTAGCTATATTGTAGGTCTGTAAACAATATCAAGGCTTGGGATTAAATTATAATAAACATTTAGAAATAAAGGCGTAGTTTATGTGGATTAACAAGCTTGGAAACTACATTCGTCTTGAAGCGAATTTTGGATACCCACTACTTCGTGCAAATTGCAAAGCATCTTGTTTGTACTCAATATTAATAACAAAAAACTTGTACATTAATATCTGTTCGACAAGTCTTAATAACAATTTTATCATTCCACAACCAAACTAGAATCGTAATGAGCAGGAAACATTCCGGAAAAATAGTTTAAAATATTTTAAACATATTCAAGAGAATCTTTATTAAGAGTTAGTAAGAGTCGGCGGACCATATCACACCCGAAAGGAAGCGTATAACAATATGTATAACAATATGATGTTAACATAAACAAATAATTATTCAAGGAACAAAAACAATTTTATTTATACTTGAGAGATCCAGTATAAGGTGTATTTTCAACACTCAAACCGCATCCAGAAGAAACAATACGTGATTATCCGCTCTGTCCAAATACTTTGAAAAAAGGCCTTAATTTGATTTTTCACCTTCATCATGGGCAGTTTATTGCATACGAAACATTACGGATCATTAATTATAGGCAAGGAGACTAAATTATATATTTTTGTAGTATTTTAATATTTGAGCTACTGCATTTTGCCTTCAAAATTAAAAACATATCCTACGAACTTTTAAAACATTTTTAAATATTTTTGAAGTTCTAATGTGCAATTGTTCTTCTTAGAAATAATATATATCTATTACGAAATATGCATTAAGGTAATTAACTAAAATTTTTAGAAAATCAATTTTTATATTCACCATGCAGAAGGAAGCTTGAGAGAACCCGTAAAATATTGATATTCTTGTTCAGTATCAAATTTAGAATCGATTTAAACATGTGCGGCTTTCCATCTGTCCGTTTCTGCAATGTCTGTGCTAAATATTCTCCTTGTAAAAATGAAAACGTCAGTTTCACATTTAGCAGAAATATTGGAAGTTCATGTGAGCAGATTGGTATTGAAAACGGGCCAAATTGATCAACGGGCCAACCAACAGTACAACATAAATAAGAACACTTCTGTTCTTAAGGGAAGAAAAGATTAAATAATTCTTTTTCTTTTGTTCGACGGCTATTCAATGTGACAGGCTAAGTATATTGATTCTACCGTAAATATGATTGATAACAGAACGCGGATTATCTGCTTATTGACAACCCCTCGATAGGCGCGCGCGTGAAATAACGGAACTTGCTTAGAGGATCGCGAATAACTAAAAAGTGTAAAATGAATTACATAAAAAAAAACTTTTTTTTAAGAGTTTTCATTTAAATGGAGCGTTCAGAAAAAATCGTATTTCTTATACGTTAAAATCATAACGACTTCTAGCTTTTATATATAGCCACATAAAAATGACTGGGGCAGACTTTATTTTCAACATTTTAGTTCACTTCCATAAAACTTAATTTAAAAAATTTTTTTTAAATAATTTATGAAACTCCAATTTGCAACTTTTACCCTGCGTGTTGCCGGCATCCTGTTAAACTTATCGAAAAGTTACTACGTATTGCATCAGAGAATGCTATTTTAAAGACGTTGTATTGATGCATTGTACGAGTTGTTGTATAGGCTGTTTTGAAAAAATCCTTATAGATATTTCTTTTTAAAATCACAATAAACTTTTGGTTCTTTTTTATATTGCAGCACCGTAACAATGTCATACCATCTTGAAATTTTCGTCCTCATTCTTTTCCCTTGAAGATTTTTAAACGGCAGTTTAAGAAGTGGCAAGAAGTGGCAACAACGGAGCCATCCTCGTGTGGCGTCTTTCACTTAAAGGTTTTGTTGTACAAAGAAAATGGTGAGTGAGTTTTCAGCGCTTGTCTAACAATGCTTGGCTTGGTGTGCTTGAGAAAGTTTAAAATGAATAGCACCAATTTAAAGACGGGGATAGCAAAAGAGATATAACGCACACATTTATATGATAGAAATATGTATTTGTTTTGTTTACATATTTTTTCTTTACATATTCTTCTTGTTCTTTGGTAAAGATCAAATGTGTAGAATACGTGATTTGTTTACATTTGTTTATTTACTTATTTTAACAAAAATAGCATAAAAATTTATATTTATGCAATCAAAGAAGAGGAGCATTAGCAACGAAGGCCGAGGCGCGGTGTATGTATTAAAGATATAAATATATTTTAGACAATTATGTACATTGTAGGCATTATGTGGCAACATAAAGTCAGATATTGCAGTGGTATAAAAAATTATATAATTTTAGTATATTATTTTTGCCTGGTAATTTAAAAAAAGATTCGTTGTTAAGAGTAGGGACTCAATGGACTCAGCTATGATTGTATAGTTCGATTGTGAACCAATTTCTGAATCAATTTAAGCTCGCCTGACTGCCCGTCTGACTAATGTCTGCTCTTGTCTACAATTTTTCTTAGTCTACAATTTTTGAGATGTTTCGACGAAAGTTAATACGCTGACATACTTTGACCCAAGATGAACCCTGTTGAAAATAATTTGAATGGGAATACTTTTATGACTGCTCCCCATATATCGCCTTAATTTAAAAAGCTGTTATATCAAAAATATTCCTTTTAGCGTCTGCTATTTTGAATTATTTGACTGAGGAGCTTTTTCATAAAACCGAAGTTTAGATCTCTTCAGATGAAAACCACAATGAACTGGAATCCAGATCAAATGATAATGCTCAAAATAGGAATCGTGTCTTGAATTTCAAATACATACATGCTTTGAGTACCTTTCTTCTTGATAAGGATCAAAGCTGATCTGACAGTGAAAGCCGGATTAACAGTCGAAAAGAATTTCAAGGTAAAGACCCACGTTAATAATTCTACTAAGAAACTTGCTTAAAGATGTTTGGTTTGGTGTACCGTTAAATGTTAATAATCTTTCTGAAGCCTTTTACAAGTAAATTGCGTTCGCTAGACTTTGTTGATGGCTACACATTGTTGATGTTGTACTGACTGATGAGATGAGGAAGTGCGATTTAACCTCCAGCACAAGGCCCTAATCTGTTGGCGAATGGTGGCGCACATACGTTCAAATAGCTCAAGGCTGCACTTAATAACATTTAAACATTTGTTCGACGCCGTATCACCGAGCCGAATGTGTCCTGAGTTGAAGCCCCCTGCAAGAACCACATTCTGAACGCCTTCAGAAAAATAGCAGTCTTTGCATTTCATCTCTGAAATGCTGGATCAATATGTTTCTAGGAAGCTAAGCCGATACTATTACTATGTTGGAAATGGGATTAGTCGAATACACACACATAGTTTGAGATCATTTCACCATTTCAGAAAGAAATGACGTTGCGTCTGAAGTTCACAAGCTACATTTAATATTGACGTGAGCTCAGTCTGTTGTAGCTTGTCACAGACGGACCTGAAAACAGACATTTTTGCAACTGTATTTTTAAATTCTTCTTGATTATTAATAAGGGAATAAGTTTTCAAATCTAATTGAGCAAACTTTTTGAATTCACTTTCATTATCTAGGAAGTCTTCGGAGCATACCAAATTTTTCGGTGAAATTCCGAGGTCTTTCGATTTGATCATTATATATGAGAAAATTATTTGCACACTGTGGGTTCTCGAAGAGAAGTTTTCTCTTGCCATTGATTATTCAGAGATATTTGAGACCATTTAGATTGCAATTTTTGATGTAATCGAAGGAAAAAGATCCGAAGTCAGACGAACCTTTTGTTTGCCAGCGATTTCATATGTGTGTTTTCCTGCATTCGTCTTCGGAATCAATGAAACACGAGAATCATCCGGTAGATTTTATACACTTTTATTTATCATACTATCCGTAAGTCTAAACAATAATAATAATTCTTGCTAAGTCTTCGTTCGTCCGTCCTGGTAATGTCCACGGGCAACTTACTCTCCCTCTAGCCATTTTACACCCAGATTGACAGGGATTAAACGGACCAGTTTGCGACCATCATCGTCGCTGGCTGATCGCAAAGAGAGGAAGTGGAAACCGCCAGAGTTCCCCACTTACTCTCCTTTTCCGATCTACTATGTGGCGTTGGCACCTAGTCTTACTTCCCCCCCAAGGTCGCATGCTGACCCTTCGCTTCAATTAAGGAGGGAGAGCGTGTGGACCAAAACGAGGGCGCGACTTTGGTCCTTACATATGTTTCAATAAAAGCATAACAATCACCAGAAGGATCAACATCATAGAAATTTGCTTGTTCTTGGGTATTTATAATACTCCTCCCTGTTATTAACAGAACCACTACAGCTCGCGTATAGATAAAGGCAGTTTGTTTGTTTGTATTTGGATCAGTAATAATAATAATAATAGAGATGCTCCTGTTTGTGACTATTCCATCAGCAGAGGGCGAAATGAATTCGTCGCCAGATCCTGTTTTTTTTCATGAAATCTTGTAACTCTTTCTATGAGCTCGGAACAAAGTGCTTAGTTGTTTGGCTTCGAACACAAGCGTCCAAGCCCCTTACGAGCAGGACTAGACTTCATGCCCACTTTCAACTAAAAACAAGCCACTAACTTACCAACAAATGATTGAGGGTTTTGTGCAATTTTAGTAGATATAAGCAGACAACTTAAAGGTCGGGTAGAATAGAAAGAGAAGGCCTATCAGAAGTTACTTGATTCTGTCGGCAACTAATCAAAGCACCTATGTTGCAGATCACTCTTTAAGATAGCACTTGTACTCTTATGCTTCTATTTATTACATCTCGATATTTGAGATTCAACTTACTTAGCATCATAACACCAAAAAGAGTTAATATTAATTCTAATTGAAAGTTAGCTAACCGCCAGCAAAGCAAATCGATTAGCCACTGGGGTTGACCACATTCTTAACTAAATTTTTATATACAGCAATTAAAGTTATTTTTTATTTTATTTATTTCGAGTGAAAAAGATGATAAGGTAATTAAAAGGGAGGCAAGAAATGTTTGTACAATGAATTATTCGTCCAACCAATGCCAATGATAGTCAACTAAGTTTTGTTTTGTTCACATATTCTTCGTCTTATTCTGTCTGACGTATGCTACTTATGCCAATGTAAGTTTAGAATCGCATGTATTATTGCTAAATTTATGAAAATTTTTCCGCACATAAAAAGACAACGCAAATAAAGAGGTTTCCATGAGTTAAAAGAATGTGTTTTTTTTATAGTTCTACCTACAATTAGTACACGAAGTTTTTTTATAACTTTTATAATTTTATCAAGATCAAAAAAATAAATGAAATAAATGATTAAAATATGGTGTAGATGCAGAAACTAAATATGAATAATTTTGTCAATATTAACATATGCTGTGTCATAAGGAAAATGTAGAAATAATAAATTGTTATAAAAAGTCTTTATATTCTAAGTAGAGACTTTTTCCAAATGCTGATTGGAGTCGATTTGATTTCGATTACCAACAGTCAATGACCGCTTTAAATTCGAATTTAATAACAACGACGAATGACGTAGCGGATTTTAAAAATCGTAATAGTTTTGGTGACTGGCAATTACTTCAATGCAAATGTACAATCTCACTTTACCGTACATGTAGCTCTTCTAGCTCGTCGGCAGTTATTACGAGTTATTACGTTCCTTGGCAATTCTCTTTATTAGATTCAAATTGACATTTTTTCTAGCACTTTTACGAACAGATATTTTACTATGCAAAGCTTCTTGAAGTACTTTACAATCATTTTTTTTTTTTTTTATTAATCACACACATGAATGACTAATCTGATGTTAATTTGTTTACCTGAGAATTTGCATAGAATCATATCCATTTTGATAAAATTTACGTTCAGCACTATGAATGCCTACTATCTAACAATATGTAGAATGAGAAAGAAGATACTACGAATATGTTTTGCTTCACGTGCACATATTTAAAAGGTCGAAATTATTTTGTTTCTTTTAATACAGAAAATTTTTAGAACTTTGCTTTTTTTAAATTGAACTTGTTAACGGCTCTCATGTGCCATCTCCAAAATATCGCGACTGAACAAACAAACGTTATCGTTCACATACTTATCACTAGTTTATTGTTTGCTAATCATATGGTTTTGACATCTTAGGCATAGATGGATTCGTTTAGTTTTTAGTGCAAAGTTTGGTTTTGATTAAATAGTGGTTTTGTTGAAAATTTTTTCAAGCGAATGTTTTCGAAAATGTTAAAAATCGCAAAGGTTACGCACAAAATGCTAAGTAATTACAATTATAATTGATGTGTTTTTGTTTTAAGAAAATATCGGAAGCAATAAAGTATTTTCCATAAAAACGTGCGAATTGAAAGAAAAACTTCTTGCGCTTTTCAAATTATGAGTAATGATGATTGAAATTTAATAAAAATATGTACTTCTGCAGCTATCAAATATAATGAAATTTTCCCTTAAGAGAATCAATTAAATTAAATATAAGAAGTAACAATAAGTAAGAAATTTGTTTTGTTTCTCTGTGTGTTAGGTTTAATAAGACAAAAGATAAGTAAAAATGTGTGTGTAGTGATCGAGGGAGTAATTACACTACATTGCAGACTTGCGCAGTTTGCTGCCTTTTTTTTGTCACAAATTCCTATTTGGTACTCTATCAAATATATGAGAAATTATGTACTTTTTTAATCCCTTTTTAGTCGCGCGTTCATATGCCACAAAACTTTATACAGGAACGCCTCAGATAAGGACGTTTTTTAACCTATTCCGCTGCGCGTTCGTATGCATATGCTGCAAAAGTGATATTTTCTAACATTAAAGTGATTTTGCAAATTCAAAAATTGCTAATAAACTAAACAGTACATAGAGTATCAAATATCATTGGCTATTACACAAATTGAAAAACATGTTTAACTTTACAATCTTTATTAATAGCTAACAAACGTTTCACCGAAGAAGATTCTGACAAGAGAAGGACCATATGTATTTAATCTTCTTGTATGCTGAGCTTAGTCTTTGTTTTGTTTCCATATTACTATTATGATTTCTTCGCAAGAAGCATTAATATGCCGAAGATCACATTCAACATTTTCTTTGCCTAAAAAATATGTTGCTTGCTGCGCTATGCCGGAATATCGCATGTTTTTGTCTAGTTTTTTAAATAATGCATAAATTGTAACTATCTATCCTCCCGTAAAATCCGAATAGGTATTTTCAATTTTTATGTTTTTTAAATTTTACTTGTTTATCAAATTTGCTATCGTTTTCCAAAAAGCCATCGAAGTAAAGATTATTAATATTTCATTAAAAACTGATCTATTGAATTTTTTGCAGATCAATAGAAAGAGGCTGTGGTATAAGCTTACTTCCGAAACGCGCTCTAAAATATTGAAAAACCGTCGTTTTACGACCTTTCCCATTCCTTACATAAAATCCATCTTTCAGTCATTGCCGCGGACTTGCAAAATATATAATCTGGTCAGATTAAAATATAATGTCTTATTTGTAGATTTTGATGTTAGACGAGGTTAATAATAATGCTTTTTCATGTAAAAAATATGGAATAAACTGTCTTCTTATATATATTATTCTTCTATAGTTTTACAATTTTGTATTATAATGTATCATCCCATTGTTTGTACGTTAACTTCTGTTTCAACTGCTATATTTCTTATCACTGTGGGTTATAATTGTTTATCTGCTATTGATTATTTTTTTATTATTCTTCTAGGTTTAAATAGACCGCTTTCGAAAGTCAACTAAGTACAATAAAAAGAATTCGTCTACATTTCTTGCTTGCAAAACAAAAAGGCAATTGAGAATTTCTTCGATCAAAAAGTAATGATTTTTTAACTCAAATACCGAAGGCTTACCCACGTTTTACGCTAGCAGCACCATAACTTACATGTGTGCTAAATTCCATTCCAACGCCTTTTTAAGTAAACGAGGTACGCTTGTTCGCATGAATTATAAAGAAGTTCAGCAAAGACGTGAAATCAACAAATTGAAATTTGGTTTTATGAAATATTGTAGAAGACTTCTGATTATAGTGGACTAGCCTGTGCAAGTGTTGTTGATCAATTTAAGGAAATCAAATAGTCTGTTAAAGTGAACTTCGCTTTTGTGCCTTATCGCAAGGCGATCAAGGATTTAATATTTGAAAATCGTCGTTTCGATAACAGATCTTGTTGACGTCACAAAAATATCCCTTGGGTGGGTGTAGTCGGTTTTCAAAGACAGTTTGAGCCTCAAACCTTTCTCAAGATAATGCACCGCGAGCATCAAGTCAAATAGAAAATTTAAATGAAAAATTTTGCTTGTTTAAATATGCTCGCAAGATTGTTTTAACATCTAACTTTTTTTAGTTTTACTAACTAACATAAAGGGATGACGAATGTTTTTGATCATTTGCTTGTTTAATTAAATGTTTATAAATTTCTCTTTTAAATAGAAGGGGAGTTTCCAAAACTTTTTGTTTGGAAAATAATAATTTAATCACTTGATTTCTTAAATTTATGTTTAATAGATGCTTTGGACAGAAATTCATTATCCGTATCTTCGTACAATTTGATCACTTCGACAAGATTGCCTATACCAAATAAATCTGCTGGAAGTTGTAACTGTTTATTTCCGAATTCTCTAATACATTAAAAGATGTCTTTAAAACGCATTTATCTTCCTTTAAGCAAATACTGTTTTGCATTTATTTATTCAGACAAAGTCCGTATCGCTAAGTCGTGAAAAGCGTAAATTTTATTTACAATCTCAAAGGTTTTTCCTATTATTTAAAGGAACTTATTTCTTTTATGCTTGTTTGAGTCGAATATCATTATTCTACTCGCACTGTACAACTAACTTATGTTAATCAAAATCGTCCACTTATAAACTTTACGAACACTACAAACGCTGCATTCCATTCTGCTAAACCTACTAATCCATCACTGCTGGTTTTCCTGACGTAGTTATATTAATCCCTTTGAATGATAGATTTCGCGGGAATTCTTATCAATATATGATCTCATCGAGAGATTCAAATGCGCCTTTTCACAACCACGGCAGGTAAACGTAAGAAGAAAATTTATTTCATCAAAAGTTTCGAATTCGATATTTGGAGTCGATTATTAATTTGATTATTAAATTGTACATTTTCTTGTTGAATTTTCTGTCAAAAATTACATTGATGACCCCCCTGAACTGCAATCGTGTACGTCGCCAATTGTCAAAAATGTCAATATTGCACTTAAATTTATACGTATACGTACATGTGTGAGGTTCAAAATCTAAAACTTGCATAAGAAAATTTGGCATATTTTGCAATCTGCTTGTCTAGAAATTTTTTGTATTCAAAAAGTTAAAAATTTCATTTCGAAATTTAGGCATATTTAGTTAACAATTCAAAGTTCACCGTCCAATACATTTTTAATACGTGCATTTTCACCCAAATCCATCTCCCAACACACTTTCCATGTGTGCGCGAATTTTTGTTTATATTATTCAAAATCCATCGCCCAATAAATTTTTCATAGACTGCCTCCTGAGAATGGCCGCGGTGTAGCCATTTGCAAAATATTTTTTTTAAAGGCATTCTACACTTGAGCTGAATTGATATTTTGATATTTTTAATAAATATACATATATTTTTTTTTTATATTTAAACATACGCTTAATTACCACGTCGAATATTATTATTCTATCACCTTCTCCTCCATTCAAAAAAAATAGTCAAAAAATCTCCTTTTCTTACGGCTGCTATCCTAACCACTTAGACCTTTCTAGTTAACATATTCTTACTTAGAAACAGGACGAATATCAGAAATACTAAACAAATTGTTTTGATCTTAACATTTTTCTGCTTTTTACCACAAATTAAATTCATAAATCAGTGAAATTGGTCTGTCAATCGGTTCATAATTATCGAAGTTGTGATAATTAAAAATGTATCCAATAAAGATATTAGTACAATAATTTTTCTCTATGTCTTACTTCGAATACTTCAATTTGGGTTCTGCGAAAACATATAAAACTGTTTTTCCCACCTGGAAAATTTTAATAAAATAGCCGATAAATAGCTTTCGCTGTATGTTTTGCCTTAACTAAAGACTTTATTTCAGCACGCAATAAGCAAGCGAAGTTAGATAAACCAAGCACTCATTCTTTAATCAATTACTGCCAGAGTTTCACTAATTTTGCTTCATCAAAGCGATAGAATTTGCCATCGATAAGCCGCTCCCTCTATGGTAAAATCTAATTTTTCAATTGAAACAACGGAAAGTTGGCCAGAGATAAGCAACTGTGAAAGTGTATATAATTTTGATTTGAAGTATATGCCTGAGTCGATATTGACCTTTTCCACTCTCCAAGCCGAATATAACTTTTTCTGTTTTTCATTACTATGCCCATATAATTCAAAATTTTGAGTAATTGCCATGAGTCATAAAAGTATTTAAATCATTTCTACTGCTATAGGAACATTCACTAGTGCAATGCAGTATAAATTAATCAAGTCGCGTAAGGTTTTCCATAATAAAGAAAGTTAAGAAACTATGTTTTAGATAAATGAAGAAATCTGGCATACATAATTTATTCAAATACACTCGTGAACATTCGAACATATTTCCTTTTCGTTCTGTAAAATGTAACTAAATAAAGAAAATTTATCTATTATGTTTGTCTCTTATCAATTTTTGTTATGGCAGCTAGCCATTGATTTGGTTTGTATACAAGAGTATCGCTTGCTTAGGATTTTAGAACAAATGTTTTCAATTTTAAATGAGACACTTTGTTTTGTTATTATGTATGTAATTAAACATAAAAAATTTCGTGTTTTACAAAATATCACAAATCGTATGAAAAAGTCAATTTAGAATTGATTTATATGCCACCTGTGTTTTCTTTTTTTTTTTTTTTTTTTTTATTTGTTATTAAATTCACATTTTCTTTAATTTACTTACATGTTTTTTTTTAATTACAAAATACAATTATAAATTATAAGTTACATACGAATATATATTGCGTAGCCAATTGCAAATTTTACGACAAATATTATTTTCTGTTGTTTAATAATTTAGCTTTGTACGGCAAATTATTATATTACACGACGTCCTGGTTTATTTATTAAACAATTTATTCATTGCTTTGTGAGTCTCTATAAGTCCACCCACTCACGACGAGTATAAACACGTATGTACTTAAAATCAAGATAAAGTAATATTGTTTATGAGAACTTGTTGCTTTGTATTCTATATTCTTAAAAGTGAATGCAGATTTTTCGTGCTATAAAAAATATCACTTTAGTAGCATTTTTCGCAATTGTATTACCCGAAGCAAATTTGTAATAGATATGATGTTCATATGATGTTCATCGTGTTTAACGTGTAGCTATTTTAGAGCTTTTTTTGCAATAAGAATTCCATTTTATAAGATTTTAAGATATAATAATATTTCTAGAATCCACTTGATGTATGGACGAGAAAAGTCGATTTTTCTTAAAAAGAGGCACCTTCTTATAAAAGAGATCTGTTACAACAAAGCTAGATATTTTATTAATCGTATTCCTTGAAGATCTTTGTTCTAAGCAATTTCCTTCTTTCGTTGGCTATTTATGGCTGTTTTGTTTACAGAAACAAACTTAATGAAGATCGACGAAATCGCTATGGAGTAAGTGCGAAATTGTTAATATAGTCGGCTTAATTTTATGCCAAACTTCAGTTTATTCTTCGACGAACGCAGATATGTCGCATATGAACGAAGTCATCCATACGAAAACGTACAATTTTCTGAGGAAAATAGTTATCGTGTTCAAAATGGCTTAAGGAGCAAGTAGTAATACTTTAGAGAAGGCGCATGATGGCCCTCAGACTTTATTTTTTGAGTTTTTAGTTAAGGTTTAACTTTATGCGCAACAAACTTCTAAACCGATCGCGGAGTGCATAAGTATGTTGTCGAAAAATTGAACGCGACGAGGATGTTCCCGTTTAAAATTGTAGTGGTATATTCTTTACGGCGGATATTTTTATATCCTAACGTCACCAATACTTTATGAAATATATGCATTAAGTCAAGTTCCGTCACCAGACGTTCAGAACAATAATTAAGCGAAATTGGCGGTAGTGAAGTTAATTTGCAGTCTGTTAAAGAGTGTTCTGTTACGAAAGTAAAATCTTAAATCAGTTTGGAGATAAGTTCACAACCTTACACACTAGAATAAATAGAGCACCTCCAAAGCAGGACTAAAAACATAAGTGAAATATTACGTGTTACGTATATATCAAATACAATATGTATTAAAAAAATCTTTAAAGCATTTTCAAAATAAATTGCTTATATATCAACTTATCTCACTATACATCAGTCATTTGCTGTTTTTAAAAAAAATTAACAAAAAGCATTCAAGAATATGGCAAACGACAACATCAATGGGTGGCTCAGTGGCTCAATTCATATGTAATCTTCGCATTTTACAAAATTTTTGTTTATTCGCTCTGATAGATAATTACATACTATATATATATATCTATATACGTATACACGTGTGCAGAATTTGACAAATATATGTGCATATGCTCGCGGTCAGTTAAGTAGAACGCATCTGTCATGTTTGCTCCACAGAAGTAAATATACTAAATTTATATACGATGTGGTTAACGGTTGCGTTTTACACACCTACAGGTGAGTTTTTAAAAAAAGCTTCGTGACGTTCATTCAACGCATTTTATGTATATTTTAAATGAATTTCGTTAAACCAAACACGTATTATGACCTATAATCTTTTGTCATTTCTCTGAACGCACCATTATGCCATCTCTGCAGCAGTTCTGGCATTTCTGGTCAAAAGATTGGACTAAGTGATTTTCACAAACCTTTACTGAAGCGAGCTTTAGACGGTTAAGAATGTGTAAAGCGAGAAACAAATGGTTGTCGGCTTGAGTATACGAAGGATTCATCAACAAATCGTATGAAATTTTTCTCACTTCATTAAAGATGTTTATGAATAGACACACCATCAGGCCATGCTGGAGCAACTCGTTTGAATGCCATCAAGCACCTACCGTTATGTTGTGTTCTTTCTATCCTTACGTTTGTTGGTCAGTGCTTAGTTCTGCAGCGATGTTAAGAAACGAAATTTACCTTTCTCCCATGTCACTTCGCACCCGCAAATCTTTTCACAAGCCTGCGACGTGCTATCAAAAAGGTCATTACAGAGAAAATTTAGCTCATTTCCAAAAACCAATTTCTTGCAGAATTGTTACAATGTGTGGTCCCCTTTCTAAAGCGCTCTAACAATCGGCTCGAGTGAATCTAAAGCCACTTGCGCCACGTAGTTTTTATTTTACCCAATATATATTAATTTTTCAAACTTCATCTAATGCTAACGATTGACAATTCTTTAAATTCGGAAATCTGATTCAAATCACCTTACACACCAATGTTTATGTTCATGGGTGTGAAAGGTATCCAAGACCCGTCCAGACACGAATGTAGCACCTTACTTGTTTCATTGAGTTTGGCGGTTTTGTTACTTTTTTTTTATTTTGAGGAAAATCAAAACGTAAAAAATTAAATTAAATGAAAACAAGTATTCAGTTATCTTCTTTTATATCCAACGGAAGTAGTGTTTGTGTACGTTTCAGTTAATGCAAAGGACATAGGCAACAGTGGAAAAAACTTTTATTTGTAAGGAATGTGGAAAATTCGCGGAACCAAATCTGATCTGTTATTGAGCTTTCTTTGTCAACTTATAGCCGAATTCGGGCATCGCGAACGGTCACTAGTTATAAAAGACAACAACGTCATAGCTTTTGGCACTTTGCTCCTAGCACGGGGGTCAAATTTGATGCAAAGTATGCAACAGATATATTTGACACGTCATTTCTTCTGAACTATTGAACAAAATGTTATCGGATCACAAGTCTGAGCATTTCGTAGTCTACACCACTTCTGGTGACTTTTGACGAAAGTACCCTTAGTAGTATGGTCAAAAAATTCAGCCTACTTGGTTCAAATTTAGCATAGTTAATGTTTATGTGAAATTACTATTATGGACTAACTTTCATCATAAAATATTTAAAAATTGGAACTTGTGAAATAGAATGGTTCCAATCCAATCCATTTTTAGTAAGCTTCATCTTTTCATCATTTTAGTAAGCTTTCATCTAAAACACATCAGTGCACTAAGTTTTGACAAACTATCTCAAAAATTTCAACCTTTTGATTACACACAGACATTAGAATTTGAATTTGGATTATCTGAGTTTTGCATACTGATGGACACTTAATATACTCGGTACAAGAAATGGTATAAAAACCTGCAATGTCTCATCACCGTTACAATAACGAAAACAAACACACACAGAGAGATAATTCTTTCATTTACACACTTGGCTTTTTCTTTTTTTTTCGTTTAAACTTCAAAATAATTTGAGATCTTTTGTTTTTATAAATAAGCCAAATGCTTTCAATTTAATTCAGCTACCATTCCTAACTATAAATGATAATACGACATAAGCTTCTCGCTGGTGTAATACGCTAATACTCCGAAGTCGACTCAAATAAACTTCTTTAAACTAACTTACGATTTAAGTACTTTAAATCAGTTTTAATACATAATTAAATTAATATTTTAAAATGCATACAATATTCTTTATTCAGAGTCATGCAGGCATTCCTCCTATATATATCGATCAATGTTTTGTTTTGAGCAGATGTGCATAAGCATTTAACGTTCATTGGATTTTTGTGGTTTTGTTCTTTTCATTTATTTATTTATTTTTCTCAGATTTTTATCCATATCTTTAATCTGATTTTAATAACATTAACTTTGAGTTTTAATTATAAGCTTTATTTTAAATTCTTTGCAATTCAACCGGTAAATGTTTTGATTAATAAATAAATAAACGAAATGTACTCTCTCACATGTACATCTCACATATGTGTATGACTGTATGACTGTACGAATGCTATTGTCGCTTTTATTCTTTGTGTATCAAATAAAACATTTACAAAATAAATAATATTAAGACAAGACAAAGTCATCGTTGCTTACACCAATCAATTTATAAAGAGCCCGAAAAACAATTGAACACAAAGAGTACGAAACTCATGTATGTTTAAAATTGACGAAAAATAATCAGCATAAACGCTGGAGATTGCAAATGAAGAGCATTTTGTTATCGCTTTTCGTTAGTATTCAATAATATAGTTTTGCGGCTTGATTTTCGACTGAAAATCTTAAAGTAGAAATAATTGAAAAGACCTTCAAGTACATAACAAGAAAAAATTCTTGTAACAATATAGAACATTAAGTGCTGTGAAAATTAAAATTAGGAAAAAAAAATAATAGAGTTACAAAACTATTAAGTCAGAACAATTTCTATCAATTTGCGAATTGAAGTCCGTCGTTAAAAAAACCTTACCTTGAAACGAAATTACATTAAATAAACTAAAAAGTGCAAGAAGCAAGGCCCGTAAATCTTAATAGGTTCGAAGTAACTTACACGACTGAAATATTAGTAGCTTAGTATTTTTTTATTTTTCCTTTTTTTCTTTCATGCTTGGCGCGTTCTCTTCCTCTCTCTATCTCTCTTTTCTGTTATGCTTTTTGTATCGCATTCATTTATTTCTTTCTCTCTGTAAATAGCGAATCAAGGTGTTATTGCGTCGTTGCTGTTATTGCCAGTCTATTCTAATTTGGTTTCAACACAACGAGCTGCTGCAACGCTAACCCCACCGAAATCGCTGCAATCAGAATTTATAGGTCTTCGTTCGGTCCCGCTAAGGACTTTAGTCAAAATGCCCGAAAAACATATACCACCAAAAATTGAAAGATTCGAAGATTTTGACGTTCATTTAAGCGGGTAAGTCAACTAATAGTAATTTATTTATTTAATTACTCTGCTGAAGTGACACGTGTTTATATTTTTATTTTCTAAAACGTGTGTGTATTAGGTGTTCCATTCAGTTGTAATACTCAAAGTACGCTGTACGGAATCGATAAAATAAATTTCCGAAGTTGTAGTAGTTGCGCCAATTTTGTCATATCCGCTAGCTGTGGTCTCTCTTCTCAACTTTATTTGTTGAGCTTCTTACTTTTGAATAAACTGTGTTAGAAAAGTGAAATTGACTGCATACGCTCCTCTATTCGATTGACGCAGAGCATTACTTATCTCCAAACGAACCAATGGTAGGCAAACAATTGAAGTATGCCAACCAACTAATGTTATACAGACATGCTATTTATTATATTAACACAATGATCAAAAATGTTACTTATCTATTTAAGATAATCAGCACCCATTATTAGGCCCTTTGCAATAATCAGTAGAAATTTTTGTTAAGCTTAACATTGTGAACTCTCAAAACTTCAGATGTCATTCCCGTTTTGTAACCCGAAAATTTAGATAAAAAAAGACAGTGTTTCGGTTGAAATACTTTGAAAACTGAAACTGTCTCTGAAACGGCCACACTTGCAATCTAATGTAACATGTGTTTATAGTCACGATTTGATTCGCCAATCCTAGCTTAAAAATAGAAATTCCTCGAGCGCATTAACTAAAAAATGTAATCACCTGAAATTCCTGAGCTTAGGGAGATATTGGTAAAAGAAAGTTCGCGTACCTGCTTGGAAAGCTTAGCAGCGCCAATAGGAAAAAGTTCGTTGGTTGAAGTAATTGTATTCCAACTAATCTAAAAAATAATTGTCAATTTATAACGATTTTATATTTTCTTAATAAGTGCAAATTGTTACTACAAAATATTAACTGTGTGAATATTTTGTTTTTACGCTATTTGGGTTCGTCATATACCACGAATTTTCTGTAATCAACAATTCGCTTGAGACGAATTAAATATTCATAAAAAATTTACATGATCGCATAGTTTTTTGTTAACGAAAAAACATGCTCTTTAACTGATCATTTAAGATGATGACGATAATATTTTCATCTCACCAACCTGCTATACGTCGTCAACTATTGATAAAAGAATTCTTATTTCCGGCAAGTTTAGGCACATCTTCAAAAGGTGAAAACATAACAACAACAAAAATAGAGCAAAAAAAATATCAATTATTATTTATTAAGATCCCATATATACACCTTTCAATAACATTTGTAAATGGTCTAAATAAATTATCAAAATCAAGTCCGATTACTGCAAGCCTATGTACGCTGACCTCCACGATCGTTCAATTAAATGAACCGTTGCAAATTTTTAGGTAAGCACTTCATAACTTTTCTATGCAAACAAGGAGCAAAACTGCTACTAGTGTACTTGCAATGTATGTGAAGAGTTGACAATGGCCAGAATGTATTGGCCGCGCAAAAATGTAGTATTTTTAGAGTGAGTTTGTCCCTCGTTTCTTGGAAAGTCTTAAATGTCCATGTGAATAAAAACGACGATAGGCGTACGCCCTCAAACATAATACGTCAAATTTCTGCTCTATAGTTTTACGTGTAAGAAGTAAAAAAATTATATTCGGATGCGCCGAATCTTATATACCCACGACATTTATCTTAAAAAAAGGCAAAAAAACTAAATTTTAATGAGTGGGCGTGGCATAAACTTTTATTTTGCAGTTTGTGAGCACTTAGCGAAACATCCAGAAAACAGATGTGTTTTTAGCTTATTTTATACCGTACGCATGGCCTGTGATTGATTTGGTCCATTTTCAATTACCACGCATGTGAAAAAACTTCCAATGTTTCTGCCTAATTTGAAGCCGATATCATCATTTTTACGGCCAGAAGAATGTTTATCATAGACATTACACAGACGGACAGACCTATATGATTAAATCGATTCTAAATTTGATGCTGATCAAGAATATATATACTTTGCGGGATCTCTGAAGTTTCCTTCTGGTCATTACTAACAAAATGAATCTACTCCTCATATTCGGTGGCTGGTATAAAAATGTAAATCATTGGAATAGTAAACAAGAATTTTTGATTTTATTCTTCAATTTCAGTTCTTTGAATCCCAACAAAACTCTAGCATTACTGCTTGATTACGATGGCACTTTGGCTCCCATTGCTGATCATCCCGATAAAACTATTATGTCAATTGCAATAGAAGCTATTCTAAATAAGTTGGCTAAAAATCCTAACATTTTTCTGGTGATTATCTCTGGTAGAGCCATGCATGATCTAAAAAATAAAATAGGAATTAATGGGATTACCTATGCCGGTAATCATGGTCTTGAAATTGAGAGTAAAAATAATAGCCGACATGATTATCCTCTTTCCGATAAAATCCAAGAAAACTATAATCGCCTTGTAATAGATCTGCAAGAAAATGCGGCTAAAAATAATGCTTGGGTTGAAGATAAGAAAATGTCATTAACATTCCATTATCGCGCGGTCCCCGTTAATATGAAAGAAGACATAAAGCAAACAGCGAATCGAATTATTGAAAAACACGGCTACATACCTAATCCAGCACATGAGTGCGTCGAAGCCAAACCACCGGTCATTTGGAACAAAGGTGAGGCTTCAGTTTTCTTACTAAAAGAACAATTTGGCGAAGATTGGCCGAAGAAAGTGAATGTTGTCTTTGTCGGTGATGACACTACTGATGAAGATGCTATGCGGGTAAGTAAGAAAACTATTGTTATTGTTATTAAAAGGTCCATTATTAATAATGTAAATTAAACCTTTAAAGAAATTACAAGGCATTGGAAAATCATTCAGGATATCCTCAGATCCCGATATTCAAACATTTGCCGACTTTCGTCTCGTAAATCAAGATTTAGTTGGTGATCTTTTAAATTGGATTTCAAATACGTATGAAAATGAAGAATAAAATGGAACGTAAGATTTTATGTATAAAGAAACAGTTTTTTAACATTTATATCGAAAAAAATTTCTATAACATTTTTTATATATGCATACATATTTTAATATAATTTATTTTATGCAAAACTTGTAAAAGTTTGTTGCTAAAGTTTTTACAAATTTTTGTTTTTAATAGATTTGTTTGCTTTTCAGCGTAGAGTGTAATAACTTTGTCATTTCTGAAGTGTTTTTTAAATCGTTTAATTTATTTATGTATTCTATTATAAATGCAAATTGTAGGTACATTCATACAACATACATGGTCTGATTAGCTGAAAATAATAGCTTAGCACATTAGTTAATATCTACGAGAAGAAACCAAACATTAGTTTGTCTGCGGAAGGCAACAGAAATAATATTCAAATATACTAAAAATATCGGTATTGTTTTACTAAACGACAATGATAAACGTAGAAAATTTAAAATGCTTCTCTATAATTGATATTTAAATCCCTCTAAACATGAAAACATAAAGAAATTTAAAGGAAAAATTTCAATTTTATTTTATTTGACCTATTGTTTATACACAGCAGGTAAATCTTTTTAACCTCAAGTTTATGAAACAAAAATGCTTTATTGCGGCTACATTCAGTCAAAAAATATTTTTTTTAATTTTTTGTAGAATTTTCTTGTTTATTTATTTGTTTACATTTTTGTTTTCTCCTTCTTACTCACCGTCCATATCGTACATTATATTAAGGTTGTTACTTTATGTGCTGCAAAACTTAGTTCGCGTACTTGTAATGCGAATGTAATGTTTGTATGTACAGTTCTAACTTTGACTACTTGCGACCGTAAAAAATGAAAAGTTATCAAATAACTTTGAATATTTCTATAATTTGTGTGGCCGATATCCACCTATGATTAGGCTAATTTATCATATACTGGTATCTAGTGGAGTTTGGGCCGATGCTTAAGTAATTTAGATACTTTTGTTTTCATTCTGTTTCTCTGTTTCTAAATCTACTTTTCTGATGAAGAATAAATGCATTTTGTGGATTCTTGCGCATCATTTTCATAAGCCCAACCTGTAACCTATTGCAGTTTTCGAAATGAACTTATGAAATTTAGAGAATAATTTCCTTAGAATTTTTCGCCAGCGAAAGATGTAGTCTTTGGTGCATACATATGGATGTAACAAAAGCATTGGCAAAGTTAATATATCTCTTCGCGGCGTAAATGGCTATATTCCATGAAAATTTAAAAAAAATTTCTGCTCTAAACGTATTTATGGGAATCATTTAAATTTTTTTATACGAAATGTATTTACGATGTTTTCGAATAATCGTGCGGTATTTTTAATTCAATTATAATGATTTAAGGCAACCATATATATTCTAGATTTTTATATTCTTGCGCGATAATAATATGACCTTCAAATTTTTGAATATAATAATGAAAAATGTATGTTTTTTTTATGGATTCGTATAGACCTTTGTTTCTTCACATTGTTCAAATGAATAAATTTTCCAACATGAAATTGGCAACCAGATATCAGAGTGATCCGAGGACATCGATCAAAAAAATATGTGCTCAAGACTTTAGCCTTACACTTTTTTTTTTTTTAACATAGTTATAAATTTTTAAAAATTTGTAAAAAAACGCCAACATTTGCCTGTCGTGAAATCTGAGTACTTTCCTAAGTTGTTTACTATAATTTCTTTTCTGAAAACAAAACATATCAACGTTCTTCAGGATAAGGTGGCAAAAACCACCTCTAATTGTGACGTACGCGTATGAAATACCTGAGTAATACAAAACTAGTCTACCTTCCCTCTTGAGTGGTGGATATAAAAAAAATAAAAATAAAAAAATGACGAGAATTGCTAAATCAAGTTAAAGGTACCTTGTGTGTTTACAAATTCACATATGCGAGCTCGCGTATATGAGCATTTCTGTAGCCACAACTACCAGAAAAGGGAATATTTTTTCCAAAAAAAAAAAAAAAAAAAAAAATGTTAATTTCAGATAGAAGCATATATATATATATATAGGACGATGAACCGTTCCATTAATTAAAAATGTGTATACTGCAAATGCATGTAGAAATATATATCGTATATATAAATAACGTGACGTAGAATGTACATGTATGAGAAGCTTTTCAACGTTAATATTAAAAAGTTTTTACTTGAAAACAAAACTGAAAAGTGAAAAATATGTATTAAATGCTTATTTGACAAATATATATATAGAGTCTTAAGAGCCAATTGCTCCCTGTCCTTCGTTTATGGTTATGTCATGGCACTTATTCTAGCTTCAAATGTTTTATTTCATTAATATATATCATTTACTTATAGCAACGTATACCTTTCAACAGCGGGGCTAAACAAAAGAGGAAATGCAGGTCTAAAATTAGCTCGCATATTCTATTCGATTTTTCGAAAAGTTTCTAGACCTATTTTAATAATTGATCTCTTTATTACAATTGTTATTTTATGATATACCAACATTTTCATAAGTTGTTTAAACGATCATATCGATATTTTTCTAAGGGTCTCGGTAAGGAAAAATATGAAATCAAACTGAATATTAAATAGAATTTTACTTCATAATACAAAAAGAAAAACTGTTTTTTTTAGACTTTTACATTTTGACTAACGTGAGTATACAAGATTCGTAATCAAGTTATTTTGTTTTGATATCATGGTTTCAACAAACAAACTTTTGATAATCGATTGAATTATTTGCTTTGATTAAAAACATATGAATTCTGCTATACGTATTCGTATACGACATAGAATTATGATAAATCCGTATGTTGTAATATATTTCTAGTATTCCTTACAGGGGGCACAAAAAAAAAGATACAAAAAACTTGAATCATTCTAATAGACTCGTATGATGTGTTTATGAGAAGATGTCAAGATGCAAAACCCATGTGTCTGTATTAATTTTAGAAATGCGCAGAGAGAAACAAAAAACAATTATTTCGTTTTTGGAGATCTCTTTTCGAAATACGGAGATCACAAATATTACCTTCGCTGCTGGTAAAAGATCAGTTCGAACATATTTTGGTCAGTATTATAAAAGTGTTCGTATTTCTTAATCATCATAGCACGCATTAAAATTTTGATTTTGTTAAGTGTTTAAACAAATCAATTGAAAAATAAAATCAAGATGGCAGAACAAAAGAAAGCTCCTCTTCTAAAGAAAGAGGAAGATTATGTTAAAGCCCTCGAAGGGTAAGTTTAAAGGGAACGGATATTTTTTTAAATTTTGTTTTACGATTCAAGCTCTATGATTTTGTAATGAAAATAGTTTTATTAATTCCGAAACGGATCAAGTGGCTTTGCTATTGGATTACGATGGCACTTTGGCTCCGTTAACTGAAGAACTTTCAGTTATGCCTAAGGATACGGAAATTAATATTAAAAAATTGGCTGCCAATGAAAAAATATTTATGTGCGTCTTCTCGGGTCGCGAATTAGAAGCCATTAAAAACCATCTAAAATTCCCAAATGTAACATATGCCGGTAATCATGGACTGGAAGTGGAATATCCGTCCGGAAAGAAATTCAAAATTGAAATGCCCGAAGAGCTATTGGAGAAGCACAATAAATTAGTAGAAGAATTGAAAGAAAAAGTAATTTGCTTTTCTATTTTTTTTTGTCATCACAGATTATATAAATTAATTTCTTTTTCTTTCATTTCCAGGTTGTTTGCTCCGGAGCTTGGGTGGAGGATAAAAAAATATCTGTCACTTATCATTATAAAGGAGTCAACGACAAGTTGAAAGCCAAATTGGTGGAAACTGCCAAAGGTTTGATTCAAGGTCATGGTTTCCAGTTAATTGAAACCCCCTATGCGTTGGAAGGCAAACCACGTGTTAACTGGGACAAGGGTAAGTGCAATTAAAAATAGAACAGAAAAATAAAAATACAGATTAAGTAACGCGAAAGATTTTGATAAAATGTCCCTGTTCTCGTTAAAAGAGAGAGAGAAAGAGAGGAAGAGGGAGAAAAAGTACGACGAAATTTCTTACCTGTCAACCTAATAAATATGACTCTGTTAGTCTTCTGCGTAGGCGTTTGGTTTAAAGATCGTTCAAAAAGTAAAAATATATATGCAGAAATATAAAAAGAACACGAAAGAAGATAGCGACAAACATTCGCTCTCATCGAAAAACTAACTTTATACATAAATCTAAATGAGTAGACATAAACGAAGCGCTCATATCTTCTACAAAAATATTCCCTGCCAAATATATAATAAAAAAAGTTTAAAGATTTTTTGAATAAACCATTAACGATGATGGCTTTACCTAAATAAAAATATAAAATAAATATTTTTGAAATTGCTTCTGAGTCCTACCTTGTACAGTCTAAGAGATTAATAATGCCAAAAGTGGGATAAAAAAGAAAAAAATCATTGATCGTCAAATTATGATTTTATCCGAACATTGCCACATGAATACGAAGCAATATAAGACTCAACGACTTTATTTCCTTCTTTTTAAAGCTAACTCAGAACGCTTGGCTGTAATTACTTGTGTCGTTGTAATTCGTTAAATTTACTTGAACGTTTTCGCCACGTTTGATAATTATCGAACGCTTCTATTAAAATTCGCGTTAAAGAAATCCAATGCGATTCCTAGCGAATAACTAGACGTCTTGCAAAAAAACTCAAGTCGGATTATATACTTCATAATGTTATAAATAATTTACCACAATTTTTTATAATTGTTCTGCTGTAACAGAAACTAACCATTTCTTGGACCGGTTGATGGTATATTTTCGGGCCAAGGCTTCAACTTATTAACACATAAATTAAAAGCGAACGCATAACTTCTAAGTCATGTCAAAAAAGGCCGACTAATTTAAATATTTTTTATTTTGTCGATCTGTGTATATTATCTTCAAGATTTTTGATAATCTTATACGTCTTGTTTATTTTGGGAAAAGTTCTATGTCCATTTCAAATTAAGTGTAATAAATTTTTACCTTTATATTTTCGATGCGCGTATATTTTAAATATTTTTAGGTACAAATTTCTTCAAAACGTACGTACGGGTACGGATAAAATGTAAGTATTAGTCAGCATTACTTTTTTTACTACAAAAACAGAAACTTCAGAAGTTTTCATAATGAAACGTTTGTTCATGGAATTGTACTGAGTTAAGGCAACACTTCCTGGAAAAATCGAATATACGAATTTTTCTTAAATATAATCGTATATGTGATGTTTACCAACACTTTCAATTCATTGCGAATGATATTGTATTTTGTTTTTGTTTTTGTCTATTATATTATAATCTGAAAAAATGAAAAAATAGCCGCCCAGCTATTAAAAATGCCAACGTATTCTCCATAGTAGAAAAAAACATATATTTTTTTTTAAAGAAAATTTGAAACGAAATGTTGGTGCCGTCTGAAAATAAACATGAAAAATGCAAAATTTATACACTTTCTCAAAACAATTCAAATTTATATAGATAAGTATAAATGCAGATCTACTCAAACATATAAGTATACATATTATGTTCATTTTTATTTGTATTTTAGACGGTTGTTTGTTGCTGCTTTTTTTAAACAAATTTCTGAAAAAATATAAAGTATTTAATTCTCGAAGTTTTTTTTTTGTACGCAAAACGTACACGTAAAATGACATCTTTAAAATTCCTTCGGTGGCATACATAAGCCGAAAGCAAAATTGAGTTAAAATGATTCGGAAAATTTATTTTGTTACGGCATAATATGAAAATTAATGAATATGTATTCCTGTTCTTTTTAATTAAGCTCACTCAGCCGTTCACCCACTTACAGATTGGCACGTGTATTCATGTTTGATGCAAACAACTAATGCGTTTAATATTCACTTTGACGGGAACCTTAACTATACGAAGTTATTATATGTAAATATTGTACGAAATACAATGTCAACTTCAGGTGTCTTAGACAGTCGACGTTTGAATTGAAATTTCGAAATGGCCTCATGTAACCATGTTTGTACTTACAATAGATTTGGTACTTGTCGATATGGACAATTTTATTTGTTTTTTTTTAAATTTCGACTTATTGCTGTTTGTAAACTTCTTTACTTTGTAACATTTTTAAACCTAAACTGTAAAACTAGGATTACAAGTATTAACTTTCGGTTATCTATCTCAGTTTTGAACTTGGCTAAATAGACTTGCAGTCGTATTTTGAGCAAAATTACAAAGATATTGCAAGACTGTCACAAGCACTTTTTTATTAGATATTTTGGACATAACAATTTTTATAAAAAAATTGATTTTATAGAGTTTTGCTATGACTATCGTCCCGAAATAGCAAATTTATTCACAAAAATTATAAGAACGCCTAGTTGCCTATTTCTGAAGTCTGTTTACTTGTGTTCTAATATCATTCGTTCATTGTTCCAATTTGGGAAATCTCAACATTAGGCGGAGATGATTAAATAGCTTAAGATAACGCATAGAGCAAAAAGCTTTTTGGCTTAATCTGTATTTTTGAAATGAGAAATCTTGGATATTACTTCCTCAATCAACTTCAGCTTTCGTTCTCAAAGTTTTCATAACAATCGAACCAGAAAGAAATTTAGTATAATGATCTGTGGAAATATTCTGTCATTCTTTAATTCTATTTTCATATTTAAATTTTTACGAGTTTACAAAAATGTACTTAAAACATCATACTCTATGGCCTGATTCCCATTTCAGGAAAAATGCACAAAACTTTCCCATTCTTCGCTGATAGTAAGCTTTATAGTAACAAATTGTGATACAGTAAACCTGTCGTTTGTTTCACTTATAATGAATTAATAAATTTTTTGAACTACGTTCATCCGCTCGTCCGTTCGGAAAAATTGCCACGAAAGCAGATATAAAAACTTGACTTTTAGCCATTGTCTACACATCAGGTTTAAAAAACAGAAGCTACGAAATTAAAAAGAATTCAAAGAAATTAAATCTTCAAATCTTATCATCAATAAACTACAATTCTCAACACTCGATTAACTCATAAAACAGCAGTTAAAAAAAAGGGTGGGGGTATATTTAGAATAGGGGCATCGCCACAAATGGAATATAATATTGTTCACGTATATCTCACAACTTTTTCAATTGGGAATATAAAAATGACGTGTTTAATAAATTTTGTTTTATTTACTATATTCAAATCGAATTGTTATAACGTATGTATATATACGTATATATATAGACAAACGTTCATCTTTTTATGATTTTCTATACATTTATATACATATGTATATACATATACATATATATTAAAATTCATATACACACATATGTGTACATATGGATGTATGTATGTATGTATACATATGTATGTATGTATGTATGTGTGTATATATGAATTTTTTGGAATTTCACACTTTGAATATCTGAAAAACACACAACAATGGGTATATAATTGTTGTTGCCTTAATTCTTAATTATGTGACCTTCATGGGTACACATTTTCCCCAAATACTACGTTCAACCTTTGTATGTTTATAATACATTCAATAAAAAGCTAATAATAATATGATGAAAATTTGCGAAACTACACTTGTTATTGTTGTTATTAAGAATTTGATCGAAACTGATGCCAAATGTACAGACTTGTGTCTGCCTATATTAAAAGACCAATTGTTTCTCTAAAAAATACATATTCACATGTCTATTAAAGCCGACAGAAGGTGATGTGAATCGAAGAAGAATGAAATAAAAGGAAATCGATTAGCATATAAACTTGAAAATTAGCTCTACAATTACAAAATGAAAACAATAAATGACGTTTTGATTATTCGCAAATTATTTAAATACTTCCTTGAATTTTAGGAGAAGGTGCTAAAATGATTTTGGAGAAACATTTCAATGCTGATTGGGCTAAGAACTTGAAAATTATTTATTGCGGCGACGATACTACCGATGAAGATGCTATGAAAATGTTACACGGTATTGGTAAAACGTTCAGAGTATCTGAGTTGCCTACATTGAAGACTTATGCCAACTACCAAATTAAGACCGTAGAAGAAGTTGGCTGGCTACTGAAAGCGATTCAAGCAAACTATGAGAAGAAAAAGAAAAACTAAATTCTCATCATAAGCTCTCTTATATATTCATCAAAAATATTACGTAGAAAAGGAGAGACATTTTGCCGCAACATCGAATCGAACTTCCTTGAACAGTTAAGTCTTCTAAATAATGTGCAATAAATGAAAGTGCAAATGTAAGTACATTGCTGTTGTTCGAGAACTTTATGAATCAAAATGTTTCATCTTTTTTATATAATATTTTTGTAAACGACGTAAATCTTGACAAATGTTAATTTAAAAAAAAAATATATATATATAATAATCCCAGAGCATACGTACGTAATCGAATCAATTGTCGCTTTTATATGGAATAAAATATTAAAATAAAATTTTTCTGTACTAAAAATACAAAAAAGCATACAATCCTTCAGAACTTACTGTTTTCTAGTTACAGATTAAACATTGTGATCATTTTGTAACCTGTGGATTATTATATATTCTATGTGAAAATACAACGTTCTAAGAGATTGTGGTGGTAATTCTTTTTGTTTTTACTCAATACTAATCCACTTAATGATGAAACCAATTTTGTTGTCACTGTTATTGGGTATTGAATAAAATTTTACAAATTTCAAAATGATTATAAAATAGCATAATCAAAAACTGAAGGCGTTTTCAGAGAAAGCGTTAAATATTCACAAAATAAAAAATATATGGCATCATTTTCGGTAGTGTTGCCATTAGTTTAAAATGTTAATTTGTAATTTGAAAAGATGATAAACTTTTACGATAGATATTTGGTGCTTGCTCTGGTAAGTGGAAAATTTAGATCTACAAATGTATGGCGTAGAAATATAAACCCTAAAATAGTAAAAATTTCAAGAATTATGAGTTTCAATTATAATCGAATTAAGCGAACTTTTTTTATATTTAATATCTACATCTCGTAAAGCGCTGAACGCAACGAAAGCATTTATATCGTGCATCATGCATCCAAATCGTGGGTTTCTATATATAGCTTGCTTTGTATTGATGTAGCAAAAACCGTATAAAAATCATATTGAAATCTGGGTGCATATTAAAACTAAAAGAAAAGAAAGCAAGTTTAAAGTCCATCCGCCCGATAAAAATTGTATCGAATATCATAACGATTTTCAAATTTTTAATTTTAAATCATTTCTGTCAACGGCTCCAAGGTATTTATGTAAACTAAATACCTAGTTAGTTTTGTTTTTATAGAGATTGTGAACGGCGATAAATTTAATATGAAGATATAAGTAAAATTTAAACAATTTCAATAGCCCCTGAAGTTTTAAGGTCACTGAATAAGAAAAATTTGCATATTTTCTACAACAGACGGCGGCCACATGAACTGTTTCAGATGCTAATGAACTTTGAGTTTCGAGACAAAGCCTTCAAGTCTTGAATGTTACTTCAACAGATGCGTACTAGACACAAAGAAGATACAGCTATATCAATTTTGCTGTTTTGCTGCGCATTTTAAATTTTGCGAATTAGTAGCAAACTTAAATCACCCCGTGTTATAGGTGTTGCAAAATAGGTATTTTAATACCCGTTCTAAATCACTCAAGGGAGAACAAAAGTTTTGTGTAAATTATGTTAATTATGTATTGTATATTTCACAGTCTACAACTAAATATCGTGTTCGTGTATACATTAAATTTCCTAGCAATGCAGTGTGCTGTGATTGTCGTGGTTCGGATCCACGTTGGGCTTCCATTAATTTAGGCATTACCCTTTGCATTAAAAGTTCTGGAGTTCGTCGCATAATATCACGACAGGATAATTACCATACTGAAAGCTCATCTATTCAAACATATATATATATTTTATTCGCTATTGTATTGTTTTTTTTTTCTAAATAATTAAGATTTTTGTACTGAAGTTTGAGCAAACTATTTGAGAAATGAATATATAATTTGTTGAAATATTGGGATATATTTATAATTGTAATAAAATGAAAAGTGAACAAAAAAACATTCTAATATTCCGTTTCATTAATGGGACATTTGTTGCTTTTATTCGTCCTAAGAAGAATATTTGGGATTTCAACAGAGTTTACATATAATAACTTCTAAAATCTTTTGTTAATTGTAGTGTCTGTCAATTAATAGGCCTTCATTTCATTTTTGAATTGAGTCTCAGTTTTTGCAATAAACAAATCAGAAAGATCGATAGATTTGATTAAATTAACTTCACGCCAGGAACAATTAATTAAATATTGACGGCGCCAGGAACAATTAATTAAATGAAGACGGCACAAGGAACAATTAATCAAATATTGACGTCACAAGGAACAATTAATTAAATGAAGACGCCACAAGGAACGATTAATCAAATATTGAAAGCACAAGGAGCAAAAAACAAAAGTTTCGTTTACGGGACGCATTTTATTTATTTATTCATATACATGTATGTTTTTATTGTTAATTGCGAGTAAATTCTCGCGATGATTTCTTCAATAAAAAGACTAAAACCAACTTGAAAGAAAATGCTTAATGTCTACATAGGAAGGAAATTGAAGGGAAAACTTAAAACTGCATTGGTGCTCATACAGAAGCATTTTGGAGGTTTATCGATGGTTTCAACGAGTAAACTATATTGCTTTCGCTATTCGTGCATTTCAAAATGATATGTGCTTTAAAGGTTTTCGGATACAAATATTTGAAAAATTCGTTTGTACTTACAAAAATATGCACTTTTTGCAAAAATTTTGTTGTTCGCCTTAGATAATTACAGAATGTTGGTAACTTTCTTCTAATCGGCACACAGATTGCAAAATGTAAACAAAGAAGAAGAAATATTATTATGCGTAGACAAAATCGTCAGATGTTAAAAACTTCAATTAACTTTAAAAATAAATAAATTAGCATATAATGGATACTAAATTGGAGGTAAATTAAATCAAAGAATCCAAAAAAACGCGATTTGTATAAGTATTGATTTATGTGTACAGATAATGGACGACTATTCGTCGCAGAGTCTAGAAGGTGACATGTCAATACCAGGAAGAAGAACAAAGGCTACCATAGGCTCGCCAGATTTTAATACTTTGGATGAACCTATCAAAGAAACTATAGTAAGCGCTTTCTGCATTTATGCTTTAAGAGATTTGTTAACTCTTTTACAAAATCTTGTAACAGTTACGTGATATTCGAGCAGTTGGTGTAAAATTTTGTCACGTTTTATATCCCAAAGAAAAATCGAGTTTACTTAAAGACTGTAAGTAAAACTAATCTGTTTTCTTTGATGTTAACAAAGTAAATATAGTACCATAATATGTTAGGGGATCTCTGGGGTCCCTTGGTGCTGTGTACTCTCATGGCAACAATATTACAGGGTTCTTCGGACGGTGATTATGACGGAGGACCGGAATTCGCGCAGGTCTTTGTGATAGTATGGATAGGAGCTGCAGTGGTTACATTAAATTCTAAATTGCTAGGCGGCAACATGTAAGTTGATTGAATTACTCATAACAAATCTTGACAATACTTGGAATTATTCAGTGCTCTTTTCTAGTTCTTTCTTTCAATCTGTGTGCGTATTGGGTTACTGTCTCACACCAGTAGCTTTAGCTTTGATTGCATGTCGCCTTATACTCTTATCACAACAAACAAATCTTTTATTTTTTTTGCGTTTATTAACAACAACAATAGGTTTTTCTTGGGCCACTTACGGTAAGTTTACTTTCGTATTGCAGTAAACAAAATATATATCAGTCTACTTTATATTATCTTTTAGCTTCCTTCATATTCTTAGGCGAAAGTCAACCACCCAATCGTAAACCTTTAGCTGTTTATCCCATGTTTTTATTTTTCTTTATAATTTCTTGGCTGGTCATTTCACATAATCAATAATAAAGAAAGACGTGTTTTTTGCACTAAAAAAAAAGAAGAAAGCTATTGTTTGACACAGCAAGCGTACCTAATTAAAGTAGTAATAGAAAACCCAATTAGCTATCACATAAACTTTCCAAAAAAAAAAAAAAAAAAATTAATATAAAACATTGGAAGTGTGTTTCTATCGAATGTTAAGTGTAGGATTATATACTCAGCTTATAAAAAGATTTAAGTTCAGCGCGAGCGATGACAAACGCAATGGCAAGTGTTTACTTTACATTATCAATATTTTATTAAAATTTCATGAAATCTTACGTACGCATGAGTGATTACGGGAGGTAGTAACGGCAGTTAAAATGTTTGAATATTTTTGTAAAATTAATTTAATTATTGTTAGTGTGCTATTTATCATTATATTCAAAATTTTTGCAATCATTTATGTTTCTTTTTATTTGAGCTTAGTTTAACGTAATTTAAGGTACAAAATTTTGCAAATGTTTACGTGAGTTTAAATAATTTGAAGTGCTTTTCTCTTCTAAAAAGACTTAATTAAACATTTTCGACATCAATGCTGTTCGAATTAGATGCTATTTCCAGGGACATTTGAGTACGAACACCATCGACACGAGGATTACGGTACGTTAGGGAATTGGCTCTCGCTTTGCGACCCATGAAATGCCTTTCAACCCATTTTAACAATGTATAAACTGAATCCGTTGAGGGTAAGCGGTGATCGGCTGCCGTTTTTACTATGTCGGATGACGTAACACGAAACGTCCTCGCCATGCCTTTTAACGCTACCATGGCGTCTTCGTCTGTAAGATCATCACCGACATAAATGATTTTTATACGTTCACTCCAATCGACACCAAAAGAGGTGCGCAGTATGTATATGGAAGCACGACCCTTATTCCACGGCACGGGCGGTCTCGCTTCTAAAGCGCAATGGGCCTCAGTGGCTCGAAAGCCGTATTTTTCTATAAGTCCTCTAGCTTTCTCAATCATGGCCGGTCTTAATTGGTTCGGCGTCTCGCGGTAATGGAATGTCAGAAGAGCCCCTTTATTTTCCACCCAAGCACCATCGCGACACACCTTTCAGAATTCAATTTTCATCAACATGTTTCGTTTTCCTTTTGTAAACTGAGGAACTTACCGAATCTTGTAAAGCTTTTAGCAGGTCGCTGACTTTATCTTCGAAGGCAATAGGCATCGGGTGCACGAATTTGCTACCGTCTGGATGAAGAATTTCCAAACCATGATTACCCGCGTACGTAATGCCATCGATACCAACCATTTTTTTTACATTGTCCACATTACGACCCGAAATAATAGCAACGTATACATCCGAATGATTTGATAATTTAAACAGTACATTTCTAATTTCGGGTGAAAGAATAGCCAAATCGGGATGCGGTGCGATAGGAGCCAATGTCCCATCATAATCTAAAAGTAAGGCCAGTTTGTGGTTATAGCCAATGTACCTATAAAGAATAATAATAATTAAAATATTTCAAGTACTAGTGCAGGCATCTTACTTTAGTAGGTAATCATCAAAGTCGTCTACTGTAACTGGTTGCATTGTAGTTGTGCCCACATCATCCATTTCTAATGTGCCCATAGCTTTTAAGAAGCAACGCATCCAATGGCTAACATCACATTCGCCTTCGCGTCGTCTTAAACGACTCATGCGTAGAATTCGTTCATCTTCAGGCATTGTGAGAGCACGATGTATTATCTCTGCTGCTTGATGAACTTCATAAGGATTACTTAACAAAGCTTCGTGCATCATTTCACCAGCGCCTGCGAATGGGGAAATAATTAGTACGCCAGGAACGTCGTTGATTTGACAAGCTACAAATTCCTTTGCTACTAAGTTCATGCCATCTCTCAACGGTGTTACCAAGCATATAGCTGCATCCCGATAGAGAGCTGCTAATTCATCCTGACCCACATAATCATAAATATAACGTATAGGCGCCCAATTGGCGGTGGTGAAACGTCCGTTAATTCGGCCAACTAATTGATCTACTTCTTCCTTTAGTTCTCTATATTCTTTGACATCAGTGCGTGATGGCACCGAGATTTGCAAAAGCGAAACTTTTTCTTTGTGTTGAGGGTATTTTTCAAGCAAAACCTCAAAAGCCATTAATCGATGAACCAAACCTTTAGTATAATCCAAGCGATCGACACCTAATATAGTCTGTTGTTCGGAAGTTTTTAATACGCTCGGTGCTTTTTGAGCCAATTTAACAAAGCGCTCATAGGGTATACCAATAGGTAAGGGCCGTATACGTACAGTGCGACCACCATGTTCGACCAATAAATTGTTGCGATCTACACGACAACCCAAGTTACGCTGACAACAATCCACAAAATTTAGACAATAGTCCTGTATATGAAAGCCCACTAAATCACAGCCCAACATTCCTTGTAAGATTTCATCAGACCAGGGAAACAGACGAAATATATCCCATGGCGGAAATGGTATATGCAAGAAAAAAGCTAAACGACAGGGTAACTTTTTCTCTTCGGCTTCTTCGCGTATCCAGTTGGCAGCCAACATCAAATGGTAGTCGTGAATCCAAACTATAGGAGGATTTTTATCATGACCATTACTTTTATGCAAACATTTTTCTAATGCTTCTATAGTGCGCGAGGCAAAATGTTTATTGACCGTAATATAATCATTCCAATGGTCGGCTCCGAAGGTAGCTCGACCAGGCATAGAGTGGAATAATGGCCAAAAAATTTTATTGCAGCAACCATTATAATAGCTGTCAAATATTTTCGGATTTATATTCACAGAAACTACCTAAAGATAAAAGTAAAGTTAACAATTTTCCTACTTTTTAAAGAAACAAACCTGGCTAGATTTAAGACCAGCAGTTGGCGTTTGATCATCTGGATTTGATTCCGGTATGGGTTCGTATGGATCATCTAAATGTATGCCAGCCCAACCCACCCATAAACCATTACCTCTTATAACTACAGGACAGACGGCCGTAACCAATCCGCCAGCACTGTGCACATTATATGAACAAAAAAGAAAGAAGACAATGAAATTTAATAACTTTTACGAGAACTGTACTTATATAATAAGCAGCTCACGCTCAGAGTGTATAGACAGAAGATTTTAAAGTTTCACAGATAAGGTTTTTATTTTATTTTAAAAGAATACGAGGGCAATGGTGATGGCCAACACAGTTGACGGACATGGCCTATGACTTCAACTCGATATGTACGTGCTCTTGGTGTGGATTTTAGTTCTGCAATGTTTTAAACTTACCTAGCTTTGCGCTCTAATTTATCAGTTTTCGAATTACGTACTAAAATAAAAGGTAACCGGTTAGACACTACTATTAAACTAGCCTTGGCACTAGGCTCTGTTGCATTTGTAGTAAGAACTTCAGTTTCGACCATAATTATTTATTTTCACTTTTGCTGGAGATTATTGACAAATAGTTTTTTTTTGTTTTTATTATTACACACTTTTATTAATTATTTTAAAATTATTTAATGTGGTCCTAATAGTGATTACTAAATAATTCTTAATACAGTCACGAGAGTTCATTAGTTCATCTTTAACGTTTAAAATCAAATTACACAAAGCTACGGTTTTATTGTATTATCAGAGATTCTTTAAATTAGCGATTAAAAGCGGAAGTCTTAACTGATGAGTTAACGATCACAGTCGAATATATTCTGAATCGAAGTGTCTCTCTGTACAACTATCTGGTCAACACCAACCGATGATGCGCTAACAAAGAAAGTATTGCTTGACTTCGGCATTATTCGGTTGCATTTTTCGTATGGAATACATTCATGAAATGTTTTCTTATCAATTCTAACGTACAAGATGATGTTTTGGGCTGAAAACAATTGGATCATAAGTAATCGTCATGTTCGTGCGTCTATCCCGCTTATAATGTAATAGTATTATTATTTTCAATTTTAAATGCTTATCATTATAAATTCTACAAATTTATTAGCGTTTACTTCGCATAAATAATGAAAACATTGATTCCTTTTATAGGTAATTAATAGCTTTCATTTTTTAAATCTGCATTATAAATGCATTTAGAAAAATAAGTGCTATGTCTAATAAAAATAATTAACATAGATGAAACTTCGCTCATTTAGTCTATAAATTCTGCTCCTTTGGGAATGTGAAAGGTTTTAAACACTGTTTTAAAATTCAAAACTATATTTAAATAATAGAAACTTAAATAATAAAAAATTATATTTAAATAATAGAAAGTGAAACAATCAAGACGTGACCTGTTGTATACTATAATATTGCCTTAGGTTCGTTGAAAATTAACAAAACAATAGGACCATGGAGCATTGAACTATGCTTATATATACTCGTTCCTAATATTTTTGAGGAGAATAATTATTGAGAATAATTATAACAAATATTATTATTATTATTGTAAGCTCTTGCGTACATTTGTCGTATGGGACAAGGATGCTTCAGAAAGACGTTTCCTAGGATGAAGACATTTCAGAAAAATCCGTATAGAAATAAAATGTGTAAATAAAAAAATCCATCATCTAATGGAGAAAAAGTTTAAGTAATCTTTTCTGATAATGCATTTGTAACTAGAAATAAAAGTCTCTAAACTTAAATCAAATAGAGTTTTTGACAAATTTTGTTTCACATTTTTTGGCGAATTAAATGAAATTTTGTAAAAAAAATATTGTCGTTGTTTTTCCGGTTTTTTAAATTCAAGCCAAATAGCCTGGAATTGCGCAGGGTAAAGCAGTAAAAATAGCAAATAGTTTTGAAATAGAGGACCTTTTTGATCATCCTGAATCGTATTCAACTCTTAAATGGATTTGTTTAAAAATCTGCTATCGCAATTAAGAAGAAAGGTGATATGCTAAGTTTAACCTTCCGTTTGCAATATCAAAAGAACACATAAGAAACTCTATCAAAGACATTGTTTTAATCGTGGTAAGACTTTTATTTTTGTTATCTGTTGCTGGATCGGAAGGTGGAGATTAAAAGTTCAGTTTATGATCAGCGTGCAGTCTTGAAAATAAATCACTAAGTTGAATATATTAGAAGAAATTGAATATATTGTTGAATATATGAGAAGAAATGAATCGTCAACAAGACCAAAAATCTTAGTAAAATTATAGAAGTTATTCAGTTGAAAACTTTGGCAAGTGGTCCGCAGAGCTTTATGAAATGTTCTTGTAAATGTAGTTTCGATCGGCTGACGCTCATAATTAAGAAATATGCTTCGCAATTATATATTAACTTGAAATATAAAATATAAAAGATTCGTCTCACTTCCTTCATTTGCAGTCACCATACAATTAAAGATCTATTAAATATAAAAACATTGAGACCAAGATAATAAAGACAGCGTTACTAATGTTAACGTGTAAAAAAATATGAATTGAGTAAATGATATGAATCTAAGGATTTGGAACTTTTAGATTTGATATAAAACTTGACACTCTTAAATTGTAATTGCATGCTACTTATCTATCAATTTTGACGCTCACAACTGATAGGGAACAGATAGAAATATGTTAAACGTATATATATATATATATGTATATTTGATACGAAATTAACACACGTACTTACATATTATTTATTAATATTATGTACATTAAATCTATCAACTTGTTGTGGTCATATAAAGTTGTTCTTTTACAACCATTACTTTTACCTTAAAAAGAAAACTGAAAAAGAAAGAAAATTTTTCGCTTTGTGTGAAGATACTTTAAGATCACTTATAAAATGCATTCGGAAATTCTTATCGTGGTATCTCTTATATTCTATAAGTAATGAGCAAAGGACTTGAACTTTTTCCTTTTTTTGTTGTATTATATGTCTTTTACACGTTTTAATCCATTTTCAATATTAACCATGCATAAGAATCTACAATGTTTTTGCCAGAATGAATGCCGGTGTGTTAATTTTTGTGACTGGGAAAACAATTTTGCGTATATGTCTGGATTGATTTGAAATTAGAATACATACAGATTATAGAATCTTTATCGTTGCCTTCGGTGCACCGCAAACGTTTTGACAAATGAATATGCCTCCATTTTTCGATGGTAGATATAATAAAATGATTTCTTGCTCACGAATTATTAATACTGACAAATGCGAGCATATTGTTGCGTGCTGTGAATATATATTAGAATTGATAAGAAATACTCAGCAGAGAAACTTAAGCAAATCCAAGAAAAAATGCATAATTTTTTAAACGAATTTTTTATACCCTAAGCATTATACTTGCTTGAGAAAGTTATGATTTCATATTCTTTAATAATATAAATATATATACATACGCCTTTTGGCAGCAGAACTCATATATTCTTGAAAAGATTAACATAAAATATTAGTCTAGACTCTCGAATGCCGCTTATACGTAGGTCATAATTTAAACTATGTTATAAAACTGCGCATCCCATCAGCATTCGGGTCTTACTTTTTTATAATATTCTATTAACAATTCTGATTGAATGTTTTGTACGATTTTGACTGCATGTGTCAATAGCAAATTTGATAAGTGGCAACAAAGAAATTATGAGCAGATTTGACCGAATTTTCTAATATACGTTGTTAGTTTATGCACATATATGTAACCTCTCTGTATTCTTAGTTTATGTATATATATGTAACATATTTGAAAGATAAAATGAAGTTTAATTAGCTCGATGAGCATTAGATGTCGTACTGATTATATCGGTTGTAGCGTGGCGTATCTCTTCTTATATTTTATGCATTTACAACATCTCGCAAGTAATTGCTCGAACTAATATAACCAAAATTAACATATTCTATCTTGTTTATATATATTTTTTTGGCAATTGGAAGCGGATGTTAAACTGACTGCTGTCATTCACTTGGCTATATAAGGTTTTTAACAAGGAATGATTTAGACTTAAATTTAAATCTAAATGAAATTTTGAACCGCCTATTTAATAGTAATGATAGAAAAAATAACTCGATTCAGTTAATTTTTTAACTTAAACCCTGACAAAAGCAAGAACGAATAAAAAGTTCACATTTTAGTGTACACCATTGTATTCGCATAAGGTTAGAGTACAATTTACTTTTATAGCCGTGAGCTTTTAGATACTGCCGCGTACAGCGAAGGGTTTACTTATGATCGATGAGATATCCTTGATCATCGGCTTAATGTGGGTTGTGTCTTACGTTTGTATTGCAAGTTTTATCAAGAGATAAAAGATATTTGAATAAGATGCTGGTTTTCTACTTTCTGTTTTTAGCATCCAGAGGGTTATATCATTTTAATAGATAAAAGTTACAAACTAATGGGAAATACCAGTGCACATAAGGGTTGAATTCGTTAATTTTGACCTTCCTCTACTTAAGATGACAATTTTCTATTTAATACTATTGAGTTATTCAGTGCGTACAAACGCTAATCATGGAACGCTCAAAATTGTATTCTCGGCATTCATTGCTTTGGTTGTTTGAATTAAAGAAATTTGCTGCCGAACCCCATCGAACATTTTTAGAAGCTTATGGTGATGCTGTTCCATTATATAGCATTTGTGGGTTTTGCTTTCAACGGTTTAAAACCAGTAATTTTGATATCAACGACAAAGAACGGCCTGGATGCCTAAGAAAGTTCTAAAGTACTAAACCGAATGAAACGTTTACTGCGAAGATCTACTGAGTTCAACTAACTAAATTGAACGAAGTTTTGTTGCAAAAAACAGCAGTAATAGCCGTTAACAGACACAAAGTCACACTTTTGCATGACATCGCTCGGCCACATGTTGCAAGAATTGTCAAGGATACTCTATAGCAGCTCGAATGGGAAGTTCTGCCCCAACTAACGTGCTCACCTGCGCAGCATCTTCTGATTACCATTTGTTCAGATGCAGCATGGCTCAGCTGGCACGCGGATCCACAAAGTTGAAGAAGTGTGAAAATATGTCGATTCATGGGTAGCCTCGAACTATGTTGAATTCTTTCGAAGCGGTATCTCCATGTTACCAGAAAGATGGGAAAAAGTTTTAGGAAATTATGAAAAATATTTTGCTTAATGTATAATGTATTAATTTTTCTCAATAAACGACTTTCTAACGTAAGAAAATTTCCAATTAGTTTTGATATGTATTTGCTTAAATCGAGTCCGAGTTTGTTACCAGTCGAGAATGTATGTCATAGAAGATTCCTGTGCAATGCTACAGCGCAAAAAGTACAAAAATGAAAGAAACCCGTTGTAATTGATATTTAATTTCATTTTCTTTTTAGATGTATTTTTTAAATAAAATAGGACGATATCGGTCACAGCCCTACATAATTTTCTTGTTTGTTCTTTTACTTGCTATAAATGCTTTATGGGTTCTTCAAAATTATCTGCGGCCTTTTAATAATTATTTCAAAACACCTAAATAAAAATTAAAATTGCCACCGCTTATCACGTTTCCTCTTTTATCTTCAAACGTGGTGTAACAATTTTAAGAGCTTTTTTTCATGCAAACGGTAACTAATGACAATTACAAATATATATGCACATAAACAAATTGCAAAAAAAAAAAGTACAATTGGAGATTGAAACGATTTTTTCGAAAGTCTCTATATTCTATTAAAACTTTTGCAACGAATATGTAGCAAACGGGCAGGTGCTTAGGTACATGTTGTACATTCCCAGTACGCTTAAGCTTAAACAAATTTGAAATTTTATATACAAACTTTCATAAATATATGTATATAGTAATATATAATATATACCATATCGATATAATAATAATAATATAAATATAAATAATAACCTACCGAAAGTAGAAAGCTATATAGTGCAACTTAAATATAGGACAACTTAATTTCTGCTGAATCGAAAACGGCAGGTATTTTGTAGCGTGTATATATGTGTCGGCATTACTTTTGCACACGGCTTGTTTTTGGTATAAAAGTTCGACCAACGGCATATATATAACGGTTTTAGTTTCATCTGAAACCGGGCGTCCACGTAAGTTTATGTACATACAAAACAAATTCAACTTTTCTTTAAATAAATCAACAGACTGCTCTTGTCATCAGGGACAGCTGAATGAGAAAATATTGTTATTTGAAGATGAATAACACGTGATCAGTGTTTATAAAAGCTAGCATTTATTACTCTAAAGAAGGATGTAACGAATTTATATAGTGGCATACTATTTCTTTAAACTTATTGTGCTGTATTGAGTTGACAAGTAAAGTTGCTACTTTTGATGCTTTTACTTTTGTTTCTTACAAGAGCTTCTCCACAATTTTGTACTTTCAATGGTTTTTGCCCCTCCCCACGTGTTGCGGAATTGTTTTCAAGTGCAGTCTTAGCAATATTGTAAAGCATTCAAAGGAGATTACATAGTGATAGCCTCATTACATGTTTCGGGAAACTTTCAATGAAGGCTTAAGAAAATAAAAAGCTACTGCTCTAAAAAGCAAGATACGATGGTTAAAGACTGTGTTCATATAACATGTTTTTCAAGCTTAAGGCATCACAGCTTGATTAAGATTTTTTATTGCAAGCAATGGACAACGGCACTACTAATTTCAACGGAGTTACATTTTCATTATCACTTGATATGGATTCAAACGGTTTCTTTTTAGGACTGCATTCACATACCAAGTTAACTTTACCTTCGAGAAAAGGTTTTTAAGCCAATCGCGTGCACAAAAAGCGACTAAAGTAACTGAACATATGCAACAATGTTTTAAAAACTGTTCATGTAGTGGCGAACTTGTTAGAGACGTTTTCCTTAATTTACAGTACGATCGTATCAGTTGTTGGTGATTTTTTTTCTGTTGGACTAGCTCGTAATGCGCTACACCCAGCTAGACTCCTTAAATTAAGGCACTAAGCTTTCACCGTCGAAGTTAGTGATTCCCTAGAACATGACATTTTTAGTTTTCTGATATTTTTGTGCGAGCCCCTTGGCCGATTAGCCTGACGAAGAGCGACGGAGCAAATTATGGATTATCGTTGCGGTTTTACATAAACCCAGACAAACTGACCATCTCTATCTTTGATGTTCTCCTTTTATACGCGACAATTTCCATACGTCGCCTGTTACGAACAGAAGAAAGTTATACATCGAACGGTAAAGCCATTGATATAGTTCAGAGTCTACAAACAAAAAAAGATTGCCCAAAGACTTTTTAAAATACTTATCATAAATCTCGAAAATGGTCACCAACGCTATACGAATTCAATTTAAAACTCCTTTTTAAAGGCTTAATAATAGTCGTACCTGTTTCACAAATAATAAGATGTCGTAAACCTCAGCACTTTTGTTTAGTTGTCTGTTGCGGAATTTGTTTTAAGTTTCAATAGCGTTTCGCTTTGTGTTCCCAAAATCAGCCGTTAAAATGTAATCCTACTGCCCAAAAATATTTCTTGATTTTCCTTTTGCGGGCTCTTACGTGAAGTCCAAGTTATAAATTGGCACCGTGTGAGTTTGGGCTATTGCTTATCGTGGAACCTAGGCGCATCGTCAGCGTAATTTTTGCGATCAAGTTATTGAATGGCGAAAATGATTCGCTTGCCCCTTTTGAACGAAATTAATCTACATGTTCTTTGTGCTCTAGGCAAGCTTAATTTATGTAGATATGACTATGGGCTGGCTAGCCCCATAAATATCGTTAGTAGAGGTTTGGATGATACATACTATTTATTCTCCTCGTACATAATTTCAAATTTCGATGTTCTTAATTCTTCCTTTCATTTATTTCTTCATTTTCTGCATGCAGGGAGTAAGTTTATCATCCTACGTGTCTTTAGTACTGGTGGATTTCTTCTTTTTTTTTTTGGTTTGTTGGAATTCAAAATGGAGGAAGCGTTTTAATGCTTATATCTTGATATAGATATCGTAGATTTGATGAAAAGTTCAGGATATACGCAGCTCTATAGCAGATGTTAATCAGAACAGTTGCATGATGATGATGCAGTATATAGTAGTTTGATATTGTATAAGATATTGAATTAACAAATAATAAAATATTTATTTTTTCAATTAATACGTCAGGTATCATTGTTCGGTAATACACTTACAAGAGGTAAAAATGAGTTGACATAACAAATAAAAATAATTTAAAAAAATAAATATAAAGTAAAATAAAAGAAATAAATAAAAAAAGATTGACAAAAAGAAAAAAAAATTGAAACAACGTCTTTTATTTGAAGTAAAGTTTTAAGGTTCTGTTCGTGTTTTGAACTTTTGGCTTATTTATATACTTCTGCTTATTAAAATAAAGTTTCATGGTTATTGCGGGTTTAAACCAAAATTTCAACGCTTCAAACAAAATTTGAAGAATATTACTTAAGCAAAGAAACGAAATTATAATGCAATAGAACCATTTAAACCAAAACCATGTAAATTGACAAAAAGCAAAAGAGAATAATTGAAAATATCTTGTTTTTTTCATGAACTCAATCATTTCCTTTCGTTTAAATTGCTAAAAAATAAAAAACTCAAACGTCAATGAGATACAAGATATACACGAACAAGTGGTAACTGAAATTAATATTGTCAAGTAAACAAAAAATTTATCGGGTATGGCAATACCAAGTTAGTTGAATGAATCGAAATAAGAACAAGCAGAAAATAAATATCAAAAATAAAAATATGATTTTCTTAGAAAAAGCTGTCAATGTAAAAGCTACAGCCTTTCAATAAATTTATTTATTATCCCTTTTAACTTAAAAAAATATTAAAAAAAACTGTTAATCAAATCCAACATGAATAGTCTGAAAGCATTTAATGTTCAGTTATGCAGCCATGCATACATATTGGCTAGCAAACAAGTCCGTACTCTACCTTCTTCTATGCTAACGCCGGCCCAAAGTGGTAAGTTCATCTGCATTGAGGTTATGTATCATATTCGAAAATTCGAAATATTAAATACTATTGTATTCATTTCCAGCGCAAAAACGTGAAGCTCACAATAGCTTGTTTCAAATGGTGAAAAAGCGGACAATTGAGGCCAGAACAAAAACGCAGACAAATAACTTTCCTAACAGTAAACCAGTTTTTAAAAATGAACCGTGTGGCTCTAATTTGGTCTCTTCAGAATCTAACCCCAGTTGCACCACATCCAAATCGTTGAGTACATCCACTAAGGCATCTCCTTTACTGCGGGCAGATTCGTCCAACAAACTAGATACTTCCAGAAAAGTGTTGTCATAAATTAATACTAAAAATGAAAAAAATTGTAATTAATTATTCTTTCCACAGAGTGGATTCGCCAGCAAACCGTCCTATAATGCCGACATTCTGAAAGCTCCAAATTGTATAGGAGTAAAAAAAAGCGGACTTGCAGCAAAAGCTGGAGATGACTCCGAATATTGTAGAAGACCACTTCCACAAGACAGATCGCCGGATAGGCCTATAGTGCCTATAGGTGGAAGTGGTTATAGTGGTTGTCGTCCACCAAAAGGTCAGGACCCGTGTGAAAAGTCCTTAACTTCTGAGACTTTTGGCGATGGGGCATCAAAGGGGGGATCATCAGGCGGTTCTGCTGATGGAGGTATGGGTGGTATGGAAAACTGTTGGAAAATCCTCGCAGGTGTCGTCGCAGCCCTAGGCTTAGGTGGATTGGTAAGAAAATTTGAACTTCACTATTAACGGTGTAATGTTAATATTGTTTTTAATGCAGACATGGTGGTTACTTGGGCGCCGCCCTACGTCGGAAGTTACTAAAGAAGAGCCTACAACGCTTGTGAGATCCTCTGATTTACCAAGCCATGTACCATACCTGCTTATTGGTGGTGGTACTGCAGCCTTTTCAGCGTTTCGAGCAATAAAATCAAACGATGCTAAAGCAAAGGTAAATCAATGTGTTGTTTGTGCTGTACTTCGCCTGAATACTTGAACTTGTGGCAGGTTTTGATGATTACAGATGAATATCGGAAACCATATATGCGGCCGCCTCTATCTAAGGAGCTTTGGTATTCAGCTGGAACATCAGAACTAACGAAAGACTATCGCTTTAAACAATGGACGGGAACGGAAAGGAGCTTATTTTTCGAACCTGAAGAATTTTTTATTTCTCCTATGAAATTGATGAGTAATCCAAATGGTGGCATAGCAGTTGCGCATGGTTTTACTGTAAAAAAATTAGACCCTAGTAACAAAAAGGTTACTCTCACTGATGGCTATGAAATATTTTATGATGAATGTCTTATAGCCACAGGTAAATCTTAGTACGGTCCTATGTATATTATTTTTCTTTTGATTAAAAAAAAAACTTCTGGCATCTTAGGTTGTAGTCCGAAAAATTTGCCATTATTTTTGGATGCTCCTCCACCTATTAAAGAGAAGGTTATGTTATATCGTACACCAGACGATTTCGAAAAATTAAAACGTTATGTAGACGCGAGAAGAACTGTAACGATTATTGGTAATGGTTTCATAGGAAGTGAATTGGCTTGTTCGTTAGCAAATTACAGGAAATCTACGGGCTCACGCATTTTTCAAATATTTCCTGAATCTGGTAACATGTCTAAAGTTTTGCCTGATTATCTTAGCAAATGGACCATGCAAAAAGTGGAATCACAAGGTATCTGCGTGCTACCAAATGCTTCCGTAATCGATGTCAAGCGAGATAATTCTGCGTTAAAATTAATACTTAGCACAGGGGACACTATTTTAACTGATGTGGTAGGTTAAGCCATGGACGTACAATACATACTGTAATAAATATACGCGTTATCTATAAAAAAAGGTATGCGTGTGCGTGGGTTGTGAAGCCAATACAAGTCTAGCCAAATCATCGGGTTTAGAGGTGGACAAAGTGCTGGGTGGTTTTGTAGTGAATGCGGAACTTGAGGCACGACGTAATCTGTTTGTAGCAGGAGATGCTTCGTGCTTCTACGACCCACTTCTTGGCAGAAGGCGTGTTGAACATCACGATCATTCCGTCGTTTCGGGCCGCTTGGCTGGCGAGAATATGGTTGGCAAAAGTAAGTAAATCATTACGATTTTTTTTTTTTTGACTTCATCTTAACTGAAAAATATTTCAACATGTTTGTTAAGAAAAAGCCTACAATCATCAAAGTATGTTCTGGTCGGACTTGGGACCCGAAATTGGTTACGAAGGTATTGGTCTAGTTGATTCCTCATTGAAAACTGTCGGTGTATTCGCTTTGCCTACTAAAATAGACCGGAGGACGGATAATTTAACGGAATCTCACGAAAAAGACGTTGAGACATCTTTAGAAAAGAAAGATTTGCCTGATGTAAAATGCGATATTGATAATGCGGATAGTTACGGACGTGGAGTAATATTCTATTTGAAAGAAGACAAAATTGTGGGTATTTTACTTTGGAATCTTTTCAACCGTATCGGCCTAGCCCGAACGATTATTAACCAGAACCAGATCTACGACGATCTTAATGAGGTCGCGAAACTCTTCGAAATTCATTCGTAGAATTAATGTAAATTTTTATTGTAAAATGTAGAAAGATTAGGTAGAAATACTTTTGTTCTGTTTGTTAGTTAATTCTTGCAAAGAAATTGAGAACGTGTTAGTAATTCGAGAAAAACATACTTACAGACCATGCATTTTCCGGTTGAATAATATCAGTATGTGTTTTTCGTGTAATTTCTAAATAAATTTTATTATTTAGTTTTCTAAAGCTTAAAATTAAATTGTGACGTACGTGTTATTGGCGAAATATCGGCTGTGAAATAATTTTGCAAGTATGAAGTAATTATGCAAGTAATGTTGCGGCTTAGGACGCCAACAAAAAAGCCCGAAAGAAGACATGTTTTCTTGAAGTAGTCGTTTTATTGCATTAGTCAATCGACGTGTTCCATCAACGATAGAAATTTTTCAATAGACATTCTTGCTTAAATCTTTTTTTCTACTTTGGGCAATAATTTGCATTTCACATAGCAATACCATTGCTGGTAACATAAAAACATTGTCTTACTTCGTTTATCAAAAAACTGCTGTCTTGTTTTTGTACATACATATTTACATGTGCATTGATAATCAGAAATATAATACAGAACTCGGTCAGCTGAGAGTACCGGTTAGAACTCTTACTTAAAGAGGTCTCGGCACGGATTGCATCAGATAAATTCAGATTCAGCCTTTTTCTCTTTTCTCTTTTTGTTCACAGTTTTATACCTATCGAAACAACGTATCAACATCTTCATTATATCCCCATCAAAAGCATAAGTTTTCGATTAGGATGAATTTGGGCAAATCTGTCCGGTTGAAACTCTTGCGTTCACGTTTGCTTGCTAGAGATGGAAGATTTGTGCAGATATTCTTAATGTGTAGGAAAAGGAAAATTAAAATTAAAAGAAATTAAAAATTTCTGAGATCATATATCAATTAAGTACAACATTTTGAACGGTGTCTGTCTATTCGATTTAAGAAACAAAAAAAGTTTATAATATCCTCAACTTTTTTATAATTGTCATTATTACTGTATGTAGATTGTATTGTGACATGAGAAGAGAAATAGATCTATGTGGTGAAAATCAAGCAGAGATCTTTGGGTTTAAAAATGTCCTTTCAAAATTTATTTCCTTGCCAATCTAATAGAATTTGGCATGAAAGATGGGCAAGAATGAATGTCATAAAATCCAGAGTAAGCGAAAAACTAAAGCCATCTCTATGCACATGAAATAATCACGCACCGACTCAATGTTTGTTAATTGTAGAATTTTATAATCATTGAAGGTTTCCAATTTCTCTTTTTGTTTTTCCTTTAAAAGATTTAATTATAAATAATATATCTCACAAATAAATATGTACCAAAGAATTTTTAAGGTTTGAATGGAGATTTCAAATAAATACCAAGAGAAAAGTGTAGAGTGACCGGGAAATCTTATGCATAAAATTAAAATATGTAACGATTTACCTCAATCAAAACAGCCTAATTAAAGTGTAATAAATAATAAAATATTTATAGGCCGTATATATGCACGTATGTGTGTATGTACGTTTATATCAAATTAAAATTTCGTGTTTTCTGGTGTATTCAAGGAAATTGAAGAAGGAGGGTGGCTAAAAACAATCCAGTCAATTGGACCGCTTTAGAAATCTTGGAAATCGAATGTCCGTACTTTATTTCACGTCCTTACTAATTATTATTATTGTTATATTGTTGTTGCCGACGGGGATTTTCCCAACGGTATAAGAAAGTTTTGCATACTTCTTATACTGTAAGTTTGACTACATTAATCTTTTTTCAAACGCATGGAATCAGAATCATTTTCTGACTTAACTATTTCTGTATAATGCCTTTCCATGCATTATTCTGTTCAGTGTAAAAGTCGTATTATTCGAAGCAATTTTAACAAAATTGCAAACACCGACAAGTTTTGACCCAAGCACGTGTAAAAACGTCTATATAAAATTTTTAATATTTCTCAAAAAAAATCATTGGAAAGAAATTTCGACTTAATAAATCAATGAGCAAGAATTGGACGGGATGCGACTATTTTCTGATCTCTTTGTACATAAATGTTCTGGCACAAAACCAAAATCCAATCTTTAGTATTAGATGAAACTGTGTAAGCTATTTAATACCGGCTTTGACTGAGTTTAACGACTTACGTAGCCGTTGAAACACCCGCTGTGTATAACAATCATCCGCGAAATGCTACGATATGAATTGAAATGAATAAAAAGTAAGATATAAGAGACGAGTATGAAGCGAATGCATTCTCGCTTCTTTTTATATACAGCATTAGCAGGTTTAACATCTTAAAATCTATGATTCTTTTCACTTTTGAACTGAGCTGAAAAAATAAATTAAAAAAGAGAAACAAGCAAGGTATACAAATTGAGAAACCGAACTCCAAATAAAGTATTCTGAAACGTCAAACAAATCTTTAAAATAGTAATGAAAATTCGATTGCAGGATTCATATATGAGCGGTGGACATTACAGCAACGTGTTTCTAGCCCTAAGCTTCATAGTAAACTCTATGTACTGATTAAACCCCAAGCGCTTTAAAAGATATACGTGAGCATATGCTATGCTATTAATGTCGGAATTGCTATTCTTTTTCATTATTAGTGAATTCTATAACCGAACGAGAGGAAGCAGCCGGCATAGTTTGACTTTCGTGTAACTTGTGGATGGCGGATTGCGACTTCTGTTGTGAGGTGAAGCTTACAAAAGTACAACACTTTGAATAGATTTTATGTCTACTTTTGTATTCTACCAATATCAGTAGTTAGCTTCTGGGCTTAGCAAGTCGCAGTTAGATGCATCAATGCATGTCAGTATAAATGAATATCATTAAGAGGAATCGCGATTGAATGAACAAGCCACATATTAATCTCACGAAAGTTTAATGAAGGTTAAACGATGAAAAGTTTGTACAGATTTGGAAGTTATTACTCTTATTTAAAGACTACATATCTGCTTTAGAGCAATCTTATGCACAAGGCCAATTTTTCAACATTATAAGTGCTCTAGTTGATTAACTGATTGCCGATTTTTAAGATACGCCAAGTATTTGATTCGTAAAACTTAGTGCTCGGTGAATATTTTCCAGATTTAAGTTTCTAAACTATGATGAATTTGTTTGGTTAATTTCAATGAACAACATATGGGCTGATTGTCAACTTCAATACCTTGCGCACGGCCGGAAAAACCTTGTAAAAGACAAAATTATAAAATTGAAAAATTTCAATTAATGAGGAACCACGGGCGATTTAATAAACGTATAATGGAACTTTTCAATCTTCGAATTTTGTACATTAACAATAGATAAGCGGATGACTTAGTGTTGCGTATATTTGTAATTAAAATGTAACTGTCCATAGATAACCATTCGTTAACTCGATTGAAAGAAATGGGATTTTGAATTCCAAAAAACTTCCATATTTTATAGTATCACTTTCGCCAAGGCAAGGACGCTTCGCAGAACTGGGAAAAATGTAGTGTGTTAAATGCGACGACCATTGACCGATTATTGCAACATGCGAATAGTGTGCTCGATTTTGTCTTGGTCAACTTATCTCCGATAAAGACGATTAAATTATTCAAAAATTGAAGAAGATTATCGTCTTGTAACATGGTTGCGGAGCTAAACACTGGCGTACAATCATTTTCACAGTCAAGAATATGAAAGACGGTTACTGTATTGGCTTAGAACCTTATTTTCATCAAGTGTTCACAAATATTTCAAGGAGTACTTTGATCTATATTCCTAAGTTTTCAAAGCGGGACAAAGTTCGTGTTTTGAAAAATTCTAATTAATTAAAAATTCCTGGTAAATTATTGCATTATTTTTTCGAAACATTTCTTTTTATTTTTAGGTGTAAAAATTATAAAAAAAAGAGCGAAGAGATTTTTTTTTAATAGATTACAAATACAGTAATAATAATAATAATTGTGTTATTCATTATATTAAAAATTAAAAATATGTGTGTAATAAGTGTCATTTAACTATTCTATGAAGATTTTCCTTTGCTTAGAAATGAAGTGAAGAAGAAATATATAGGGTGCCTCAAAATTTGCGTAAGAAAAGAAAGGTTTGACAACGAGAGACCAACGCGTTTTCATTGTTGAACATTAGTTCAAAAATAATGGAAGTTTGGCTGCCATAGTTCGCAATTTTCGTTCACAGTATGGTCGGATTGTTGATTCAACTTCGTCAACTGTTATTCGTTAAAATTGCTGCATTTCGGGTTCAGTGAAGCTACATGTGATTGTCAAAAAACAAACAAATACAAGGTGTCATTGTTTGGTGCGGATTTTTGCCTGGAGAAATCAATGGCTTCTTCTTCGAAAATGAGGCTAGCCAAGCAAAATGATCATGGAAAATTTCGACAAGAGGGCGCGTGTGTGCCCGCAAAGCCGTGGAGGCCAATTGTACATTATGATTCAATAAAAAAATTACAATTAAAAAACTGTTTTATAATTGATTCAAATCTTGCATAAATTTTGGGACATCTTATATAATAAAAAATGTATTCGTGTCTAACAGTGTATAGTAGGCTAGGCTAATTAATTAAAGCTACAATGAAGTCATAAATACAAGTGTGTCTGTGTGTGTGTTTATCTGCAGGTATGCATACGACATACGCAATTAGGCGGAAATATCTCTCTATACATAGATACATACATTTATATGATTATTATATTAATTTATACTCTTTATATTTTAAGGCTACTCGGGTGCTAACTTTGATTTGTTTCTTTTTAGACAATATTTTATTGTTGAAGATTGGGAGGTTTGATAATTTGAACTCTTAGAAATGGGTTTTTATATATAATTAATCTTTTAATTAATTTTATTTTTTACCGAAATTTTTACAATTACTTAACAAAGCTTAACATAATTTTCTTAAATATTAACCCATTAACCATTTATTAAATGTAAGAAGAAAAGAAACCGTTTTTCTAACGCCAGATATAAAAACCAGCATTAGAAAATCTTTCTTTTAATGATTTCAAAAAACAAGAAGCTTGCTTTTGAGTGGAAGCCAAAGGATAAAGGAAATAGTACAGAAAAAATTAAAAAAAAATCTTTCAATTTAATAGGACATCACAAATTATGCAAAAGCTTAGCTTAGTAACTGCAGGTTAACCTACAGTTTTAAATAAAAAACATTTTGTTAGTTTCAATTACATATTGTTTGAAAGATTTATAAAAAAAATATTTTCGAATACAATGAAACAATGTAAGTTTAATAATTTTTGTTTCTCTCTCTTCGGTATTCTTCTAACATTTCCTATCACAATCATTTGCAGTTTTTAAAATTTTGTTTTCTTTGTATTTCCAAAAATTATTTAAAGAGATTTTATTTTTAACAATTCTATTTAAAATGAAACCATTTTTTTATGTTAAGGGAGCCAAGTTAATTATTAAGATCTATACTTATAACGAGAAGTAGAATAAGGAAGAAAATCATATTCCCCTTGAGTCGAATTTTAAATACTACTTGCTGAATAAAGTTTTCTATTAGTCAGTTGGCTGGTCTTAATCGTTTTTCCTTTCTTTACTCATTTAAATAACCTTTTTAACTATTTGAATCAAACCTTTCAAGTTATGAACTGTAAAATTAATTTCGAAAAATTTGACTTGTTTTGTTACTACTAAGTTTTTATTTTCAGACAACGGACATTCGACTTAACTATTAATTGTGTTCATGTATTGTGGGCCAGCAAAGACAATTGTTGAAACTTTATACATACTACTGAACGTCCCTACAATTTATATTTGTAAGGTTTCGAAGAACAGACGCAAGGATTAATTTGGCTGAATAGATTACTTATTAGATTACAGTTTCTAAGCCTCATCCAATATATGTACTCTCGTTTTGGTGACGAACATAAAAAACGCTTAAGTTTACCAAGGTGTATGTGTGCTTTGTCTATCAGGATTTGATTATTTTTAACTAATATAATAAATTTTTAAATATAGTTACAAAAATATGATTAATAAGATGACATAAAATTGGCACGTACTTGTATATGTGTATCTAATTTGTTCAGTGTGTGGTACGTATTAAATACATCTTGAAGCTTATTTCTCCAACTTGAATTACGAGTGCTTCTATGAAATGATAAGTCATATACTTTTTTTATGTACATGCATGTATATGAATGAGTGTGTGCTTGTTACAAAAATACTTAAGCTAGCTGACAATATTAATCCAACAACTACATACTTTGTTAGCATTAATAGCCATTTTTTCTTCTGATATATCATCAAAAACAAAAACAACAACATTCATTTTGAGGTAAATTTTAAGCTACACATTTTGTATAAGAATTGTACGTAGTTTGCCATTGTCTGCTAATTGTTTTATTACATGTGTTTGCCTATCAATATATCGGCACATAACTGATTATTGTAATTTGATTGAGTTATCATTTCCTTAAATCTGTAGGCACACCGTTATCGCATCCAGTGCTACTATCAATACTACAACCACTCGTTTCACTTTCCATTGGCGTGGGTGTTTGACGTTGCTGTGAATCTGGGACATCCAGTTGAGCTGATGTCTCAGTTTCATTATACCGAATCAACTTAATAGTCGTCAAACCATCAGCATTACGTATCAGTCTAAAATTAGAATTTATTAAATTACAAACTTTCTTCACATACACACACGTATTGGCGCTGGTGATTTGAACTTACGGATAGCAATCGTCTTGTGCTGAAGGACTGGAGTAGGGTCTTTTTTCAGACGTGCAATTGTTATTGTGATTCCCACTATTGCTATTGTTTGCTGTTACACTCAAATCTGTAGGTTTCATTTCTTCGCATGAGCTGGAACTATCTTGGGAGGGTGTAGAACTTTGTTCTGCAGACTTTAGCACACTGAACTGGAATTTCTCGTTTGGCGTATTGGGTAGAGTTACCGGCGAATTAGGCAGTATACCGCCATTCGAAGATAAGTAATGAATGGCATGCATAAAGAGCGGGGATGAAGGAGGTGGCCCGTAGGCAGCCGCTACAGCAGCTGCAGCGCTGGAAATTCCATTAGGCAAACTTAAGTGTTGACCACTTTGGGTCGCAACGCGTTGATTAGAATTTTGTTGTTGTGTGTTATTTATAGAGTGCTGCAAAGAATTTTGTGATGGTATAGCCCATGTAGTGCCATTATTGGACGCTGCCGTGTTCATATTAGATGAAGTCGTTTGATTGTTGGTCCCATTAGTATTTGAGTTGTTCGTACTGTTGCTACCGTTAACGTTAGTACTAGCAACGGTCTGTCGTAATAAGGAAATGTTTTTAATATTTTTCAACTCTGTTGGATTACGCAAAAATTGATAGCAGTGCCGTTCACCTTGCACCTTGCGCAAAATGTTCACTCGGTAATAGTAGCGTAAGGCTCGGGACATTTTATCGTAGTTCATCGATAAATGGTTCTTTTGTATTCCCCACAATTTGGCCAGACCAGCAGGATCAACTATTTTAAAGACACCTGTATCACGACATTTCCAAGCGATTAGATCGCTGTATTTTTGATTACGGTCATTAAGCAACTGTTGTAAAAAATCCCATAATAAGCGGCCGTCTGAAAAAAGGCAAAAAGTCAATCAATTTTTTCCAAGTATTCTTCCAACTTACTCGTATTGGGCTCTGTGGTTTCCGGAAAAAATTCTCTCTTTACTGGTTGTAAATAGCGGTTGTCATTTTTATCAGGGAAGAACTCTCGCTTGACGGGCTGCATATAGCTGGGCGTAGTTGGCGCGGAGACTGATCCGCTGCCACCACCTCCGATTTGTGATCGATTGGAGTCGTGGCCTAAATGCTGTTGTTGTTGCAGATGCTGCTGTTGTTGTTGTTGTTGTGGCTGTTGTTGAGACCATGTGTTTACGAAAGTATTTTTAATTTGCTGCTTTATACTTTGAGGCATATCTTTCAGCACGGGCGTGGTGGGCGGACTGCTGTTGTAATGACCCGTTGAGTAAGAGTGGACAGAGTAATTAGCTAATGCACTATTTCCTTGAGAAGTTTCTGTAAAGCTCTCCTCGTCCGAGTCTGAATGATGACTGCTAGCACTTGTGGCATTGTTTTGCTTCAAGGCACTAAAAGTGTTGTTTGCGGCTGCAGCAGATGATGATGAAGCACTAGTGGAAGAGTTGGTACTATTGCTACTACTACTGCTGCTGTTACTACTGCCACTGCTGCCGCCACTGCTACAATTGGCCTGGCTACTAGATGCTACTTGCTGCTGCTGATTATGTTGTTGTTGTTCTTGGCTCTGAGGCGGGCTGCTAGCTTGGGAATCTACGGAAGGCGGGGGACTAAGCGTTACGGAATTCGGGGCCATGAAATGGTGCGGCGCTAAATGTGAGGTCTGATGAAAGGCACTTTCCGGCGGTGCTATAGGTGGCCAAGTTGGGGTGGGTGGGTGGCTGTGCGGTGATAACGGGTAACGGCTAGTTGGCGTCACAGGGCTATTTGGTAAATGCCATTGCATCATGTGTGATTCAATAACCAGCATTTGCAACACATTGTGCAAAACATCTCCGGCCCCCGGACAACGGTGTCCGAAATCGGCACGGGTCAACAGACATAACGCCTTTCCATTCATTTGGAAGAGATCATAGTCCACTTTGGGTAAATCAAATTCCCGTTCACAAAAGTGTAAAAACACCGCAACATCCTCGCGACTCCAGAGACGCGGATCTGAAGGGAGAGATGGAGGCAACTGAGTTTTAAGTTCGGCCAATTGGCTAGGCGGTGCAGGTGGACAGCGCCATAACATATCACTCCAAAGGCCTAAAGGTGGATTTAACGATAACTGGACCGGCAGCATTTTCATTTTGATTTGTTAACACAAAAATTCCAAAATTTTTTCCGAACTTTGATAAAAAATATTTATTCTTCGGCTTTCAACACACATTGGGTTTCATAGAAAGGCGCAATTGTAAAAATAACACTAAAAAGATAAAAGAATGGTAAATCTTCTGAACAACTTTTTAAAGAAGTGAAAAAGGTACTACAAAAATTCTATATGTAGGAAGTTCACTTATAATTCATTTGTTCCGTAAAAAGCTGTTTTTTTCTTTAAATGAGACAGATGGTAGTTCATTCGCAGCGTTCGAAGCTTAGCCATATTTTTGCTTATGCCTTCAATGTACACAAATAGAACGTTAATTATACTTTTCATAGCTTAGCATAGATTCCTTTTTACTGTTACGTGTTACATATTACATATTATTGCATTGCTTACAACGGAAAGCTACACACTTGAGCCCAAACTTATATATAAATGTATACTTTTATATTCTAATATTGTCTGGTGTTTCCAGGGACTTTCTATCAATATTTGAATAAAATTTTCATAAGAAAATTGTTTTCTCTACATTTTCTACGCGACTGATTAAAAGTTGTTTGTTCCACGGATACGTGCGCACATCTGTCTAAAAAAATTTTTTACTACCTGTCAAATATTTTTTTTTTTTTAGTTTTGGTTTATATCGAATTCTGATGCTGATGCTGGCTGACTGGTTGATCGTTTTGTTGATGTTGAGCGCCTAGACAGCAAACGGAAGTACTCGCATTCCACAATAAAATATCTTCAGTGGTAACTCAAGTACTTTTTGTGTGTATCAAATACAAATAAAACAACAACGGATTTCTTTATTTTCATAATCAAGAGTAAATGAAGTAAGGGGAGAAAGAAAGAGAGAGAGAGAGAGAGCTGAAACCAGTTTTTGTATACAGATGCTTTGTGTGACCGAGTGAAATTAAATCCCAGTCATCCACTACCAATACCACCATCATCTTGCATTAACAACCGTCGCTCACTAACCGGGACTGTGCGTTAGCAATACATATTAATAAGCAAAGGAGTTTTACGATCATGATGATGATAATGACGATGATACAATATGAAGTAAAAGCACACAGCGATATTTCTTTTCTTAAGTTTTTATTGTTGGTTTGCATTGAGGATCGAATTTAACTTGCTGTTAATAATGATGATGGCGATGATCAGCTTCAAATAAGATGACGACCACAAAAGCAGGTAGAAATATTTAAAAAAAATTGCCTCATAATAGGCATAAAAGTGCTTATTTTTCTCTCTTATTCTTCTTCTCAGGTTTTGTATGTTATTTTCAAAAGAATAATACAAGTGGGTCCGTATACGTACACTTAAGAAGCAGAGTTAAACATTCACTTGAATGTCGTGAAAAGCAAATAACAGGGCAAATGTTAGATACCAGCAAGCATTTTAAAGTAAGTTCTTTTAAACTTTTATATTTACCTATGCGGATATATTAAAGTTCAAAGTATTTAAATAAATCGCCCATTTTTATGTCGCCGTTTAAACATTTTCAATTCACTTATTTTTAATTAAATCATAGCAGATTAGATTAAAGCGCTTAAAATGTTGAAATTTATATATTCATACTCGTTATTCATTCAATTCACAAACACACAATTCACAATTGACTAACTGGTTCCAGCTCTATTATTAACTGCCTGATATTACTGGATTCTTAAAGAAGTGAAAAATATCACTTACCCTTATCTTTAGAATAATTAAAACATAATAGCTGTGGTATATAAAAAATTCAATAGTAATAACTCTCGAAACTTTCCCTAGCAAATCTCATTAAATTAACTAATTCCCAACAAAATGAAATTTTGTTCTCAATGTAATTATTTTCAACTCTTAGGCGTTAGCAGACTATACCAATTTAATTTTAAAGTAGTTACAATAAAGGAGAATGGAAGCTGATTGAACAAGATGTTTTTAAGGCAATTCCAAATAAATATCATTCGATTATATATAAAACGGTGATAACGTCAAAACTTTCAAATATAGATTGTGTTTATTTTATTTCTTATTTTTTGGAATCTTCAAAAAAAATTATTTTTTCGAAAATCTTAAATGTAGCTTGTTTGGAAATTTGAACCATGTTTCGTGATGTTAACTGCAGCGGAGGGACAATGTCATACGAACAATATGCAATATAGTAGCAGAATTGTGTCCAGACAATACAAAACTAATGTGACGAAAGTGATAGCAGAAATTAACACTCACATGAGTAATACTTTTTCCACAAAAACAATTCACTTCACAAATCTAACTTTCAAGGAAAGGCTGCTATTGCAAAATTTTTGTAACGTCTGATGTTCATGTCAAATTGTCTGCTCCCTTTATATGTCACTTATTAAAAACAGGAAAGTTTTTAAAGGAATACTTAAGAGCTCACACTTTTAAAAAAGTCTTCACTCGCAATATTGAATTTTCAACACCATTGCATTTCATTTCACATTGTTCGTTGGGTAAACATAATTTAGCTGCCGTCATCGCTATGATTCGCATGAATCTTTTTCGTATACATCACATGCAAGCACATATATGTAACACATCTTATATCCACATAAATAAAAAAGAAAAATTCTCTCTGCTCTCTACCCCAGAGACGGAAACTATAACTGAATAGTTTTTTTTGTATTATAAACAACACTAACAGTTTCTATTAAATACGACCGAATAAACGACAGAAAGATTATTTTATGACAACATATTGTTTATATTTTTTCCTCTTATCTGCACACAAATGAAGACTGATCGGCCGACAGTTAGACTATTAATGAGTTAGACAGATGATTTTTAAAGAAGAAGAATTAAAAGAATACTCTCAATTGTGCCGTTCCGTTCATCAATAAACTAATAAGGCAGAATTGAAGAAGAAAATAACGACATATATTCATACCCCCACAGGGAATATATTAGATTTCTTAAATATTTGTAACGCATGGAAATACCATAAGTATATACATTTTCAACTGGCGCATATTTTAAATTAATCAATATGACTTCAGACACTTTATCTGGAAAGTTAGCTTGGCTTGTAATTTCTTTGTCATTCATTATCGTTAGCTTAAGTCAAAAAGCCGGATAAAACGCCACCGTAGAATTCGGAAATTATATATTTAATCATCAGGTTTTTCTGGGTGATAAACTTTTCGTTACATACAAATGGCTTGCTACCTTTTAGATATGCTTCGAGTGCGTGGAAAATATATTCGGAAAATTTTTAGAATACATCTGATCTGCGTTGAACTATGTACCGATTTTTTCGAATAATATGCACGAAAAATTAATTCATCTGTAGCTTTGGCAGTCGTTTACTAAAAACAAAATTTTTTTTTATTTATCTTTTAGTCTCGTCAATCTAATTTAATTGGTTCGATGTGTCAGTCCAAAATTCCAGAATTTGGAAACTTAAAGATGCATTCTCTAACGCTGTTTAGTTAAAATTTTTCCATTTCATTATCATGTCTGCTTTATTAAGTTTGGATTGCTATGTTACGTTAGGTGAGTAAGTTAATTTTCTTCTACCTTGCGTCGAATACGCGGGTCTGCCACAGTAGCACGTGTGTCACAATGGCACGTGTGTCAAGTTAAGTAAGCGTGCATATATTAAGCTTTTGGACTGTTACCTTTTTAGTAATAGCTTACACACGATAGAATTTTTGCGTTTGATATATATTAGTGTATATGTTTCACTACAGTTATCCTTTAGAATGCTCACATATTTTTGAGGATTCGCTTGGGACCTATTATGATTCATAACACTACATGAGCCTATTATTTAAAATTAATGTGGCAATACGATGATCTACAACAGTGAAGCGACCAAGACTACATAATTTTGGATAAAGCGGTGAATCATAATAGATCCCAGAATTTATTTATCATTTTACTTAGGTGTTGGTCGGTAACATACATATGCTTATATTAGGAAGTAATCTTTATACTTTAGTAGTAGTATACAACGTTTGCAACATCAATTCGCGAAAGATTTTTGCTGAAGTTATTTATCAACAAAAATTGATAAAGCAGTGGATGACAATTATATAAATATTTTTTTGAGAACTCCTTAGTCGGTTCCTTAATTGATTTTGCTTGGATCGATAATTAAATTGACAACGAACGGATGTAAAATCAAATTTATGCACACGCATGCAGATTCTGTTTTTATATACATGAATAGAAAGGAATTCAATTTAATTTCTGTATGCGTAATTGTGCGTAATTATGTATCGATGTCCATACATGTGTGCGTATCTTTAAAATGCTTGAACAAAATCAACGCAACATTATTAAGCAAGCAAGATTGTCCAACAGTAGTTTGCGGCCCAATGACTTCAACTAATTTTTTCATCAATTTTTATAAAGGAGCATGAAAACCTTACGAGTATCTCTCAAAAATTAGAAAATTTTTCCACATTTTTTCTTTTTTGTAGTATTTATAGTCTGTGCAAGGAATGCGTAACATGTATCAGAAGTTCATAACGGGCAGGAAGAATAGCCCTTATATTGTTAATAATTCAAAATCACTTTGATTTACTTAAAAATGTAATTGTATTTGTCGTAGATATGAATAGGTTTGGTCAGTAGTTTTTATTTGAAGGTTGTGTCTTTACTATTTCTCGGGAAATATACTTCAAAAACTGTGTACATATATATTATATATATTTGTTTTTCATTCGCTGAACGCTCAATCGGGCTGTTCATCCCATTCCGCGGCCACCCATTTCTCTCTCTTTGCATTTCTTTCTGACCATCACGTATGGGTGACCCCTGAATGATCGATCATATTAACAAAGAAACGTATATTTGAAGAAATGTGATTTCGTATATCATATTTTACTGATATCTTCCTGCCGGGTTTAGTAGTATAAGCTCTTCCTTTTATCATCTTTGTATAATATAACATTTCTTTTGTTGCCTTGTGCAACTTGCTACCTCCGCGCTGTATCAAAGGAAAGTGTTCCTGTTTGCAATTTTCACTAATACGAACGAGAAAACCCTTAAAATACAAATAAGGCACAGACTTTACAGACTTTGCGAGCAGGACGGATTTAATCTTTACTTTCTAAAAAGTTAGAAAAATAGATGGCGCATAGGCTAAACTAGAGACCGGCAAATCCAAAACTCACTCTTCAAAACTCTGCTTCAAAGATGTGGAAGACGTGCTTCGGCACATTTGTTTCCATCAGACTACTACAATTTGTGCACTTTCTGAGCAACAATTCGATAATTATAAAGAAGTCTTAAAGTAGCTCAATGATGAGTCGGCTACAAAAGACGAACTGTTTCTCTTTAAAGGAATGTCCAAATTGCCAGGAAAATGCAAAAATATGTTATTAACGATAGAGTATTTTAAAAATATATTTTATGTTCTCTTCAAGTAAGCGCTTTTTTTTTATAGAAAAACCGGTAATAGCTTGTTCGCGCACCTAGATTATACTAACTGACATTTATAGAGAACTGATTAAAAACAGAGATTTTATGATAAATTATAATAAGAACTATTTTAAATATGTTTTTAAAAAGGAGTTGCCACACTGAAAGTCAACGCTCGATTCTAGGTGCATAATTCAATTGATTTGTCTGCCTGTCGAAATTATAATCTAAATATTATTACGTAGAAAAGGTTTGTCCCAAAATAAATATAATAAATAATTAATAAATAACTTCGACAATCAGCTGAGCGGATTAAAGGGTTCAATTAGAATGATTAAAAGACGATAAGTAAATAAGAGTGAGTATATAAACTTAGGTTATAGCGTAGAGTTTACTACGTATAAATTGCTAAAAGTTTCTAATGTAGCCGAAATGTGGCAACAATCCATATGGTGATTTTTAGGCGGTCCCTTGTTTTTGTCAAAGTTGGACATGTCTGTTCTATCAGACAACGGCGTAAGTGCATATATATAAAAAATGAAAAGAAAAATGCCTTGTGTGAGTGTGAATTTTTTCCTTTATAAATACGCGCAAATGTACATATGACATACGTACATATGTATTTATCTTCTATAATGCAGCTACAGAGAAAAATCAAGCTAATCGCAGGTAGTTTTTATGTTTGTTTCTTGGTGTTGTTCGCTTGTTTGGAGCATGTAGGTATGCGGATGATGAAACCGGTTTGAACGGAAACTAAAGTAAATTAAGAAGCTACACCAGAAAGTCGTTACGTTTCTACAGAACAGAAATGAATACAAATGAAATTGTTGTTGCTATTGCTGTTATTGGTAATACAGGTTGTTGTGGGATATGAAATAGGGGAGACGCTCTACAAAACATTTAATGATTATCGATCGATGTGAAATAATATACACACACACACACACACACACACACACATATATATATATATATATATATATATGCATTTAATCAGTTTACTTGGTAGCTTACTTTCTTAAGTTTTCAGTCAATCGATCATTATGAAATTTGATTTTAAAGGCCAGTTCTCACACTTGCAGTACCACTAGCGTTCATGATCACATTCTTAAGGCTTCCTCCAGTTACCTTTATTCTTCTTGAAAAAGAAAAATTCTTAAAGAAAAAAGAAATAACACATGTTGTCTGTTGAGGTTAAATTAGTTGATAGCTTTGTGATCTCATATGCAGGCTCGTCTGCTTAACAGGGAAACCGGTTATTGCATTCGGGGTTAATTATTATTAAAAACCATACTTCACACACACATACAGTGACTTTTAACCCTTCGTTTAAAGTAACGCAAGAAATTGATACAAATTTATTTTCAGTAATATACACCAACGTTTCTTCTCTTCTAACACCCGCCTGCCCGCCTGTGTAATTAATAAACCGTCTTAAAGGTCAATTGATATATGAAATGACATCATTAGTTTGTATTAGAAAAAAAAAAAAACGTTCTTTTCTCGAGATTTTTTCTTCGTCTTTTTTAAGCAATGAATATCATATATTTTCAAAGAAATATTTTTGCCTTTAACCTTATTTTAAAGATTCGTAAGAGAGTAATGTTTCTATCAGTGTGTAAAAAAGTTTCAACAGGTACTTGTGTAATACGATCCGATAATGTTCAACAATAAAAATCATTTAAAAACCGGAGGAATTCGATAGCCGGTTAAGCATGTTGCCCGTTTTTTTTCATTATTTGTTTGATATGTAATTTCAAAGAATTGAAATAAATTTATTGAAAACTAAAATAGAAGAAAATTGAATTTCTTCAACGTAAGAACCTATTGCTTTATTTGAATGCAAGAACAAACAACTCATAGATTGGCAGCAACGCAGTTCGGACGTGCTGTCCTGTTCTGATACTGTTATATATAATTAATGAATATCGATACTTAGAAATGAATGAATTTGAAAATCATAGTTTTTATTATTGCATATTGACTTCGTCAGGATGTTATTTGCAGAGCTCTGTTGAGTTGGATCAAAAAAATTTTTTGATAAGTACAAGTTTTTATAAATTTTGAGAAGATGATCCAAAGAGACGGACGGACGTATTTATTAAAAATTTCTCATTTTAGATCGCATCTTGTGTGCTCGCACCTGGAATCTGCAAAAACTTTACAAAGCATTATTTTATCTGTGAGTATGAAAGGTTAGCCGATCAGAAATGCTTTTACTTTGATCGTCAAAAACGAAAATGAATAAACAAATATGTGGTGTTCTATGTGAAGAATCAGCAAAACGGAATTTGTTTGCTACTTAGCACTCTGAAAATTTCGATTTTAAATACGTTCTAAATTCTGGTCAGGAAATCGTTGATGAAATCGGTGAAATTCTCCAAATGATTTAGGCAAAACTGGCATCGGAAATATATTGATCACTTGCGCAATCTATATAAAGCAGGAATAAAGAGCATAAAATCTAGTGGACATCTTTCTACTTGCGAACCGAAAAGACATTGAGCCGTTCTTGAAGGGATCGGTGATAAAAAGTTAGTTCCATTCGAAAGAGGCCAATATGTAAAATAGGTCGTTTTTTAAGATGTATGAATATATTACATATTGTAGCGTCAAGTTAGAAATCATGATCGTTCTATATTTGATGCAATAACGGTCAAAATTTAATGGAAAACAATCGTTGAAATATTTCGGATTTTATTTTTACATATCTTGAAAGATACATTTGAAATATACTATAAATTAATCGCTTTAACAATGTTTTTAAATTATCCGATTATAATTCGATCAATTTAGACTTACTTCTAACCCTACTGCCCGTTCTCAAGAAGTTTATTTAAAAAATTTTCCGATTTTTTTACATATCTTTTAATCTCTCTCCCTTTTTAAGTTGGGAATTTTCTTTATCAACGATTTTTAAATTTGATAGGAAAAGAATTTCCAAAAATTAATCTAAAAAATTTTTTAAGCCACCCTCTTTTTATTTTCAATCTCGTTTCCTTCACATATGGCAATGAATTCCTTTTCAATAGCAAAGATCTTCCAAACCAATACACGATTGCACACTTTCTTTATAAGAGATCTGTTAGCTTTTTAAGTGTATTAACTTAACTAATAAATTAATCGATGAATACTAATTAATTAATAATATAAAATATTAATTTAAATGATAAAAGTTTCATTTTACTATTCAAAATATTTTCTATAAAGAACTGATAACAAGATAATAATTTTTTTCAAAAATATCAAACAAATATTCATACTTTCTTTTAATTTTAAAGGGATTTCTCAACGAAATGTATGCAGACGACATAATAAAAAAATATTTTCAATTGCTTGGAGAATATTAACAAAAATAAAAAAATAAAAAACAAAAAAAAAGAAATATTTAGTTTTCAATTTCATTAGGTGAAGTAATGAAAAACTCATATCGTACATATGAAATCGTAGTTTGTGATTACAATTATTTATTAAAAATAAGCGAAAAAAAAAATACAAAAACCGCACTGTCAAGTCAATAACCTAATTTTAATAATAATCAAAAAAAGAAAAGAAACAAGTAAGAAAATTATATGCGGCTGTTCCGAGTCTGTTATACCTATCGACTTTATCTCAAAAAAGTTCAAAACAAAACTAAATTTTAATAGATGGGCACGGCAAAATTTTCTAATTTTATTTTTATATCGTGGAATTTTTCATTTTACAGTCTATAAACTCATTTCCAATAGTGACGTATGCGAAGGAACGTCCAATGCTTCTGCCAAATTTGAGGCCATATCTTCATTTTTGCGTTCAGGAGAATGTATACGGACAAGCTCAAATCAATTCTAAATTTAATGTTGATCAAGAGTATATATACTTTGTGGAATCTCTTAAGTTCCCTTCTGGGCGTTACAAACAAAGTGACAAAATGAATATACACCGCACCTTCGGTGGCTGGCAGAAAAGTACAAAATTGTTTGATAAGCGGATGCGATTAAGATAAAAAAAAACGAAACTAATATGATTTCAACTTTGAAGATCGCAAACATTTCATAAATGCTTTACGTATAGTCAAGGAAAATAATTTAAATCAACGAAAAAAATAAAAAGAAAGATTCACAAATGTTTCTTTTTTACTTAGTGACACAAGAACTGAAGACATTTTTTTCGTACCATCGGTTTCTATTTACATGCGGGTTTATGGCTAACATAAATATTTCGCTTCAGTTTTATCTTTGGATTTTCGTCAAACTTGTTTTTGATTAAAAACCAGTAAGGAAGGTGCTTATGCCTTGGAATAAATTGGGGATGGGTCGGCGGAAAATTTTCTTCATTCTAAACTTTGTTGCAATTCTCATATAGATTTGACTGTTGAGTACTGAAATGCGTCTCTAATATTTTAGCCATTCTCAGTTTAGTGTCGGCTAAAATTGAAATCTATTTTTAAATCGCACCTATTTATTTTGCGCTTTGTTTTTAATGGAACTTTTTAGCCGGCTCTGACGCCAATCTCTGCATATTTAGTTTGGTTTCATTAACGTATATATATATAATTTTAAATGGTTTGTCTTGCGATTAGAAGCTATTAATGGGATAAACTGCGTTTTGCGTCAAATTGGTAAACTTTTAGATTGACATCAACCAAAGTGGAACTCATTAAAACTGTTACTTGACCAACGACTCAATTTTCAGATCGATATCTGCCATAATGACACAATACTGATGGGCTGATTAGAACTTTTTCCCTCTTAACTTTCGAACGTACTTTGGATTGAGTGTTGTAATGACGTTTAGTTTGCTTGAAGTTTATCGATCGATCTGCGAAATATTGGATAGCTTTTGAATAAAAATTCAGAATTTAGTGTTTAACTTTTCTCATCTTAAACATTCGCCTTGACCCAATTTTCGAATTGATACCAATTCTCGTGGGATGGTCATTGGTGAATTAAGAAAATTTTCATGGTACGACTTCAAACTTCTCACAGCCCTGCCGCGATTTTTTAGATTGATAAATGAACGAAGATGAAAATAAATTCACATTTTCGGCCTCTACTTGAGATTATTCCGTTTTTGATGGATTTTTAATTTGTCTCATATCATGCACATGCAAAAAACAAATGATTTTGCTCTTTGCTTAGAGTTTTCAATTTTTACGACTTTGGCAGACAGACAGACATAGTCATATTTGCTCAAATCACAGTATTTACAAAGAGATATACATCTTTGAATATATTTAGCCTAAGCAGAATCTTGAAAACTATTAAAATACTATTCGAAACAGTAACAGAAACCGACATCCATTGTGAAGGGTGGTTTAAAGGAGAAAATGTATTTAAAATTTTGAACCCTTTTTGAGATGTATTTTTTATATAAAAAAATCTATATAAAAACAATTTTGTAGGAGCCAGAAGGATAGTTTGTTCTGAAATTCTCGCAAGATTTGAATTTTTTTTTTTTTTTTTGTATAAGTTATGGACATGGATGGTTTCAACAAGATGGTGCCGCATTGCCATACAGTCATTTACTCTTTGCATTGACTTTCGGATCCTTTAACATTGAGATTTAAAAGATTTCTATAAGCGGCTTTAAAGCAGATGTCTGAACATGAAAACAGTCTCGAATTTTTTGAATTTTTTCATTTTACTTTCCTGCCGCAATATCGTAAACTATTTCCTAGTTTCTAAAGCACGGCTTTAAATAATAAGCTCAAATTGAATCGGAGTCTTTTATTAAAAATTTACTTTTAAAAGAACCGCACTTCCAAGTGTCAATGACTGACTTCTAGTTGAAAAAGCTTCTTGTGTCTTATGTACATAGAAAATTTCTAAGTCAAATAAATTTAAGCAAATCATTACTTGAAGGAAAAAAAACTATGCTTCTGTTAATTCAGCAGATGTGGTTAAAACTCTTGCCGGTTTGCATATATATGTAAACATATGTATTTTTATAAGCTTATAAAAACTTTAGATAAAATTAACGAAACAAAAAACCAAAATACATAGACAAGAAATAAATAAATAAATAAAACAACAACAATAATGACATGATCATATCAAACGTTCGATAACCCCAGACATTAAGCTTTTGTTATGCAAAAACCATCAGAGAGAAATAACGACAGCGATGGCAACAACAATAACAACAAAAAACACACACATTTAACAACGCGACGACGACAATCTTAATAATTCTTAATTGATCGTTATTCCATAAAAATAGCAAAAGAAAATTCATTTATATGCATGTTTGTATTTTTTACTTGCATGAAATTTATTTTAAGGAAGTAATCTGCTTTTTGCTTATGGTGAAATTTAGAATGTTTTAAATTCAGGAAAAGTATATTGATATACATCAATTATACGAAATGAACTAATTAAACAAGTCTTCGCGGACCTTAAAGCTGTTAGTAACGTGTTCAAAAAAGTAAAACTCTTTAGATAAAATAAAACCAGAAACGTGACTAAGAGGTGTGCACAACTCTCTTCCTGTACTGACTAAGGAATTCCTCCGCAATTTTAAATGTCATCAACCACAACAGGTCTACAATATTTTTGTGTTCTACTATTTCTTTTTCAATATCATTAAAAATTCAAAAAAAAAAAAATAATTATAAATTACTTTTTAGGCGGTTTTTGAAAAAAGTTTCACTAATTAATATGTTTCATTTAATTAAAATGTTATTCGTATATAGCAGGTAACAGTTGTCCTGGTCTTGCAAAGATATTTGATTAGGGTGTAGCTAATTATCATATGATCTTTCAATTCTTGAAATTCAATTTTTATAAAGGTATGTAATTAAACTCTTCGAATATTTATCTAAGCAATAAACTTCGAAGTATGTTGAAGGAATGAATTTTTGTAAAGAATCTCCAAGATTGGCCAAGGAATCAATATAGGGCTGCCGGTGAATTTATGCTAAATTTATGCACCCCGCTTTTTCAGCATTTTTTCTATAGACGAACTAAAGTCATTTTTATAACCGATCTAAATGGTAAATTTTCATCTTTCACGTAAAAATCTCCGTTACGGACGATTGTCTTAAAATCACAGCATTTTATATACTGCAACGTATTTTTTGACGTGTGTGTACAATGCAATATTTCACCGAAAACATGAATTCCATTTCAAAATAAAACCAACTAAACAAAGCAATGTATACTGAAAAAATTTGAATTACCGTTAGAAGAAAGATAGGTAATACTTTACTATAGAGGAAGAAGTAACGTTATCATGTCTCAGAAGGTCAATCCAGTTCTATCCTTGTTAAGCTATATATCATATATATATTTTTGGTGCTACTATATTTTTATAGAAGTATTTTACAAAATAAAATCGTTATATGATAAACAAAATTATAGATATATAGAGAAGATTATATATGATTACAAAAAAAGCTTACAAGAGATATCCTAATAATCATTCATTTTAGGTTTAGCATGCACAACGAAACTTTACTATCATTTTGTTATAGAATTTCACTTTGTTTGGCAGCAAGTTTGATACACTGAATAAGCATCAACTAATACCTCAGTCATAAACTTCGTTTTTGTTTTTGGCTTTTTGATCATATGGTTATTAAGGTAGAAAGTACATCAGGAAAAAAAGAGAGCTGATGGTCAACACGTTGACTATTGGAACCTCAGTTAGAAGTCTACGTTTTCTTTAAACATAAAACTTAAAAATGCGTCACCGCATTGTTTTAAATCTTACAAGGTATAAAGCACAAAATCTCTTTACTTAACTTCTGATGTTCTATGGTATCATATTGAATATATGTATGCAAACGTCTTTATTGATATGGTTACGTTAATACACAAACAGCATACAATTTTTGCTTAGAACTTGTGGCGCGCGCATTTCGCATTTTAATTACAATGATCGCAAAAACAGAACATAAAAAAAAAAACATCTTTAAGAAATAAAAACTAGTTGTTGTTTTTGTTTTGGTAGTGGTGCTATATAACAACCACAAATATCTAGACGTGTTTGTATGTTTGTCATAGTGTATGTGTATAGAATAAACTAAGTTAGCTAATGTTTTGCCTCTTTAAGAATCGTAACAGCAGAAAGCAAGCAAGAGCAAAATAATAAGAAAAAAAATAACAATAAAAATGAAAGAACAACTCAGAACAAGGGGAGACAGCAAGCACTAGAATGAAATGTACGAAGAACAAAAAAAAAAGAAAAAAAGTAGACATTTAATAAATGCGGAAGCGGATGTTGAAAACGACTTATAATCACTAGCTGCAACAATCCAAGTAGTCATGCAAGTCCAACCTGGTTTTCTGTGTTCGTTCGTTAGTTAACTTATTTTACGTGTAATGCAATCTTTCGTATAGAATTGTACTGAATCTGCTTATAAGTAAACGCAAGCAAAGGCACGTGTATGTAGATTCAATATACGTCGAACCCATAACATTTTAGTTAGTATTGCTACCGCTACTCTTGCTGCTGCTGCATTTTTAAAATATACAAAAGATTGTGTCGGTCGTTAAACAGCTGCACTTATATATACAACACGGTTCGTATCTAAATGATTTCCTACGTTTGCATATAATAATAAAACTGAAAAAAAAAGAAAACGCAACAAAAACCACCTTAAATACTTTAATATAGGAAATTGTATTTAAGATTTATACGACACAAACTAAATGATCGTGATTTTTTTTTTTCGTTTCGTGAACTGAAATTAAATGATCATTTTAATGCACTCAACTATGGGAATAAAAATGATGAATCGAGCCATTTCTACGTTCATTACGGTCGTTTTTGTTGTTAGTTCAATATATAAATGTCGATTAAATAGGCGGTAGAGAATCTTAACTATAAAGTTCGCATAACTAAATCAAAGAATTTATGTCTAAATCTTTAGAAGCAAAGAATCTGAAATATCCGCTATCTCAGGTAAATATTTGTTAGTCTAAGAAAAGCTAAGCCCAACAATCAAAACATTCTTATTTAGACTCAGATAGCAGTACAAATAAGTGTGATTTGAAGGAATAAAACAAGAGTGACGGCTTAAGGAACTGTACAGCAAAAGAAGATCTTTTTCAAAATGATCTTAAAAGTTAGTTTAAGTTTTAAGTTTTATTCAATGAATTGAAAGTAATACTTTTTGAATAAAAAAAAAATTAATGCCACAAACTTTCTTTGATAAATTAGTACACTTTGCAGCTGTTCTTTTCTTCAACAAATATTTCAAATCTTTACTTTTTTTCAAACGCAAATCTTGTTTAGAGTTTAACGAAGGCCGCACGAATCTTCTGAACAGTTCTCCCACATGTACAGGCTTATTAACAACATTGTCAAAGTTAAGCTATTATTTATCCAGCTTCTTAAAGGAACTGCTACTTTCATCAGTATCATCTCAGCGTCAAACTAGGAGCAACTTCCCAAGATTAATCAACAATCAAGTACCTTGTTGCATTATGTGCTTATCTATAAGCTAATACTTGCAACATTTTATTTGCAATTTTAGTTAGTTCTAACAAAAATTTTTAACAATTATTAGTTTGATATTTTGCGTGAGTTTTCTTTAATTGCTACTGCGAAATTTTTATCATTTGAAAATTGTAGGCAGATTATGCTTACTTTCAAATTTGATTTGATTTATGAAGGGAGCTACGTGATTTGAGGTAACAAATTAAGAAAAAACTATAGTCGGTGGATAAAAAAAGGAAGACACAAGTAAATGTGCATCTTTAATTATATAGCTACACAAACCTAATATAAAAAACAAGAATTACTAACTTTATAAAATATTATTTTTGTTCCACATAAAATTTCGATTCGATTTAGTCATGTCATAAATCTACTTTAGATAGACTTTTCCATTCGCAAATATTGATTCAGAAACTTTGAAATCCACATATACATTAGTAGTTGCTTTACACCTACAGATCAAGTTTAAAAATGAACAGCAGTGAATAAAATTCGTGGTTTATATTAATTTTTAATCTAAGAATTTACTGTTTCGTGGCATTGGTAAAAATGTTTATTAGGGGTATCTAAAAAACCGATAGAGTATGGTTCCGATCAGCTAACTCGCACACTCGCACGTTCGCAATTAATAAATTTTTGTTTAGGTTATGGCATAAATATGATTAAAAAGTTCCATAAGATCACACATATTTGATATTATCAATTAATTTAATTCACATTTAGACTTATTTTTAGAAACAATAATTTATAACAATGCTTATCCGTTGGTTTAACTTGTGGTTTCTTTCACATCATTAATTTCCGCCTTTCCTAAAGCGAGATAATCTTGCGGTAATTGTTTATATTTTTATACATATGTATGTGTGTGTGCGCAACACTCTCTTGAAAATGTTCTTCTTATACAGCAGCCATGTAATTAATAATTATGCATAAACATATACGTGTTATACATACTGACAAATGGAATTGCAGTAGAATACAAGCAGAAATAGAATGTAATTAAAACATTATTGTCAACGAAGCAGAAGAAGATAAGAGTCATACTTTATTATTATTATTTGCTTTTTTTTTTTTTTTTTTTTAAAAAAAAAATTTTTTATTTTTTTTTTTTTTTTTTTTTAACAAAAAGAAAGACAATTATGCCTGCAATGATCTTCAGGTTTAACTAACACAAATGACATTTTTAACATTATTGTAAACATTTTCAGTAAAGGAAGAAAGGACTAAACCATAAAGGAGATGCGCTGAGGAACACTGTAAAGACTAAAGCTAATAATAATAACAATTGTTTCGTCTAAGATGTTATTACAATCTGAAGTATGTGCTGGTTTTGTGTTATACTATAATAATAAAGTGTACGAGCAGATGTAGATGCCGCAAAGTGCTTAACACCATAAACTGTGTGACATTTTTACATATAACATGGAAATGAAAGAACACTCTATGTTATGGCTAACGGCACTGCATCTCATTTGTGTCTAATTATTACATTTGTTGCTCTTGTTATTATGATTATTGTTGGATTTACCATAATTAAATGCAACTGTTTTGATAGTATGAAGGTAATGGTTAGAAATATTGTTATAATTGTGTACCACTACACGAGTACAATATTTAATTTAAAAGCATAGGTGTTGTTTATACACATGTTTATCTACATGAACATACGTAAAAGAAAATGCATATCTACTTACGAATATCAACACTGCATCATTCCGTGATGTTGACAATGAATGACATTTTGTTATAGGATATAATTCATTTGATAAGATGACAATGTTCGTGTCAATTGCGTTTATACCCCGATGCATCCATGTAATGTAAATATAATTAATGTTGGAAAATTTCTCAAATTATGCAGAGCATTACAACTACAAAGTTGCAAAAAGTAAAATGACTTCAAGACAAATCTGTGCATGCCAAGAAAATAATTGTTTATTTTATTGAAGCTAAACTGTATGCTGACTCATAGATACAAAACAATATCACGAAAAGATATATATTCAGATTTTAAAAATATTACATAATATCGAAATATTTTTACAAGGACAAAGATGACTACAGGTTAGAGACACATCTTGATCACGTATTGAGTAAGGACAGAAATTGATGAGATGGATTATTCGACGAGGACATCTTTAACATTATTGTAAACTCGCACGAGGCAAGAGCAGCTACAGCATGTGGGAAAATTTCTCACAAAGGCATGCGATACAGCTATGCCAATATGTATCTGAGAAAGTCTGTGGTACTCGTGAAACAATATAGCAGACTAATTAAGAACTTAATGTCTGAAGGCTAAGAGAAAATTGCAGTGTTCTAGGAGGAAAGCAAACTTCTACAACTTACTGATCTTCTACAAAAATCTACGCACTGAACTGCGCAACGAAAGCAATGAGAGGCATCAAGAAAAAGAGCTTCGAGTCCAGTAAGCAGACATTATCCTAAGGAAAGTAGTATATCAGGTCCTAATGAAGAAACTGAAAGGTCACAGGTTGCTAACAATAACTTTCCCTTTCATAACGCGTCGAATAATTGCAACACTCACCCCACAGACACAGCGTTATATTGTTGTAGATATCTATGGCAGTGAAAATTACCTGCTTTGGGGAGAACTACTTGCCACCAGCAGGATAATTGTGGACAGAAGGAAAGCCCACCTTTCCGGATGGAATTCCAAATCGCGGTAAAGGTAGCGACCCGAAGGAGATCGGAAATGCTCTAGGAAAGACCGAACCATCAACGATACAATAGGTAAACTACTGTGGAGAATCGTATATGAACGTATGCTGCTAATAGTCGAAGAAAGAGATGCCTTTCAGGAGAGCACGGTCCAACTTGCTTGTATATCATTTTTAAATAACTAGTGGCGAAAATTTAGACGCCTTCACATGGTAAACATCCTAATAAGAGCTATTAATTGTAATCTATAAAAAGGATAAACAGTTTGCTTTTTCTGCTAATTGTAAGCGGATTTATAGGTCGACATAATTGATTTCTTTAAAAACAACAAAAAAAGAAAAATTCAGGCCGAAAAGAAAATTATTGACAATTTAATCAGTTTCCAATTTCAATTTGTTCATTTCTATTGGTCAAGAGAATATGTATTATATGGGGCCGTTCCGATCAATAAACATAATCCATAGATTCTCTATTTTGCGATGCAAGTATATAAAATCTTCCTTGCTTAATCTGCAACGCCGCATAAATTTAATAAACACATTTTTCTGTATATTGAATGACAACACTACAGAAATTTACTTTCGTGGTGGTAAAGAAGAAAAGAGTTAATTTTGTCTCTTAGATGTTAACTCGATTTTGCTCACAGTTGGCTCTTTGCAGGAGACGACATTTTGCACTGCATGGAATTAAATTATTTACTTTTTTTGAGATTTAAGTTAAACATTTCAATGTACTTACTTGCTTCGATTTATATTTAAAGCAAATTAAAAATTAATTACTTTAATTTTGCTTTTGCTTACTTGATTGTATTATTTCTTCCTCTTCCCTGCTTTCATTTGCATTTACGTTGTCGTTCACATGCCGACGATATCATAAATACAACGCTGAACATGCAACGAACGGAAACCCAAATCCGATATGATAGCAATCGTGTACTATTAACGCGATATCGCGAAACGACCCCCGCTGTCTTTTAAATGCTACTCATATAATTAACGGAACTTATCATCACTTGTACCAGTTGTGTTTTGGAAAAGACGTTTGTCGTAGTTCCTTTTTTAAGTATTTTCACATTAAGCTTTTGACACTAATCTTTCAATAAGCTGTTTTAAGAATATTAAGTAAAATGGGTTGAGCTGATTTAAGTGAATATATACACAAGTCCAAGGCAAAGAAGCAATATTTTTATAACTATCCTTTTCTGCCAAAAAAATTCCAAGATGGCGAAGTACTAGATAAACGTTCCGTATATCGTTGCAAAGGGTTTGGATCAAAGATTTATGCAATATCAATTTCATTTTTTCGTACAGTACATGGTTTGGTCACAGTGCAAATCTAAATTTAATTTAAATTTAATATTGACCTTCGGACCATTGCTCTGTTAAGAGTAATAAGGTCCATCACGTTAAATAGGGTAATTTCCAAAATTTAAAACAGCTTACAGCGTTAGAAAAAGTATGAATCAAAGATTCTATTTTCATTTTTTCGTTCTACTTACTTTGGCCAAAGTGCTCAAGGATAATTCTGCCTTTTCAAGCACTTTTTCATATAAAATTTTACTTAATTAACAAATAATTACGTTTTGTTTTTTACATTAGTTTAAAAGAATTCTAAATTAGTCCTTTGTTAACTACATTTTGATATGAATCCTTCCAAGGGACTCTGCTAATCACTTAACAGGTCTCCGTTAAAATTTCTGGTTTGCGACTTTGCTAGTTAAATTTAAATTTAATTTCGCACCCTTATAAAAGTAAACAATGAATAAAATGAACGTGATTAGCTCACAAATACGACCGATTTGAACAAAAACTCTTAGTCTATATGAAATACAAATTACTTCCAGGAGAATCGGAAGGAATAAATATAAAAGTTCTTCCAATCGATTCGCCGATAAGATTTCACAAAATATTTTGCAATTTTTATATCTACTCGATGCTAGAATCGAAGAAAAGCCTTAAAGAAAATGTAATTTTTTATTGTATAAAAAAAAGTTTCTTAATATTTAATGGCCACAGAAACGTTTAGCTGAACTCATTGCATGTCTCTTAAAGCACCGTAAGACGCAATCGTTCTTTGCAAATTGGACGGCGTATAACATGGTTGACATGATTAACGTTATTATTATGTTATTATATATTATTTCCCTCCTTCACAATTCTTTTTACAATGACAACGTTGTAATTTATTCTCCATTTTTTTCTAAGTCATGGACATCGAAAAATTTTTCTAAATTTTTAAAAATGTTTGACAAATTATCCGTGTTAAATATAGTTTTGATTGCCGGTGGCAATCCACCGTGCGTTTATCATAGCCTGGATCGAAGTAGAGAATTTGTGGAGAAAATAAACCAACGTATGGCAATCGTACAGATTACCACCTCATGTATTACACAAATCATTTCTACTTGAGAAATTTATAAATACTCTCACTATAGGTAAATGGAAAATAATTCTGTTATCTTTCAAATGGATACCTAAAGAATTGAAAATTCTTTCCTCCGTTGTTACGCAGCTGTTTGCACAGTACGACCAACTCTTGTATAAATAAATGTACGTACTTAACAATACAACAAGTTTTCAAGTGTGATTATTCTAAAGGATCTCTTGACTAGATAAAGGTACGGAAGAGTAATAAAATAGTACCAAGAAAATAAAATTCTTACAAAACGTTGGAAAAAGCAAACAAAGAAATTAACTCCTGCTGTTTAACACCTGATCAATAATAGACAATAGCTTTCGATGGCATTCACAAATAAGGAAGTATTATCAGGTAACACATAAAAACTTGCCTTCAGTACTTATTGTTAAGTGTATAATAGTTGCATTTTGGCAGTTAGTTGAAGATTATTGCACAACTCTTATGTGTTTTTGTGTAGACAGAAAGGGAGGCAGAAATAGAAATATTATATATATATATATATATGTTATGATAGACCAGCGCTAGTATGCTTCCCATTTTCGGTACTGCTTTCTAACAAACGAGTTGAATGTGTGCACAGCCAGTGTAAATTAGTAACACTATTCGGTACCTGAGTAAATTATTCGGTTACTTACAGAAATATGTTACTTAATTACGTTTACCTACTTAAGTCATAGCTTCCCAGTCACCTAAAAGAAATATGTAATACACACTTCTATTAACATAGGAGGGAGTTTTAAAAAATTTAGTTAGCGATTTGCCACTTATTGAGGCTAACTCTCTTTTTTTTGCCGTCTTTTTAGTAGTCAGTAAGGTATTCCGAAAGCGTCACTGTTATAGCTGCCGTCATACGTTAGATAATACCATGGCATACGTAAGAGACCGTTAAGCGTTAAAGAAACAGAAACAACAAGCAGCAGCAACAGTAACAGCAACAGCCATCAGACGAGCCGTAGCGTTTGAGTGTGCAAGTGGTTGTTTTTATGTATTTGTAACTCAATCAAGACTTCCTATATTTCGAAACATGTTACGTTCGTAACATAATTCACAACAGGTTACTTGGTACTATTTAACTGTGACTGAACGCGCTTATCTCTTTTTAGTTTATTTGTCTATTTTCACAGACTGTTCGACTGACTAACTGACTGAGTGAGTATTTGTTTAAATGGTTCGTTGGGTTACTAGGTGCTTACCGTTTGAAGTGTTGTGTGTGCGACTGTTTTTAAAGCTTTCTTTCTTTCTTATTTGATTTTTATTAATAATGTTTATGCGGTTTGCTGTTGTTGTTGTTATGATTATTATTATTACACCGCCACACATTCATAATCTTATGACATTTTCTGTTTGCATTACTCAATTTCCGCAAACAGATCAGTTTAGTTTCTTTGCTTCGCTTTTACGTGCACTTCTGCTGTTGTTGTTTTCATTAAATACAAACATTTGCAACATTTTGATTTTTTCCCTGAAAAATTTCGTCATATATTTTTTTTGAGTGGGATGTAAATATCGGAAAAATTTTTCTATAAATGATTTCTTATAACAAGTGCTGGCGTATATTCCATATGAAAGTATTTGTTAGAATTAAATAAACAGTTTCTGTCTGGCGAGTATAACAAAATTAAAATAAATAGAAAAAAATTGTAAAAAAAATACTTCTTTTAAGCGTTCATTGTGTTGTTATTCAATTATCATCATATTAAGTACAAATTCTTTTCCCTTTTGCCCCCTTAGTCAACCCACACAATTTACGGCAAATGAACTGCAGGCATGTAAATTACTGATGCTGTTGTTGTTGCTTGGTTCTCGTTGTTGAAAAGATTGAGGAAGTGTTTTTCTACAGCACAAAAATGTGATAGAATCAGAAGCTTTCGATCAGCTTTAAATGTCGTCAAAGTAACAGTAACTGCAAGCAGCTACATTCAACATGCACAACAGAAAAGCAAAAACAATAACAATCGCATTCAGCTGTAAGTGGAGCACATCCATACCAAGTCAAGTGAAAACTAGTTTAGCTTCCGCATACGGTGGTGATTAGCTCAACTCACCAGTTGCTAAACTAAAGAAAAAGTACGAGTAAACGACAGAATACAATGCATAGCTTGAGTACAAGTAACCAAAGCCTGTATAAAATAAAAAGGCTTTGTGTTGCTTCTAGTAAGGCAAATGGACAGAGAGAAAAAGACATTTCTTTGCGTGCGTCATACATGGAAGAAGGAGAGTAGAGAAGAGAGCTTAACACAGAAAACAACTTCAAATATACAACAGGTTGGTATTAAATTGCTTTAGATGATTTTTGGGGGGAATTTTGCTTTATCACGATGATTGATGTACTATTGAAATATTTTTACATAAATAGGTTTTTCTGAGTTCTTACGTAATCGTTTATGGAAAGCGAAAAACTAACTTTCAAGTTTCTTCAAGCTACATACTGTTTTACAAATTTAATCATATTCCAGTAATACCAAGCAGGGAAGAAATTTGTCTTACAATGAATTCCAATAAATGCAAAATTTTATAATCGATAAGAGGGCGGTCAATTTGATCATTAAGGTTATTAAGCATTTGTATAAAATTTGTTACCTCCATCTGCGCTCCTAAACTTAAAATAACTCTCAAAAAGACATATATGGAAGGTTTTAACATTTTATCTCAAAAGCCATATTTACGGGCGGTTTAAAATATTTATAAATTTTTATCACCATGAAACCTCCAACACACTGTGGATGAATTTATGAAATACGCTTCTCTCGCAAAATAGTTTGGCCAATTAGTTATCCATGTTCGTCCATTGTTCGTGCGCCCTTCTGCGTCTCAAGACAACTCCGAAGCCTTAAATATTTGACATTAATATGGAGTTATTAGTTACTTTGATGATTATTAAGAAGAAACCGTATTATGTGAATTTACTGATCTGAATTCAAACATAAATACTTCGGTGGGTGTGAACATATCTTTTTGGATTAGTTCCTTGAAAAGATTGCAAAAATGAATATAAAAAAAAAAAAAAAAAATGGAAATATTTACCCTGTTTAGGTGAGCACAGAGACAATATGCAAAGATATAGTCGGAATTCTTTTAACTTTACTGAAATTTTTCATTACAATGGTGATTGTCAGTTGTTTACAAAGATAGATTAAATCGTCTAATTAACACTTTGAATGGAATTTTAAAAAAAAATCTAAGAATGTTCAATCTTATAGGTGCCCATACGTTTTTTGAAACATCAAATTGATCGATTAATATTTGAAACTGCTGAATGCAAAAACGTTCACACTGCTCGATAATTTTGAAGAACCAACCCTTTCGGAAGCATATCAAAGACCGACTCGATGGTAACTAACAACGAACGCCACCTGCAAGTTTTTTTTATGATTTCAACTGTATCCGAGGTTTTATAACACAGTGGCAAGGACGTTGGTTGCGGGAAGTTTTATCGTCGGTTCTTATGATTGAACATTCTTGAAGAAATTTGAACGATGCTATGGACTTGATAATGTTCGCATATAAAGAATGAAATAAATGAACAAATCCTCTGAATTCATAGATCGGTTGCGAAGAGTTGAGTGAATAATATATTAGCCATTCTCAGAATATTTCTGGAAATAATTTGTGAAATATTTTTGTAATAAATTGTCTGCGCTTGCGAAAGAATTGAGCGCAACAAACCATTTAGCCGACGAAAGAATCAAATTAATGATTAAGACATTCGGTAAGGGGCACCTTTGAAAGGTATGAAAATATCTAACAGCACATGGAACATAGGTAATCAAAGAGAAATTTACCCTGATGAAGGGCTTCCAACTGTTTTGAGAACTTGATTTAAAATCATGGCGGGAATTTTTTTTTTTGAAGAATCTGGCCAATACGACTTGGGAGTTTGTTTACATTTATAATATTAGTAACTTTTTTCGGCTTTTTAAATTAGTAAATAAATCTACTCACGCTCATGCGCATGCGAAAAAGATTTTCATACGTTGACGTATGCCTTCCCTTCCCTGTAAAAAGATATTAAGTTCATTGTAGACAAAAAGTAAGACCTTATAACCCAGTGCAGATGAAATAAAACAATGTTTTGTCGTACCGCCCATAAAACATTTACAATAACAATAATAATAGCAAACACACTATTATAACGTCTTGCATTTATAACGCCAACAACAAAGCGTCGCATCAGCGTCATCGTAGCGACGCTGTCTTATATTAGATTTGTCTGGTTTGTACGTAGCCAGTGTAAAAGGCTTGTAATTTTGTGTCTGTTTGCTTATTCACCTTATTCTCTCCGTGTACTCAAAAGTGTATGTACATATCAGCCAATATTTGTGTTGTTCGCTCAGTGTCTTAATGTCTTTGTGGAGCAATGCGGAAGTGAATTTCGCGTTTTTATATTTACTTAACTTGTGCTGAATTTTTTTTTCATTTTTCATGTTTTACGTTTAACCGCACACTCATTCCCCGTTGCAACAGTGATAGTAATATAGTAGTAGTAGTACTAGTATTGGCAGTAGTAGTAGTAGTAGTAGTAGCAGTAATAGTAGTAGTGGAAGTAGTAGTAGTAGTAGTAGTAGTGGTAGTAGTAGTATTAGTAGTAGTAGTAGTATTAGTGTTAGTAGTAGTAGTAGCATGTGTGCATATAAATACAAATAAAAATATTAAAGACCATCCCAACGCTATCATCGCCTCCCAAGATAGAAGAAAACACGCTTCAGAACAATCATCATCAACAATGTTACTGTCGTTTACGTTGAACGGCGTCGACGTCTCTTGCTAGTTATATATACATATATGTATAGGTACATATGTACTACAAGGAAGGCGTTTTTGCACGCTAGTATGCCTGTATGCATATAAGAAGCTTTTTAGAATAAATTTTATAATAATAGAAGAAAAAAAGAGGAACAACAGCAATTATAATGATCGCTCGTTACGTTACGTTATATTTCGTTTGTAGATAAATTGGCCGAAACAATTAGAGGTAAGAAGATCATGTACTTCCTCCCCATCTGAATTAAATTATGGGGTTTATTGTTTTGCTGCTGTCTGCTTCGAATTGCCTACAGAATTATTATCGACTTAGCTTCCTCAGAACAATATTTCGAAGAATAAAAGATAGGAAAGCTGTCAAAATCGGTAATAAAATGCATTTCAATGTAGCCAAGTTATGTGAGTAGAATGCTCTCTTTAGTAAGAAAAAATTCTCATCGAAAATTCTTTTTTTTTTTTACCCTCGATAATTAACGCAAATAATACTCGGTAATAATAAAAATGGATGTAAAGGATAATCCATAGAGGTTGGACATTTATTAGTTTCTTTATCCCTTCCGTTAAAGCTTATCTAACCCGAAGCAGGAAGAGTCATTTTAATGATAAATGTTTATTTTTTTGTTTCGCGTTCGGTTCTTTAGATAAGATTTCTTTTTCTGTCATTATTGTTGTTTCTGATGTCACTGTCGATAACGACGCGACATTGTTTTTATAAACAACAACTGCAAGTAAGAATTCCGCTCACTCTCTCACACAGTATGTTCTATAATGTGATCTGTGTATTGGGCTTAGGATCATATTCACAGAATGTATGTATGCGTACGTATATGCGTGTGTCTGTGTGCGCATATCTGCACTTAACTATATACACCAGTCGTTTCTGCCTTAATAAAAATAAGCGATAATACTTCCTATATCTAGGTATTGCATTTGAACATTAGGGTGATTCAAAAGATTAGCTTTCAATAGTAAATAACTTTCTCATAATGGATGTTTGATTTTAAAAAATCTATAATATTTACATGGATATTGCAGTATTCTTTCGATTGTGCGCACGATCGGCATTGTATTCGTATGGCCTTGATTTATATTTTAGATAAGTTTTAGACTTATATCTATCGTAAACAAAAGCTACAGAGTTGTATCTATACGAACTTAATTTCTAGTAAAGTAAATAGTATAGTAAAGTGAGCAATTCACCTCACTTAGCCATCACTATATATAAATAATAAAAAAAAAAATCATATATTATATGTCCAACAAAAAAAAAAAGATTTTCTTTTTCTATTATTAAACATTTCTATAATATGGACTTCAAATGAAGTTGATTGAATAAGAGATCTTCAGCTAAGAAGAAAAATTATATATATGACAGATTTTTTTAAGTCATACTACTTCATAGATTACCGTGGCACAAAAACCTCATTCGCAGCAGAACTAAATGTGTTTGTGGTCTTATTACATATAAATCATTTGAAAATATTTGTGATTCAGTTATTTAGTTGTCCAAAAAGTTTGGGGCCTTCGGTTTTTTAACTATGTTCATTCTTATGAGTATTCTTAATTTAAACACAAAACTGCCATAAATCTAAAGTATAATAAGAAAACGCAGAGTGTAAAGAGAATTACATTTAGAAATCCTACGAATTTGTCTATACAAATTAGTTCCTTCTTCAGTAAATAAAGAATTGTATCATGAAGAGTACGATTTATATTTCGGAATGATTTCACGTTACAAAATATTGCAAATAGAAGTATATCCTAATCCAAAAACGCCGGAAACAGCTTGAAAAGGTCAAATCAAAAATTTGAAAATGATTTACAACGTATAATTGGAATCGATTTACTTTTATAATAAGATGTGTCAGAACTATCTAAAAATTTTTTCAAAAATTAAGTAGTAGGAAGACGGGTTCCATTCAATTATAAATCATGTAAATTGATCTAGATCTAAACACCATAACCAAATGCCATAGAAGTATTTTTACTGTGTAAAAAGAGAAGAGAATATGAAGAAAAGGAAAATTGTTTTTTTTTTCGATTTCTAGAAGATAACGGAATGGTTGTACCGTTTCATATTTTTTTAAATATAAAAAACGTAATTATAACCTAAAACGTTATAGTCAGACAAGGTTACTGCTAAATACTTTATCCTCATTTTCCACATTCACGCAAACGGCCGTTTTTCATCGATTTTCATTGAGAATTATTAAAAATTGGAATTTTTTTATATGAAGCCTTTTTTTTAAAATGGAAATTGGTCGCGATAATGATCTACAATTTATTTTCAATAGGCTTCGTTCTTGAGTTGAAATACGTCGAAACAACAATACACCAAATTTGAGGCACTATATCAAAAATTGTAAGCTGTGGGTTGAACAGAAAAACGTAATACAAATGGACATCAGATGGGGGACATACACGGTTGACTTCAATCAAAAAATGATTCTTAATCGTTTGATATAATGAAGGGTGGGTATATTTTAAGTCACTCTTGATCTTGCTTACATTTCTCTTTAATGTTCTTGTTCTAGGATGTTAGACGATGTAAAGTATAAAAAAAAAGAAAGTTATAAACGCTTAGAATATTTTTGGCTATAATGGCATACTCCCAGGCTTTGGTAGTCACAGCAGCAAAAGAATTCAAACAATTCAGGATAAGATACCCTCGTTTAAGAACGTTCTAATATGAACGTTTACCAAACTGTGACTTTTCCGGGTAAAAGTGCTACCTTTATGGTTTCCGCAACACTCTATGATGCTCGGTTGGAGTTTACGCAAGGGTCTTTAGAAATTGCGGTAAACTGACTGACGCAAACGTGGCAAGCCTTACGTTTTTGGTTTCATTCGAAGCAGAGCGACGGCGGATCTTGAGACCTTGTGAAAAGTGATCACCACACAATAGCCCAAGAGCAAAAAGAAACCTCCTCATATCGACGACAAAGCCAGATATCCATGACGCTAGTATGTAGGGTTGGGGTCATGAGTTTGTCATGAGTCGCTCTAACGTGCATAAAGGAACGCCGCAATGTGGCTCACAAATCGTTCCTTCTGTTTAATTCTGCTTTTAGCCGGTAACCTACTATCTTTTCAATTATTATGACAATGGCCAAGAAATTAATGCCTTCATGCAAAGCTTCCAAGGATCGTTTAAGCTTTAGGCACAGGATCGATTTTTTGCCACGAAGACAATAAACATAATAGCTAGTGATGGACAATAGTTTAAATAAAATATTTTCGTTCATACTCTTGAAGGAAAAAAAAAAAACTAGAAAGAAATCATTTTTTTACCCGAAGCAATTCCTATGCAAACCGAGTTATGAGTGTATAGATATATATAATTGCACGCTCAGGTTTGTTAGGATTGATTGTAAAATTAAAGTTAATAAATCAAATTTTTTTACATTTTTTATTTATAAATATCTATATATATGTATGTTAGCGTGTAACATCCAATCAGAATAACCCATAATTTCCTTTGAAACGTGATCATTACGTTGATATTTTCCGCAATCTACTTTAAAAAACTGAGACATACGTCTTACAGGCGGCTTATTTGCATGTTATTGTGCCATAGTCCGGAAGTATATTTATATCAAATGTACATATCGTCCGCATGTATATAGTACATATGAATTTTTATTAAGTGCATACACATATAATAATTAGTCAGAATATGAAATTTATCATCGCACATTTATAATGAATATAAACAATGATATAAAAAAATAATTCGTTACAAGAAATTATAAACGTCTCCTTACTTTCTTCCCTTTTGATCACTATCTTGCTTTTTCTCATAAAGAAATTTGTTGAAAGTTTTTCGCATTGAAATACTTCTGAAAAGCATTTAAGTAGTACCCAATAAGATCTTTTACAAAAACGAGCTTTGCCTTGTATGGTTAATCGTTTGAGATTTTGGTAGAAAAAATATTACTTATTATTGGATAAGGAAAATATTATATTACTATAATATTTATTATTGGATACGGAAAAGCGACCTTTGATATGTTTGCTTTGGAGAAAAAAATATCGATATGTTAACCCATGTGTTTAAGAATATAAGAAATTCCCTTAAAAGAATGTACAACATTATGGTATAACGATTTCTGTGGCCATGCTTAATTAATTTATTTTTCGGTCTCAATTACGATGCTGTCGATTAATAATTTTATGATAATTTATAGAAACTTTCGAACAAATAGATCCGATTTTGATGATCATTTTACGAATTAAATTATGAGAAGTCATTCGAATATGAGTCTCCAATCTAAATCTGATCTCATCTAGCTAAAATACATCGAGGTTGAGGAGAACACTTTAGTTTTCAACAATATTGACTTGAATAATTTTGAAATTATGAGATATTTTCATTAATACGTATCTAGTTAATTATTTCCTTTTCCAACTTATGCTTGAAACCCTATTTAAAGTATTGCGAAACACAACAAGTGTAAACTTCTGTGATGATCTGCTTCTCCTCTATATATGTTCTTACTAATATAAAACAGAAGTTTAGCTTAAAATCACGAATTTTTTTGTATGCAGGCGTGTTGCAGATGTTGATTTGAAATCTGGTTAATACATTATCAAGGTCTTCTAAAAGAATAATCCCAGCCAGAAAACATTCTGGCGATACATTTTTATATAAGTTGCCTAAGAAGTATTGAGCTCAATAAGAGAGTCTATATTTACGACAATAAATAATTTGGATCTGCTAAAGTCCAAACATATTGCGGAATATTCAAGATTTATTCGAAGATGAATATAACTTTTTTACTTCTTTAATGATTATTTATAACATAACATAATTAAAATAATTTCAGACTTACCAGTTTTTGCTGTCTGCATGCACGTGTTTTTCTCGTTTTTCTGTTATGATAATTTAAGCTGCTTGCAAAAGGAAAAAAAACTGTAGACAATGACGATGACGTGATGGCGGGCGGTTAGCTAGGTAAGTGTACGATTGAGCTCATAGAAGAAAAGACAACGGCTGACTATGCACTAGAGAATGAAGCCAAACACATCGCGGAAGCGGATGTCTATATACCCAGAATACTGTCAATATATATCTATGAGTATAATACTGGCTAGTGGGTGTGCTTGTGTTATTGCAACAACTCTCAATTTGCAAAAGGAAAACAAAAAATGGAAATGTAATCATATATTGATATACAACTGCGTTGCTGGTTTGTTGTTGAAGATATGTATATCGATGTTTAAGAACCAGTCAACTATTACATTGTGGCTGGAGTGAATAGCTTAAAGAATACCTTCCTTACTTGGTAAAACGATATCAACACGTCTACGTTCTACTACAACTTAAGGAGGCTTTAAAACAGTTCCGGTTTAATAATGACTAATGATATGTTGTATGTAAATCGGTTTTTTTTTCTTTTATTCTCTTAATTCCTTCGTTCACTTGATATTTTTTATTTATTTTGGCATTTTTATTCATATTATTTGGTATAACAAGAGTTTCTTATAATTCCGTTCTTCCTGCATTCCTTAACAATTTTATACGTTTTTATTGTTATTTTATTCGGTAAAAAAAACAACAAAAAGAAAGCAAAATAAACAAAAGTTGAAAATGCACCCTGTATATATTTATGTGCCTGTCGGATGAAGAGTGTCTACTGTACACTGTTTACATTAAAGAGCGAGTCAGTGAGCGAGCAAAACGTTCATAAGTTGACTTACTATACTTCCGTCTGAATTTCTGTTTTAAATTTTTTTTGTTTTCTTTCAATTATTTTTTGTTCTTCTTTACTATTGTCTTACTTTGCACTCTGAGATATTTGCTTGTTTGCTTGCCTATGTACTTTTGTGTGTGTGCATATGTACATGTACTTTTCCTTCTTTCCTTCGTCTGACTGACTGCTTTTATTTCGTACGCTTTGCACTTGTAGCCCTTTAGATTACTTGCGTTGATGTTGTTGCTCTTGTTGTTATTGTGTTGTTATTGCTTTAGCTGCTGTGGATGACTGCAATTGTTTTTTGCTGTTAATGTTGACTATTAAATTTTGTTTCCATTTGTTTGTTGGGGTTTTGTTTTCTGTTCCTTATATGTCGTGTGCATGTGTGTGCGTGGAACTTGTGCATTGGTAGCTGTTCGTACATATATTTTTTGGTATTTCCGTTTTGTTGTTATTATTGTTGCACCGAAATTCCTCTTACTTCATCTGTTTGTTCTTTTTCCTTGTTTATTTATTTACTTGCATGTTTTTCATAACGACCGTATAAAATACGAAATAAAAAACGACAGCATAAGCGCAATTCGAAGGAGGTCCAAATAAAAGCAGACAGAAATGGATTTAACGTTAAATGTTGTGTCTCTAACAAAAATTTAACAGAATTATTTCAAGTTTGTTATGTCTTTGAGTTCCTCTTTTTTCTCTCTTTTTCGCTCACCCTCTTTTTCTCTCAGGCTTATTTTTTAATAAATAATGAAAGTTACTGTTTTTGTGTTATTTAGAAGAAATTATCACGTCTCTCCTCTATCTCTCTCTCAGACATAATTAATTATATTTATTTTTTTGGAAATATTCATACACATGAACAATTATTGCTTAACGGATTTTCTTGTTGTTGTATAGCAAAAAATTAAAGAAAAATATTTGCACTTTGTTTTTTTTTTGTTATATTTTACACACAAATTCCATACTCAGATTTTAAACACTATGAGTGAGTCTTTGTATGCTTGTAATTTGAGTACGAGATTATATATACTATTACAATCTTCTTTTTAAATTATTTTCATCAGAACTTTGTAATATTGATGATTCACTAATAATTGTTTATTATTTATTTATACTGAATTTCGAAGTGTTCTGTTCGCTGTTTTATTAACAGATGGAAATTCAAATCAAGAAATATGCTGAAATCGCCCACCGTCTTCGTCAAAAAATCAAAAAAATTTTTAACCAAACCGACGTCATCGGTGGCTTTCAATCGACTGGTAACAAATACTGAAAACACAACACAACACAGCGAAGCCGATAAGTATATTTTCTCAACGGACAACAGCAAACAACGGCGTATACGTCGCAGTCAAGAAAATCCGACCGGACAGACGACCATACATGCACACATATCAACAGACGTAACATGAATAATATTCAACAAGAAGAAAGCAACGAAAAAACAAAGAAAATGCACACGTAAATAAATATGATTAGAGAGGCACTTAAAGAGAGCGAGAGATAGACTCTTCCACAGTAAACTCTCATATAACGCGCATATAGTAAACTTTAGCATTTTTGTTTTGATGTTTGCACGAAAAAATTTTTTCAAGTACTGTCTACAAATTTTCGATTTACATCCCTATGTATTTGTTAATCTAAAAATATTAATAATTATGTTTTGTAATAAAAGTTTACGCAAAGTGTAGGCTTTTTACTGAAAATACAAAATGACGTTTTGTCAAAAAGACAATGTTCCTTTAATTTTATATCCTGGCTTTTTACGGTTCAGATGAACTATAAATGGAATGACCATTATTATGTGATGTAGACGGGTTAAAGCGTTAATTGTAGGCATGAAAATTTAACAAAAGTGATCCCTTTGCGTCGAACATTAATTTAAGTCGAGATCTATTACAATATGTGGATTTTTCACTAACATTTTTAGAATTTTGTTTAAATATTTTTACAATTCTTTGACTTGTAACAATTCCGTTTTGAAAATAAATGTGCGTACCTTCATTGGAATAATAATCTGAAGTTTCTCTCAACTTTGCATCAACAGTTTTGCCGCAGTGGCGGTTCAAGCAATATAATAAGCGGATTTGCAGACGAACATGGCTAAATCTATATAAACTCGAATGTATATATGTTATTTTTATAGAGGATCTGAAGTATATTTGTGTGGAAAACCTATTCTTCGATGATCATTAATAACTAAAAAAAAAAAACGCTTTCATTTCATTGCATACAATTGGCTACAAATTTTTTTATTAGAGCATACCGACCGAGATCTCGAAGGATGTTCTTCAAAAAACAATTTTCGCAATTTGTTGACGTAAAAGTTTCGATGTGGCTTGGTCATATAATTTTTGTCAAATTTTTCCAATAACATGATGCTCCCTGCTGACCGATTTATTTTGCGATCATCGTTATAAAAAGTTATATTATGAATAATTTTGATAATATATCTAAAAAGTACTGGCTCTTTAGTACTTTGAATTATTTGGCTAATAATATTTTTACTGTTATGTTCAATGATTTATTACATTCTTCGACACAATATTGATGCTTTTAATTATTCTGATATTACAATTTTAAAAAATAATGAAAACTGTATTCTGAACTGTGCACCGGAATCAAATATGTTAGGGATTTATTATAAATATAATTGAAATAAAATATCAAATAATATTTCTGCGCTTTTTGGCGGTCAACTGTAAAATTTAATGTAAACATTGCCCTTCTTGCAGTTGAAATATGCGATTAATAATGATGCTATGAGCGTGAAATATATAGGAAGAGAAATTTCTTTTCCCTCTCTTTATAAGTAATTTTAAACAAATTAAGCAATTAAATAGAGGCAAAGGTAACAAATACATATTTTACTTAAGTACAATAAGAGAGTAAAATATTTATATAATTATAGCGACGGGTTTAAGATATCATCAAAATTATATGATAATAATATTTATACAGGAAGAACTTTTCAAAAGACTTTTAGCGTTGATATAATCATGGGGTAAGAAAGAAAAAGAATGACATAGATTTTAAATTTCTCACCTCATAGAAACGTCGTATTATATTTTGTTATAATTAAATTGAAATTATTAAAGTCTATAGAACAGAACGTTAATTTTAAGTCTGAGTACTGCTTTAATTGATAGCAAAGTCTTTGGATGATTTAGTATTACATTTTTAAAACATTTTCTTTTAACTAAACCTAATTTTTGTTGTTTTTTTTTCAGAATGGTAAAAATGGGGCTTCAATAACGACCAAGAGCCAGTAATATAGTTATTGGAATTAATCTCAATTGTGTAACTGTAATGAAAGAACTACATCAAAAATGTACAATGTATGATGTTTTCTTTATCTTAATTCTCTGTACATATCTTCTGCATCTAATCCATTGAACTGATAGCATACTCCTTCGTCCGTAAATGCCAAATGGCATAGTATCGTTCTTTGTTACAGCCAGATCCAATAAATTTTGTGGAACTTACTGCGAGAAAAATAAAACTTTATTTATATTTACGTTACTACATTAGCTTCTAACGAAATATTTTCCTGTTTTATTAAATTAATATTACTTTCTTTTGTTATTGTAAATATTATTTTTATTTAATTACTTTTTTTTAATAATATTATTATAACTTTCATTAATAACTAGCTGCTGTTAATAAAACAAACTTAATAAACAAAATTAATAAACTTTCTAAATTCCATTTCTTTTTATTTTAAATGCATATATGGTTGTTTGAACATTGCTTTTCATGATACCTAGACGTTTCATTTTGACTTTTTGGGCTTCATCGGGCCACTTCAGTCCAGTCATTTTGACTCTATTCGCTTCATCGGGCCACTTGAGTTCAGTCATTTTGACTTTATTCGCTTCATCGGGCCACTTCATTCACTACATCGGGCCAACTTTAGTCCTGTCATTTTGCCATTCAGTCTCTACATTGTGCCATTCAGTTCTTTCATTTTGCGGTGGGGGCATCCCTTTTTTTTATTTTAATTTGGCTTTGATTTATTTTATCAATTTTGTTATGATTATATTTTGTTTGTATCGTTGTTTTCTTGTTGTTTCTGTTTTATTTTTTGGTAAAATTGTTGATTCTTAACACAGGGAGAGGCTAAAGTACAGTTTTTTCGCTTATACTAACGGTTTCGTAATTTCATAAATTTCTATTAATATTTTATATGGCCATTGCTTAGGGTTATTTGAAAGCATTGCGTAAAGCGCATAACTCAGCTGCTTGACTACAACTAGATGGTTGGTTGAACTATAAACTTGCAGAGAAACTCTAACTACTTATAAGTGCGCACGTTTTCTTAGTGAATACGTAGATACCGAGAGGAGGACGACTGCAGACAAGCAGAAAGAAAATGATCCAAGGAAAGACATTACATGCAAACTCGTAACTGTCAGGGTCTTGATCTTGTTTATACAAACATGAATGTGATGAGTACATGCGGGCACATAGCATGGAAACACAGGGACCACCACCTCCACCAACATCACAATATTTCTTGCATCCTTCCTGTATCGCCCCCACACCGTTCGTTTCGACCCCGATCATCCGATGTATAGAAATGTGTTAATGTCAGCAGCGCCGTACAATACCCAGCCATACCATTTACCAATACCACGTTATTATGCACCAGAAGATCTATCACGGAATACATCAACAAAAGCGCTCGATGCTCTACATGCGCGTGCAACCCAATATTATACAACTCACAGAATTCATGAACTTAGCGAAAGAACTTTGAAATCAACAAATAGCGGTGGGAATGGAAAAAGCAAGCGACCGAAAGTAAACACAAATAAAACACACTCCCAATTAATATTTGAATCAAATCTTTTCTTCCAACATATTGTTTGGATCTTGCCATTCTTACATTGCTCAATATATCATTCCATAATATCTACCTACGTCTGTAAATGAGGTACTATATTAATGCTGAATAAGACGGTGACATTTTTGATGTGGAATACATTAAAATGGGACCTTACACGATTGGATTCAAATTATGTGCTAAACAGATATTAAGAAAATAAGTAGAATTCATTGATTTAGATCAACTTTGCAAAAACGTTCCATTATACAAAATTGGCCATTATTCTGAATGAGTTCTTTAGAAAATATAGGAGATATAGTACCGCAATGTTCTGGGAATTAAACAAAAATAAAAAAGGATTCTTATAGTCCTTTTTCCATACAGTGGGTCGATTTTATGACCTCTTAGAACCACAAGTTCTGCTCAAAGCGAAAGAAATTACTTGCAATTATTGTTTTTTTTTGACAGGTTTATTGCCTGGTTGTGAATGGATTACGCCTAGTTTTGAACTTAGTACATGGCTACCAAGCAAGTTTTCCCGATACTAAGCATTCGAACAATAAATGGATGGATAGATTTTTTCTTTTTAATGACCAGTCACTTAGTCAGAAAGTGCAAAAAAAAGCAATGAGCTATGGCCGCATAATTGGCAGGTGCTTTCGATAATCCTCATATCCTATATTTTTATGCTAAAAGGGGCGGGAAAAGCTCATTTTTCGATAGTGGATATAAAGGAAAACGATTGAAACAATGTTCAGATCGCTTGTCTTAATTCACAAGAAGTAAAAAAGAACGTATAGGAAATAGTATACAAAAATTGTCAGACATATTGTACAAATTGATGATAAATTAATTTTTTATTATTAACATATGTTAACATATAGTAAAAAAATACAATAAATAATTGCATGTAATTGCTTTTTCAATTTAATAAAATTTTCATTCTGAATTTTCCATTTTTTAATCTAAAATATGTTTTGTAGTTAAGGAGAATTACACGAACTGTTCAAAAATGTTCTAGACACCTACTATTCTTGAGTTTCAATACCTTCTAAATAATAAATTACTTATTTCAATTTTAATATTAAAGTCTGAAAGCTCCGATACGTCAACTGCATGCTAAGAAGTACAAAAGTTGCATAGATTGTTGTGGATTAATCTCGTACTACACACACACAATACACACATATTTCTCTTTATTAAAATATAATAATTCTGGGAATAGCGAAGTTAATCGTCTGTTAGAGAACCTACGGAGACATGCACTTGCTGAATTAAACCATTTCATTTTCTACTTTGTTTTGTTAATTTCATAAATGTAGCCTATTATCGGACAAAAAATTAAAGTATAAACCGTATTTTAGAACGGAATTATTGGCAGCATCATCTAGAGTATCAGCTATCTCAATTATGGAACTAAATCTCCGTCTAAGCGTTTACTGTGAACGTTAGCCAATATGATTACACATAAGGGCGCGAGCAGTTACGTTTTGACAATTGGTGCCATAATACTCAAAAAAATAAATAAATAAAAAATAAAAAAAGTAAATGTAAATGAAATGAAAGAGATTATTTTCAGTCAAATGAAGCTTAATCGAATGTTTCTTAGGCCGCAGCTTTGAAAACATATAGGCAACGATTCAAACTTGTTTATAATATTATATCGTCGGTTGACAGGAAAAACTCATTTAGTACATTTACAATATACAATATACTTTATTTGTCATATGGTTTTGTTTACAATATACTCTATTTGTCATATGGGTTTATTTACGACGAAATGTTGCAACAGAAACAGCAACGTGAACAAGAGCTTTTAAATTTACAAAAACAACGTGAAACTCTAGAAAGACAAAATCGTATTGATGAAGTTGAGAAACGCAAAGAAATATTTAAATCGGAAGTAAAGCGTAAAGAACCTTGACGTAGCATGAGTGAATTAAATCGCCACGCTAGCTCTTCGGAGAACTAAGAATATTTCTCATATTTCTCATATTTCATGCAGCCAAAAAGGCTGCATTGCCTACACCGGCGTAGATATGGATTCTGGCCAGTTATTATATATTATACAGTGGAATATTAAATGTTCCCAAATCGAACAGCATTGCAGCAATGGAGGCGGAAAGTGTTTACGGCTATCTTCTGAACACAAATGCTCTGGGAATCATCGAGTTGACGATGTTATAGCTTCCATTGAAAAACAGGTTACTGCCTTGTCACAGCTGCATAATAAGAATCTTATCCAATACGAAAGTGTGCACTGTATTAAACGCATAGAAGGTCTGGGTGTCTACTTGGTGCAAGACTTTATCCTAGGTACAAGCGTTTTTAGCATTTCTTCTTCATTAGGCTGGTGTGTGGATGGCGTAAGAGGTGTGGCAAAGGGAGTTTTAGATGCTTCAATGTTTCTACATAATAAAGGTGTTTCGCATAGCCATTTGTTAGACTCTACTCTATTTATGGACAATACTGGCACCATAAGATGTCCGGATTGTTCTCTGGTACCAAATCTTTCAGAATTTATGGGTGGCTCAGGTGAAAGGTCTACGCAAGGAGACTTACCAGCGCTGGTGGCTCTTGTTGATAGTCTTATGACAACACGTACTTTTGAAATAAGGGATTTCGTTGAAAAGCAAGTGGTAGAAATTCTAAGGGAAGAAAATAGTTAAACTGTTTTGTTTTTTCTCCTCTTCCAGATGCAATTCAGATCGCATTTTATTAGCCTCTGAGCTGTTGGGACATCCGTTTTTACGTTCCTCCTTGTTTAATAACGAAGAGAAAGAAAACATTTTACTAACAAAGGCTTTGATAAATCCTAATACTCGACGTAAATTAAAGACGAGTGCAGTGCCTCCATTGAATTCAATACAACGTCAAGAGACATTAGCAGTCTCGCCTAAAAATACCTTCATTGCCAGCTAGTCAATCGCGTTTGCGTATCGAATTCGAAGTTTTGATGTATTTAGGTAAAGGGGCTTTCGGCGATGTTTTGACGGTAAATTTATTGTTTCAAATGAATATTCTAAGAAAGAAATTTGATTTGCAAATTCTGTTAGGTGCGAAATATACTCGATAATCGAGAAAACGCAATAAAGCGCATTCCATTACCCGCTCGCATTAGACAATTATATAAGAAAATGACACGAGTAGAGCTGCTATCGCGTCTAAATCTTAAGAATGTAGTGCGTTACTTTAATAGTTAGATTGACAGTGTTAACGAAGAAGCCATGAAGGAAATGGGTCAACTAATAGTCCCCACGTATTTTAAAAACTGAAGAAACCGAAACCGGAGATTCCTCAAGCATCTGGAATGACTACATGCCAAGTATGGACGATTCTGATTCGGACGATATTGAATTTGTTGATTCCAACGGTAAAATTGCTGTGCATGACGATGGGGACAAAGATGATGCCGCAGACTGTGATCTAACTTCAAAAGCAATATCGCCTAAACCATTAATGGAAATCATGTACATTCAAATGGAATTTTGTGAGAAGTGCACTCTACGCACAGCTATTGATGCTAATTTTTTATTATTTTTTAATTTATTTTGGTTAATTATTATATTATATTATTCCATATATATATATATATACTTATATGACAATTTTAAAGAGGAATTTTGGCTCGTTTTATATATGTATATCATTTTCATTGTCAAGTCGTATGTACTTAATGAGTTTTTCCTGTTCTGCAAGAAGGGTAAAACTGAAACAAAGAAAAGAATCGAATTCCTTATCTTAAAATAAATTTCTTAAGAAAATTTAATAAACAATACATATTTCCTAGCTCATCAGAAAAGCGACGTATGTGACGTAAAAATTTTAAATTACTTTATCCATAATCAAACTAAAAAATATTTTGATTTTCTTCTAAATATATTCTTAATTAATATTTAGGTTAGAACGAAAACTTCATTCCATGACTGCATCCGCTTTTATTTTTCAGTTGCTATGGAAGTATATGTGGTTTATCCATTACTTCGTACGTTCGCTGTTCTAATTTTCTCCGTAAAAGCGGTGCATTCTTTGCATCTCTATCATCCGCTATCATAAAAGATCGAATTCCAGGAAGATCTGCAACTAGCATCAATGTTAAGCATTGTAGTGGCAAGTTTTTTTTACGGATAAGACTTGTTGTGTGTTGATGACGACGGTGGCATAGTTTCTTCAACATACGTCTAAACTTGTATGTGCATAAGTAAAGCCTTAGATGGGAAAATGAAGAAATTGATGATTCCAAGCAGATGAGGTTGTTAATTTAGAAGAAAAAAGTTGGTAAACAGACTAAATGTAAGTATCACAAATCCGCTTACGAGTATGAAAAAAAAATAGAAATTAGTTAAGAGCATCCGGAGAATGCGGCATTTGACTGCCTGTATAATATAATAGAAGGCCAACAAAAAGTGCACCAACAACCAATACATTGATGACAATTTCTTTTCTTTTTCCCGGTTTGTTCGTTGAGGGAACTCTCAAACCAAATGCAACAGTTTGTTGTTCTAAGCATCCGTTATTAGTGGTAGTCGTTGAAACATTTACAAAAACAACTATTAGTATTGCTGCAGCAAGTTGTACTGCATAGTTCGCACAAGTTGAAATAACTAGCATTTCCTTATGTACATGCGACGACAGATATATGCGTGCATAATATAGCATGAAAATCAAAATCTGTGTGTATGTGTATATATATAATGTATGTAACTGCAAGTGTTGGCCGATATTAAACGCTAACATATATAAAATTTTCTTATATCAGCGTACGATGTGAGTAATCATTTTTTCGTTTTTTTTCTTTTTGCTTCATTAATGAAAACAAATTCCCTTGTGATAATGACAATCGAAAGGGGTTAAGTTAACTAAACAGTTTTGTGAACGCGTTGAAACCTGCAAATATATAAAAATGTACTTGTATAAAAATATATAAGCACATGCATGTAACTGTATTGTAGGCATCAAGCGAACATTCCTCCAGCGGTCAGAGTTCAAATTGTGCCAATTGAGCCAATCAACAGACACATACTATCTTATGTGTAGACACATAAACTGGTTGATGTGCTATTATTATACAATTTCTTAGTAGTTTTAAACATGCATGCTTGGTATGCGTTTATAGCACTTACTTATGAAAATATGAAGGAGTATCGTAAAGTGTTGGCCTCAAAGGCAAAGGCAGTCCACACTAAAGTATTTACAAAATACAGATTCAAAATGAGTCTAAAGTAATCGACATGAAAAAGCAACTTAGATAAAAACGGTTAGCAAAGTTTCGATCCACCTTATCTCCTGGATTTAGCTACGTGCATGCTTCAGCTTCTCCACGTATTTTTCTCTGAATTATTAAGAAAAAAAGGTTTTATTACTTCTTGAGTCTCCTTAAAACCAATAAAAGTTTACAGATTCTGCTTCAGCCGGAAGTCTTATAGATTGATTCCAATTCCTTTTCACGTCTTTGTATCCCCCGTTGTTGCACAGCTATTTCTTGCGTACGCTCAACAACCTTCACTTGCGTTGTTCTTCTGCTATAGCTTCTCTAATTTGAAACTGCTTAACTTCGGCAGTTCTAGCCATACCCAATGCCTTCAAATAACTCTAAGCAATGGCCATATAAAATATTAATAGAAATTTATGAAATTACGAAACCGTTATAGTATGAAACGGTAGTATAAGCAAGAAAACTGTACCTTAGTCTCCCCCTGTGTTAAGGATCAACAATATTACCAAAAAATAAAACAGAAACAACAAAAAACAACGATACATACGAACAAAATACAGTCATAACAAATTTGAAAAAATAAATCAAAGCCAAATTAAAATAAAAAAAGGGATGCCCCCACCCCAAAATGAGAGGACTAAATGGCACAATGTAGAGACTGAATGGAACAATGTAGTGAATGAAGTGGCACAATGTTGCGAATAAAGTTAAAATGACTGATACAGTCTGTCATTAATATTCCGTAAAAAATACCAGCAATTATAGGTCGTTATTATGTAAAGGCGCAGTTTTCCTGGCAGATAAACGATAGTGAGCCCAACTGTCAACAAACCAAATTTTCTAAATATCAAAGAATTAATCTTAAAAAGAAATCAAAAAATTTAGAAAGGCAACAAAATCAAACTGGACCTTAGTCTGTATAGTTCATTTTATTTATTCATCTATGTTTCCTTGCGAACTAAAGATATGACATCATGAATTAGTATATTGAACTTATCTTAATCTTCATCTGAGAAATGTTCTGAAGAAGAATATCGTTTTGTTGTCACATCAATTGCAACAAACTAGCATACAACGATTTCGCACATCATTTCTCTCATCACTTGTAGCTTTTTCTTTCGATATTCCTGCTCAAGTAAGACCTGCAAAAAAAATTAAATTTTTAATGCAATTTCTTGTCATTATTACAGTGCGCCTATTCCTTTCTCTTACTTGAAGTACTAGGAACATAGTCCTTGGACATAAGGTCCACCAGGGCAGGACTAATTAAGAAACAATGTAGATTAATAGTAAAAAATAAATACTCATTTCCTACTCACAGAAATACTTTTATCTGGAGCTCCAAACGAGGTTATACCTTTATCATCGGCAATTGCATCAATTAAGTGTAAACTTTCTGCAACTTGACTATTTTTCAACCAAACTAGTAGAATGGCTGGTTGACTGTGTGAGTTGCTCTTTTTTCGGAAATATATCCAAACTTTCATAAGCTACCTATGTAAGTAAAAAGATTGTCGTTTTCTGGGATTGTTTCAGTTTCTTATTTCTTGTAGGCGTACCGCTCAGTTTTTAACTCCATCTTTTCAATTGATTTAGAAGTACATAGTTGCTACGTCAATTTGTCTAGAAAATTCAAATTACTTACTTTGATAAATGATAAATGTCATCAGCATCTTTAAAGTGTATTTTTGTATAAACTGTATAGAATAGATAGAAAAAAATATAATATACAGAAAATTTTTTTCATATATATAAAAATTTTCAAAAAATTTATAAGCATTTCTTGAAGTTGTGAGTTAAAATAAGTCAAATTGACGTGCACTGGTGTTCTAGGTGCTGAGGTATTATTAAGGGACCTTAATAGAGAGTCTTAAACAGATAACTTTCTAAGAAACAACTTACTTTAAATTACATCCGATACGTGCTAGGGTCTAGAAGAATGGTTGTAAATGCTCCTTTAAAATATGTCGAACAAATGCTAGGATTTAGAAGAAGAAACGTTATTTGAAAGTACGTCATGTGACATTAGGATTTAGAAGAAGCCTCAAAAAAATTTAAATGGAAATATTATACATGTAATCCGTAGAACCCGAATAGATTGCTTTTTCGTAACGGAAATGCTTTAAATATATCTACTATACGGTAACATTAATGAAGTCAATCTACAAAGAGATTTTACATAGAATCTGATTCCACTTTTCTTTAGAAAATGATTAAAAAGCTTGTAATGAAATTTCTATAATTAAACAATCTAGAGAGGAAAGGTTTAAATTAATTTGATTCCATCTTCGATGATGAAGATAATGTCTCAAAAATTCGTTGAAACAAGTTGATTTGAAAATATTACTTTTAAGTTTATGTAATATGCTTGGGGTTTAAAGAACTCACCATAGACAGAAAGGTATTAAGCGGAATTTGATATAGATATGTCCTCTATAGCGAGAATAAATTATTTATATGCCACAGCCATTAAGGCTTAGAGAAATTGTTACGAATTTTCAATTGTTTATAGCTTGGGAAAAGTCATCTAACGCGGATTCTTTTTTTATCATAAGAATTTTATTTTAGAAAAGACAAACTGTCAGAATGGTTAAAAAATATTAGCATAAATTTCTATTCCATGTCAAAAACCTTATGTTAACGTATGTATAGCATAGTTGCACGAGTTTTAAAGATCTCGAAGTAAACGGATTTAAGTGCCGAAAATTTTCAGGCGTTTTATGCTCTTGAAATTGTTGCAAATATGAAATCAAATTTTATATATATACCTGTCAAGTAGTTAAAACATAAGCTCCGTCATTTTAAGTACACTCTAAACTTTAATAATTGAAGAATAAACATTATCTTGATGAATTGTTGTGGCTGTTACAGTTGACTCTAGACGTAAATGTAAACACATATGTATATATTTATAAATATAAACTGCCTCACTAATGTACAGTAAAACGAATTCTAATAGTCCGCGAATATACCGAATAAAGATTTTATCATTGTAATGATCAAAGTTTGTTGTGCAAGCGCTTCACTGTACGCATACATACTTATACGCACGCAGCGCATAAATATTAACTGTTTGTTGCCGTACATTAAGAGATTGAAGCTATTTAAATGAACTTTACATTCAAAGTTTGTATATCTGAAACAGTTACAAATGTATTTAAAGACATGCATATACACGCACTTGCGCTTAAGCGGGGGGTGGAAAGAATAAATATTTCCTAAAGTCGTACAAAAACAAAGCATTGCAGTAAACCATCAACTAACAGTCATACGAAGTGAAAGGAGAAAATCGGTCGCCAGAGAATGTTAAGTCAAATGTACAAATATTCAAACTGTGCATAACCAAAGTGAGTCGGTTACTCTTTCAAAATTATTCGAATTCCGTTTTGCATACTATACAGTATATGGCGCTTTGTAAGAGAGTAGGATGAACTTTATATTTCACATATGTTGAGTATGACGCATTTTTTTTGTGCTCTAATTCTGATTGTTTTGTGTGATTAGAGTTTAATAGCATTATCGAGTTCGTTTAAAATATTTACTTGTAAAATAGATCTGTGTTTCTCTTTCAAGCGACAAATTGAAAGCTATTCTTCGTTCTTTGCTACTTCCAAATTGCAAAAATTGTTTATATTTAAATGGACATTTAAAAAATGCTTATTGTATCTTAATTAATAACGAATAAAATTTTAAGAAACCGATTGACTCCATTAACTCTTTATCTCTGCTGAGCACGTGCGGTGAAGTCGATGCAGTCGTGAACTGAAACTTTACTAGCAAACAGAATTTTTAACACACACTCTTATTCGAAATTAATTTATCAAATTACTATTTTAATTCTTTAAATTTTTGCTTTTTAATAACATAAATTTTGTTAGCTATTAAATTAGATTATTGTGATTGAATTTTTACATATTATGGTTGACTGTTCTTGTTTGTTGTGCTTTTCTTTTTTCAATTTATCAACGATATGATTGTTATCAGCTGTTTTCATTTAGCTGTTCTGATAGCAGCTAAGTAGAAGAAATCTTATACAGAATTTAGATATCACTTAGAGTGTACTGAACATTGTGATAAGTGAAACTTAAATTTATCTAACTAAATTAAAATTTTTAATTTAATCTTACTGAAATCTATTCTTTGTAGTGCTTTTGCCATACTTGGCCTACTAAAGTTCTAGAACAAAATACTGTCTCTTAAACAATTACGCTTATATATTTTCCAGAAAAACAACAAAAAAATTTCACAAAATATAAGGCAAATGTAAATTTTCCGTTTCCATGTCTTTAATAAGTATTGCTACCTAAACTCACTATAGAAATCCGTAATTCGAAACCACCACTATCTTTTCAAACCGTAAGTCATTAGATTCGATTTCTTATCGTAATTCAAATCGATTTCTGTTGGTTGTGATTGTTTTTGTTTTACATCTACAAAAGATAAATCATAGTTTTGCTCGTCTTAAGTTGCTCGATTACGTTAAATATTTGGTACTGTCCAAATAGAAATGAAGCGGTTACTTAAAAACGTTAGTTAGCGGCAAAGTGTGTTGTCATTGACGTCGTCATCAACAGCATTTTCTTTACCATCCTTTGGAACAATAACAAGAACAACTACAACAACATTAAATTTTTTTTTGTTTTCTACAGTAAAACGCAATGCGCTCACATATCTAATTGAAAAGAAAGCACATTAACTATGCTGCCGTTTCTATATGAGAGACAAAAAGGTGAAGAAAGGCAAAAGAAATCGAGAGAGAAAGGACAAATAAAAAATTTTATTTGAACTTAAAGCGAATCTTGGACACCCGTTACATTGGGAGTAACATATTTTATAGGTTTTCGTTTTCTTTTTTTTTTGCACTATAGCAAAAACTTTACGTAAATTAATAATTGGTACAGCAAGAAATGGCTAATTAGAGAGCCCGTGTTATATATAATATACATAAATTTAGAATTTAACGAACACACAATTCTGAGTAGATTTCGTTTCGACCATGAGTTCGTGTCTTTCTGTATATTTAATTCTGGAATTCCTAAAGTTAAACAGCAAATGCAATAAAATGAATGTATTTCGCTGATATATTCATTTCGGGTTCAATTTAACGGACATATTTTGAAAATGAACATCAGTCACCTATAATTTCGCTTATACGGTGTGTCTCTCAACCGGAATACAAAATTTGGGGAACTGTATGTACCTCCTACCTGCTTTGCTTTGGTTGTGTATAATAAAATGTAATAAAATAAATAAATGCATTTGTTTATATGCAATTACATGATGTGTAGCTATTGCGTTTACATACACATACACATACACTCAAAGAAATACAATCGTCAGACAACTGAATTAAACTATTGTATGAATACTGAAAATAACACATTATGCCATGCATGTCATGATGGTATTCCACTTGAAGATTTCTCTTGTACGGTTTTATCTGCTTTTTTTTGTACAAGTTTATGAAGTCGAAAAAAAAACCTAAACATACGGAAGTGTGCAGCAGAGTTGGCCCCTGGCCCCCCGAGAGAATCAAAATGCGAGATCACCGTCATCATCATGATTGTCGTCTTCATAATTTTTCTATGCATATATGGCAAAAATGCGGCACATTGAGCATCGATGTGGTCGCCTCTAAAATTGGATTTTGTAAAGTATGCGAGTGTGATCGTAATATTTCAACCAACTCGCTTATGTATGCGTGTTTTTATTTATGTACGCACGGATTTGCTTTTATTTCGATGTATTATTTTCCTACTCACTTTGGCTGGCGGTTGTGCATTGTGGCCATATTTTGTCTAGATGTCTGGTAGCCTGTTCGTTTGTATACTTCTTGCGTCTTGTGTGTGTCATCGAAAGAAAAGCAAACAAAAAAAAGATAACTATTACAACTGTTGCATACGGAAATGTTTCCAGAAAAGAATTTGTTGATCAATTGCCAAAAAAAAGCGCGCTCACACAGACATATGGTTTCTTCTTACTAAAGTTATCTGAGATCAACATCGGTAGCGTTACTTCTTAATATTTTGTACATCAAAAGCATCAGGCTTGTAAGAAGGAGGATGTTGCAATTTTTCGTTTGTGCAGATCACCTGCGGTTAAGTTGAGACGCTCCCCCCAGAGCGCGATGTCACTTGCGTAATTTACGGGCGCAACCGAATTCCATTTTTCTTTTCATTTTTGTATTTTTGTCTGCTGGCGTGCAAATCGTTTGTATTTGAAAAATAAATTTAATATAAATTATGTGTACGTGAAGTACGTTGTGCTTTTTTTCAACTTTGAAGAGATTTTTAAGAAAATCACTTGTACACAGAATTGATGCTTAATGATGCATGCATCGACCTGCTAGACTTTATCGCATTTAACTCAAACAGATGACATATTAAAGAGATTTGTTTTACATTCAAAATAAGTAATATTCGTGGTCAATTTGTCTAGACTTTTGGCTGATTATTGTGCAGACATCTTGAAAAAGTGGGGTGAAGACGTTTAATTTCTGTCTCTGTGCTTACACATTAAAGGAGGAAGTAAATATTTTTGGTCTTATTTATAGAACGAACTCATGAAAAGAGCATAAAAAATGTGATCAAAGTGTAATTAAGGTACCACAGCAAATAGCAGGAAAATTGATTCAATTCTTTTGTCTAACAGATAAGATAAAACATAGAAGAAAAATTTTCCTGCTGAGTTTTATTTGGAAAATTTAAAACCGGTAAGGAATATATATATATAATTACATCGTAGTCGAACGGATCTGGTATCATCACAATCACCCGTTTGTGGCAATCCACTATAGTTGCAGTTTACATGTATAACGGCGACTGAAGAAATGAGTTGTTTTAGTTAAGAAGCAATTTGAGAATGACAATGACCTCTAAGAAATGAAAAGAAAGAAGGAAAGCGGCCCGAAAGGTACAAAGCAGAAAGGTCTAAAAGGTCTGAAGGTACACTTCTTTTTAGCAAGAACGAAGAAAAAGTTAAGTATGGCAGACTAACTGCAACGGTTTAATTTATGGGTGCTATTTTTCAGCTGACTAGTTCAATTGCTGCCGATCCAACGAACGGACAAGCACAAGACTAAATCAACTCAAAGTGTGTTGCTGGTCAAGGAATGTATTCAGATCAAATGACAAATGCTTGCGCATGGATCAAATTATTTTATTTCTTGAAACTTTTTCATACAAAATTAATAGCAGCTCTCCGTGTTTCAAATTATCCGTGTATATTATAATATTTTCATCTTTCCAGAATACTCATAATCTTTTTGAAGGTTATTAAATACGCTCGACTTTATTGCTGGTCAGGAAGTCACCATTCACAAGCTAATGCTCAGATTTGTGGCACAATTCGTGTTAACATCAAAGAGAGTTAACAAATCGCGTAATAAATCATTCCATTTTCTGCTATATTGGTCTAAAGACAAATGAAAATAAACGCACTGAACAAGCGTTCGTCATTTTACCTACAGAGTATATGTAGCCTCTGATGCTTACGGAACAATACCTGCAATATTGATTCATTATTCAATAGTTGATATAATAAGAGAGATTTTCGTATTTCTTAGAGCGACTATAATTTCATATAATTGTAATATAATTAATAAAAATATTTCCAAAATGCCGAAGATAGACCGATTTTGTTTCATTCATGACAATGAAAATAAAAAAGTTTCAATTTATTAAAGATATGTTCTAGTTTGCCCGTAAATAAAAATACAAAAATCGAACACCTTTATGAAAATTATGGTTTGGTATGGAATTAAGAAAAAAATCAATAGAATGAAATAATATAAATATTTTAAATGAAAATAGTTGGTATTCATATGGTAGCATACGGTTATGTATGTAAATAATAAATCGTAACATTATTTTAATAATAACAAATAGATGGAGAATTTATTTGCTTGTAGAACCAATAACATTTAGAGGAATGCTTGTGATCTTGATCCTAATGTGAGAGCATATTTAAGGAAATATTTATGTTTGCCATGTGCGAAATACCAACATAGGTACTGATTAAGGAATTGAAACAACAGTCCTTTTATGAGTTAAGTTGGTTTGTGAACGAATCAATAAATTTTGTGTAAGAAGAAATATTAGGAAGTAAATTAAGAGATACCTTCAACAAATGAAGATATAAGAGAGGAAATATTCCAAATATGTAATATATATATTATTATTCTTATTATTATTATTATTATTAGGTATAGACTGATAGATAAGTTTATTGTTGTACGTAGACTCAAAGCTGCTTATTTTAATAAGAAATAAATAAATAAAAATTATATTAATTATTTCATTACATAAAAGAATATCGCAATTTTTTCTCGAACGTTCAAGAAGAAAGTTACATAACCAATTAGTCAAAAAAATTATCAACATACTGGGGATAAAAGTCTGACACTAAAGGCTTTTTTCATTTAATTTTTTTTACAGAGTAAAAAAAAAGACTATCGGAGTTTCGTATAAGGAAAACCTTATCTAGTAAATGATACTTTCGGAAAGACAGAGGATAGCATTTTAATACGTTATAATTATCTTATAATCGACATAAATAGTTTAAGCACACACGAAGGTACATGTTTTATCAGTAGATTATTAGGATATTGATTACGTGCAGGGTGAAAGGAACAAAAAGCGCAACAAAGCTGTAGGTAAACCACTAAGCAAAAAAAAAAAAGAAAAGAAAAAGCTATTACAACAATAGATTGAATAATACGAATAAAAGAGAGAGAGCTTTATGTAAAGGAAAATTTTTTACCAACATACACTGAAACGTAAAGCCAGATGTTATTAAATAATTCCTCAATGTACCCACTGACGGAACTAATGTAAATTATAGAAAATTTTAAATAAGATTTTTGTGAAAACAGAAAATATAAATAAAAAAAGCGCAACTAAATTTGCAGGCATAACCGACCAAAAAGACAATCCAAGCGAACATATACACACACAAATAAACATAAACATAAACATGAACGTGTACATTATAATTGAAAAGGTTTGAGGTGTATGTTACGTTGTGTGGTATGGACGCTTCATTAAATCGAACAATACCTGTGTGCTATGTGTTCATAACAAACAAAGCTTGAAACCTCGATATATGCACATATATATATATATATATATATATATGTATATGTATAATTGAGTAAAGCAAAAACTGCTTCCCAGATTTGAATCGCGTATAACAATTGCAATGATGTTGGTTTATATGCTGGTTACATAGTAAGCTTTGGCTGTGATTGTAAGTTAGCGGCACGGCGAGCCAGCCTAGTAGCCTAGTGTTAGCTCTGTTAGCCTAGTGATCTCCAACTAACAAACTGGTTGTTGGCACATGATTATGAAGATGACGCTAAAGATGATCGTAATGATGACGAAGATTATGAAGTTATATTGATGTTTTTTTTTTCTTGCAATTGCTACGCGGTGCACAGTTTCTCTGAGCTGAAATGATTTTTGCAATTTTTGCACATTGCAGTCAGACCTGTGTGTATACGTATTACATTGTATGTCTGACTGTATGTCTGTTCACCAAATATTATGCCAAACAACCAACATTTGTCAAACGTGCAATGAAAGTTTCCGGCTGCACCATAACCATAATATTATATCTGTTTGGTGTCTGCAATCGGATCTCAGAAATACTTGCATACACATTCTGCAATACATGTATGTGTGTGATGTTCGTATAAATTCCATATAAGAAAGCAATGAAGCATGAAAAGAAATATAAGAAAGAAGAAAAATCGAAAACAAAGGGAAAAACAAGGTAATCTATATATATATATATAAATATATGTATATGTATATATAAATATATATATATAAATATATGTATATATGTATATATATATTCGCTTTTCTTGCTAAAATTTTCCTATAAAATGCTTTAAAACGAAAAATATTTTTAGTCTTAACAAATAGTAAATAAATTTATGAACATTATCGGTTTTCTTTATATTGTATAATCAAGGAAAACACACCAACTTAGAGTAAACAATTTTAAAGAAAAGGAAACAAATGTCTTGAAACGAACCTAGGACACTCACCTCAATAAACGCATATTTTTTCATTAGCCGTAGCATCTATTTATTAGATGATCACAATATATTTTAGAGATATATTTTGGCCCCTTCTCCGTCATGGATTATGAGAATGTTTTCTGACTTTTTTTTCTTGAGTTTCTTCAATATTTGAACAGGGTTAGTCGTCGTAAAAGAGACTGATTGACACGCGGGACAATGGCAATGATATTCAAAAGTTTACGCCAGAAGCATACGCAGCTCCTTTCAATGCTTTATTTAACCTTTTGTAATCACAAATGGAAAGACGGACATTTAAGACAATGATAAGAAAATATTTTAGATCTTCGTTCTTTTAAAAGTAAAGTTAACGACGTGATCACTCATATAAAAGATGACAAAGAAATAAGCGAAGAGGAAGGAATCTGTACAGAACATTCAGATATATATACTACTCTACGCCTTCTCGTATATGAACATCAACAAGTTACATTTAGAATGATGAAATTAATACGTCTCGTAAGGGGAAAGTAGTAAAGTCTCCTTAAAGCGCATAAGTATTCATAAAACACCTAATCCTTGCCTTCAAACCAAACTATTAACGCTATTTGCTAACCTTTTTTTTCTTTCGAAACGCTACTTTTTATTGCATTGGATTCTTCTGTTCATTGGATGATGGACGCATTTTTAGCCTGCACATCATTATTAGATTATCAAAATTTTATTATCTACTCTCTCTCTGTTATTTTTTCTTTTGTATCGCATTTTGTTTTGTTAATTCATTCAATTCTCCTTTTTTTAGTATTTTCTAAGATTGTAATTCAGAAAAAACAAAAAATAAAGACCTAATGATTTCGTAGAATCGCATATTTTCAAGATATGCTGTTGCTTTGTTGCTGCTGAAGACCCATTGTAGGGGTAAAACACAAAAAACGATTGAAAATCAATTGTGTTTTCAATATCAACAACAATGACAAGACGGATGTTACAATGGAAGACACAAATTTAAGTATCCTTAAAAATGCTGTTGTTGTTGTATTTTGGTTAGCTATTGATGTATTAGTTGTGGTACTTACACGCAAATTGAACTGATAACCTCCTAAGAGTTTATGAAAGTACTTTAAAGTCTGTTATGGGATCAGTGTCCGTTATTTTCTATCCTTTTCTTTATGCACATATTTTCCTTGAAATTTGAAACCCATCAACTTGAGTTACAAACCAGTTCCCCGTTTCTCTCTGTTAATTTCGCATCTTCCAACACATGATCATTTACGCACTCATACTCTGGCAATGTTTAATGCGACATAGATTTAACATCTTTTCATCCCTCTTGAGAGCCCGAAAATGTACTTGTCAGGGCATATACTTAAATAAATTGTAATTGAACTATTTTGCTATATTTAATTCAAAGCAAATGAAAAATAATTATAAACCTTATAATGCCAAACTTTACATTATTTAATAAAGGAGGTAGAAGAAGCAAAAGAAGAAGTAGTGATAGAAGTAATAGAAGTAAGAAAAAAGAGAGAAGGAAAGTAGATTCGGTTTGGGTCGAATATATATTAACTTATACTGGAAAAAAATTCTCTCTTAATAATAAGCCAGAAAGTTAGTTAAACTGGCATGAATTTGATACCTTTTAATCAGCGAATTACACTCTTCACTTAGAATTAAGAATATAAAAAAAATTTGTAAAATTACTCGAATTTTTTAGGTGTCGATTTAGAATGGATTTAATGAAAAGTTGATGTAGATTTTTCCTTTTACTTATACGCGTAAAAGGATGGTGATAGTCAAAAAGAAGTGGAGAGAGAAGTACCGTTTGTGACCGCAGCCTTTAAGGTACGTGTTCGATCGGTGAATGTTACGTCTATGCCGATCAAGCATTCACTCTACCCGGATCGAGGCTCCAATCGAAATTAAGCTATCGTCTATCGTTAGCCCCTATATGACCAACAATATGATCAAAGATTTACATATATTATGCATGCGAGACAAATTATAAAATGATATGTAGCTTGCGGAGAAACTTTGGTGCCCTTCCCCTCATATCAAAAAATTGCAAATAATACTAACCATAAGTAAGTTCAAAATGAATCTCACCCGAGAAGCTGATATTCTTTTTATACCCACCACCGAAAGTATATCTCATTTTTTCATTTGGTTTGTAACGTCGAGAAGTATATATATGTGATGAACATTCTTCTGATCTCAAAAATGAAGATATCGACTTCAAATTTGGCAGGAACATTGACAGTTCTTTCACATACGTGGCTTTTGAAAATGGACCAAATCCAACACAGCCCACGCTTACACTAAAAACTAAGCTAAGAACACGTTGTTCTTTTGTACTTCTCAGTGCTCATAGACTGCAAAATAAAAATTTCCATGGTATTCCACAAAAATAGAAAAAAATCTGCTACGCCCACCTGTTAAAGTTTAGTTTTTTTTCTTTTTAAAAAATAAAGGTGGTGGGTATAAAAGATTCGGCACAGCTGAATATAATTTTCCTACTTGTTGTAATATGAGAAAGATAAGATTTTGTATAATGTCAAAACGCTGTTGAAGTCTGCGTGTTTTCATGAAGAATTTACAAGAAAATTACTGAACGTAGCTAATAATAACACAAAAATTTTATTATTTCAATACTGGCTGCAATGCCATGGCCCATGGACTATTATGCTACTTAACAGTATAAACGATTTCTTGTAGAAACGAATCTTCAACGCCCAAGATCTAAGAAAATTGTTCATCGTTAACTAACTTTCTTCTATAAGTAGGTTGGGAAAAACGCTTATGCTTTCCATGTTCTTGAACAAGATTGTTACGTTAAAGTAAAATTTTGAACGTAAATTCAAACGGGTCGATTGATAAGTGTCTGAGTCTTTTAATCAAAGTTTTTAATTTAATGGCTAACAGCAGATTATAGGTACTATAAATGCCAACTATTTCTATTCATTTCGATATTTGACCATCGATATTGATGAAATATTTTTCAAAAATCAGAATTGTTGAAACATTTTTATTAGAATAGATTTAATAGGCGACCGTACGTTGTTTTCTCCAAATATTCAACCGATTTCTATAACTGTTCGAAGCTTACCAGCGTAAACTTCTGGGGCCGTTTTAAATCTTAAACTAAAGTGGAAAAGAGGAAGCGTATATTAGAACTATATCTATACACATTAGCACAATAAAAAAATGTTGGTGTTTTGCGATCTATATGGCTTATAGAATTTCATCGTGTTAAGAGTAGAGTGTAATCACCAAGTCACCTTAATACCTCATAATTCATTCCGCAGTAGCCAGACATCGTTACGTTTCTTGAAAATGTTGCACAAATCGGAATCAGCGCAATCTCTCAGATATATATATTTATTTATTTATTTCATATATATTCAAATAAATTTACAGCATATGATTAAAGGCACCTAGTAACTTAGACTAGAGAAACTTTTTTTGGTATTTTTATCAGCTCTACCGCAATGGTATTAAAGATTCGGCAATAAGGTTAGAACCAACACAGATATATATTTTATACTTACGAACGTTAATCGGTATGACAAACCAAATGATAAAACGAGAAAACTCTTTCCTTCCACAAGTTCTATACACAAAGAGAACACTTAGCTGCATAGCAATAATATAAGGATGTCGTGTTGTGTTTTTGAGAAGTTAGAGGTGGTTGATTGCACATGTGTTACCCTTATGTGTTCCCACGGTTTACACTTTCTTTTTTAAAATCGTACGAGTAGCAGGTCTACTTAAATACATGTACTTAGGTATTGGTGCAAGTGTGTGCATGCGTCAGACGCACTGTTGCTTTATAATCCTCCTGCAACGTGATTTAATGGCATATATTGAACAAAAGTCCTACGAAAAGGAATTTAGATTATTGAGGAAGTATTGATAATTTATTGTTATTATTGTTGTATATAGTTCAAAAGGGAGAGAACTGAAACTTTCTCAGGTGACAAAGGCGCTGCTCAGTTGTTGTTGTTGTTGTTATTCTTATTGAAACGTTTTTGATTTTATGTATGCTTTATTATGTTTCACAGGATCACACACATTGCAGGATACTGCTTTACTTATTACGTTTATATAATATGATGAGATTTATATAACATCTTGCAATGTGAAGGATACACTATGCCGGTTATAGTTCCCAAAGAAATTCGTGTGAGAATATTTTGTAAACAGGATACTAAAGATTGCTGTGTCATTTTCAAAATAAAAATTTTCTTAAGCCTTTCCAATGGCATAGAAACGGTTTGATAAAAACTTATTCTTCTAATTTGATTAAAAAATTTGGCGATATCTTTTTCAACTGTGCGAAATTAATTTTTTTAATTAATTTTATTTAATTAATTTTGGATAGGCTTATAAAAGTCAAAAAAAATTTTATTGGCTTATCACATGGTTTGAATTCACTAAAATATATCAAAAGAGTTCATCACTTGGAAAAAATGTTTTGCTGAAATAGTTTTTTCCCAAGCGTCCGAAAAGATTGCTTGTCTTTAACGAATTCCTCCTGAGAAAGTACAGCCTAATATCTTGTTTATTGATTTATGATTTTAGAAAGTGTTAACAATCAAATTTAAAAAGCTTCCAAACTAAAATATGCCACAGTAGCTTCGGCGAGAAAACTGCTAAGTAGATATGCGGAAAAATTCATATAAAGCCGGTTTTTTTGTGAAAATCTCCTGCTTATAAACATTTCGAAACTCAAAAATACTGCCTCTTTTTCCGAAATGGTTGCTAATGCTCCCGTCTTGGATTTCCTAGATTTCCCTCTACGTGGAAATAAGAAAAGCGAGAATTTCCTTCAATCTTCTCGTTAACCACCAGCTGGATAAAGCCATTTTGTTTTATAATTTTGACATTTGAAAGCACAAGAGAGATTCTTAAAAAAATTATATTCGGCTGTGCTGAATCTTTTACATCCACCACCGTTATCTTAAAAAAAGTGGTAAAAATAAAATTTTAACAGGTCGTCATTTCCAAGTCGTCATTCTTTAATCGCATATTACTTTATCTGAAGCGTTAGATAAACCTAAACGGTACATCTATTAAAGGTTTCTACGTTAAATGAAACACCTGTAGAAACTTACTCTTGTGACGGCAAGTCAGAGACGGTAAGCAATGGTTTCTTCTGGATGTTTGGCGCATGAATTTTGACCGCATTTGATTTTTGCCCGTATTCAAAGAACTAAGAACTGAAACGCTGAATCCATCCTTTTTTGCTTTATGAAATTAAATTATTTATTCGCATTGTTAACATTTAAAATATTGAATGCATATACTTACTTGCTTTTGATATCACAAATCAAAAACTATTTGTTTCGTTTTCATTTTTTTTATTAGATTTCTTATTTTTTATTGCATGTAGATTCATGTCATCATTCATGATATCCACTTACCTGTGATATCATAAATCCAACATTGAATACGAAACGAACAAAAAAGTCCTTGCAATTCGAACAAGAAGTTCGGGTAGTATGAATCCACAGAATGATAGTACGTCTACTAATGGAATGGAAACATTTATGAATGCAGACCTGATTTACAGAAATGTCACTCATCTTCACGACCAGCGATTATAAGAATTTAGCATCTACTGCATTTAATTACTTTGAAGTTCCTTAGGGTTTGATCCGATTCAACATTTTTTGGGCAAAAAGCACAAGCAGTAACCTCAAAGTCAAGTGGCTTACCTATTATCATATTACCGGATTAGAGAGAGAATTCCTTTTGTATTCTAAGATTCCACAACCTTTAATAAACAGTCTAAATCCATTCAATCATTTTTGAAATCGCATCCTGTGGTTTTTTTTCACACTGATTACATTTTGTTATGTCCAAACGCCTACGTCCTCGATCTAAATGAACCATAGTTTGTCAATCACAGAAAGATCGTAGCACTACTATATACTTATTGCAACATCTATTAAGTTTCTGAATGACCTGATACTTTCGACTGAAATGATTTTGAACTTCAAAATTTATTCTCTAAGCAAAAGTTTGAGTCTTAATATACGAGAAAGATTAAAATTTATTTTCTGACCTTGACTTGAGAGTAGAAAGAAAAAATTTTAGATTAAGCTTATCTTTCAGGACACAGATATCAGAGTCCAATTTATCCTTATTTATGTATTTTTTTAGCAGTTCAGTAACTCTATTCGTAAACTCTTAATGGAGATTTTTATAAGTTTCTTCATAATAAAAATTCTTATTACAATGTTCAGATGCCAGATAAGAAGTGGAACATGATGGACGGTATCTTTAATAAAATCAAAATATTATAAATTACAATCGTATGCCAACATAACATGATATCGCACAAAATTTCTCTCCCTTAAAGTAGGCTACATCAATTGCAATAGAATTATGCTAACGGTGGCCAAATCTCTGCGCATAAGCTAATTGCAACTGTTCAGCTTCTCTATTTCATTTTTATTAATTTCCTATTTATTTACTTTAGTTATTTTTACATTTAGCTCCGAAAGCTAGAAGAAAGTACACCGTTACGGCGCTTTTTGAATCATATTATATTGTTCGAAAATTTGAATGTACTCCTTAGCGTAATGACGTGCAAATGTCTTGCGAACCCAGACGACTTATGTAAATATCAATCAACATGTTATTAAAAGATTTAAGCTATATGTAGTATGCTCTCAGATTTCCGATTATCATTGAAAATGTACCTAATGGAGCTCGATCGGGACCAGGCCAATCAAGTAACCGTCCTCGAACTAATTTGAGCGCCTTAATCCGTTCATATGAGTGCTTTTTTGAGACTTGATTCGTATAGTCAGCGATACCTGATATTAAATTTCATTCTTAATTCTTACAAATTGCAACGATATTGCGGGATTTGCCGAAAAAAAACGATCCCACCTCTGTGCACTATTGAAATACAATAAAGGATTAATGCGAAGAAAGAAAGCTATCTTTGATCTTGAGTAATACGAGATGATTGTCCTAACACCAAAACTCTTAATTGCATATGCGCTTGGCTTTTATTTCTAAGTAGACAGAGAGGATGTTTTTTCTACACAAATAGCTAAGGATTATTTTTATCTATAATGTGTAGAAAACGCAATTTTCTGAAACATCCAACAGCGTTTCTTTAATTCTCAATTGACAAAATTCTCTTTAAAATTTTTTTATTATTTTGAGATTTTAAATGTTATTGTTTACTTGCGTCTAGTTTAATAAATATTTTTACTCATTTAATCTTATCTTTGCTAGTCTTTTAACTGTCTAAGTCTAATTTTGTAGAGATCTAATTGTAAAATCAAAGGAGTTTATGTAGAGCTTATAAGAGCTAGATTACTTCATCTTACTTACTTCCTCTTCATGAGACTAGCTATTGAATCAGACGTAGTTTACTTCGATACATGGTTAAAATAACGTTTTCTACAAAGTATATTTATCAAAGCACTTCATCGTTGACTTTGATACCCTAACTAGCGTTTGGTGGGTATGGTTGCCGAAGTATAAAACGAATTGAGCTAAACTTAAACGTTTATTTGAGCTTTTATGCGTGTTTGTGTGAGTGTCTTGTCTACACGCCGTAAAGCAGCAACAGTAACAAGAGGTTATTGCGGAAATGATGTTCAGCTTGATGCTTAACAAAAGGAAAAAATATTAAGTTAACTAACCAACGCTACCATTCAACCCAACCACCCAACATCCTGATGATGATGAGAGTGTGTGACACTCTGCTATCGCAGTTTCTAGGGACAGATATAAGTATACATATATGTATATGTATTTAAGTTATATGGTGTACGGGTATGTGTATGATCGTATGTGTGCGTGTTTTTTGTATTCAAAGCATATCAACAAGATATGTTGAAGTACTACCCACAGAGTAACGATGACTGGCTATAGAACGTAAAACTTTTCGTTGCATAACGTAAACATGAAACAGAGGAAGTGAATGCCTCAGAGATACAACACAAATCATAAAAGCCATCTCTCAAAATGAATGAATAAGTGAATGAACAAATGAACGCTGTGCAAAAACATTACAGACAGGAACTGTTAGCGGGCAGGAGGCAAAAAGCTGACAAAAAGGATGTTGGTTCCTTTAATAATATCGCAAAATGCAGAAAGCATTAAAGTAGGTTGAGCTCTAAAGACCGGTAGCGGTAGTTGGCGGGAAGGTAAGGGTGGCATCATAAAGAAGCTGAGATATAAAATCGTACTTTATTTCCTGAAAATGTCCTCGAAATTGAGAACATTACACACATTTATAAAATGTTGAGTTGAGAATATATCCCGGAAACAGGAAGTTAACATTTTCAAGGAAACAGTATCCAAAGACCCTCAAGCCGGCAAGTAAGGCAAAGGCAAGTAAGGCGAGGAAGCAAATAGCAAGAGAAGCTAGAAAATAGAAAAAAAAGCATTTATAGCAAAGTAAGGAAGCAATCTAAAGCCCTAAGCATTTACAATTCAATGGCATTAGAGAGACACTACTAAAAGGAGAAGTAAAAGCTGTACGCAAGCAAGTGCAAGTGGAGGTTGGGAGATTGTCACGATGAAAGTGAACAGAACAACTACGTTTATAAAGCGCAAAGTATCGAATAAGGATATGAAAATGTAAATTTACAAGAGTCTGTTGGGTTTTATAAGCACACATATAGTCGTACATTTTATGTGTACGCGCGTACAATGTATACATTCGTACACACAAATAAACTTTCTTTTGCGTTTAGAATGTCTAAAACGTTACATCATTTGCATTAATGTTTTCCTTTATAAGAGCTGCCTGTAACCACATTTACAACACTACGTTTTGCCTTTCTAACCATAAATGATTGTATTTGCGTTTTGCATCCTATTAAAACAAGTATTAAAAAGTCTTTTAAGACAAACGGAAATGACGGAAGTTTAAACGTTCCTTCAACAGGAAATCATTGTCCAAAGCGTAAATTAGATTCCACGCAAACATACAAAGCGTCCATTTACCTCAAAGATGACACAAGGACTTTATAGTTTGTTTTCACAGTTTGCATCTGTGTTGTGTGTTTAACTAACTATTTTTGAGACGGTTGTGTCAATAATCATAATGATGTACGCATCAGATTACGCACGCAGTGATAATTCGTCCCCCTTTTATAACTTTTGAGAAATGACTTATGAAGCGTATTTAAAATGGAAGATGACGGAAAATCAAAAAGGAAAGATGACATAAGGTCGCCCCCACTTCACTTCGTTGATAATTGTGTAAGCAAAAAGATCAAAAAGTATCGGATTTTACTTTCTACTTAATACTAAGTTGCGCATATTGGATATATTATTAAATTTTAATTGATTTTTAAATTTTTCCGTATTCCACATCACATCACATTAATCATTTAGGATGGATTTTATGGACCTATTCCCACATATATAATCCGTCAGTCAATAACTCCCGGATCTGACCGGGTCTAGCAAAAAAAAAATATGATTGCTATATTGTTCTAACATTCCAGTCCAACGACCTTTTGTAATTTCGGTTACTTTTTAAACCCACCACCGAAGATGAAGAGTATGTTTCATCTTGTCATTTGGTTTGTAACTATCAAAAGGAACTTCGGAGACCCCACGAAGTATACATATTCTTGATCAGCATTAAATTTAGAGTCGATTTAAGCATGTCCGTCTGTTCGTCTGTGTAATGTCTGTGGTAAACATTCTCTTGGCCGCAAAAATAAATATAATGACTTCAAATTTGGTAGAAACATTGGAAGTTCTTTCATTGTTACGCCCACCTATTACAAATTAGTGTTTCCCCCTTTTGTATGGAAAGAGATGGTGGATATAAAAGATTCGGCACAGCCGAATATAACTTTCTTCTTTGTTTACAAGTTACAAAGGCTTTAAGGATCATATTTTTTTCTATTTTCAAAATTTCGTATGTTTTCTCCATATCCGGCCTATGCCTTAGAGATTTTTGCAGAAACAAAAACAACAAAAAGGTCTAACATTGTATTGTAAGAATTCAAAACAGAAGCATGGACTGAGGTAGATGAGCAGTTGTTACAGTTAGTGCCGGTTATATCCAAATATTAAGACAATATTAAGATCAAAATTATTTCAGAAATTTCTTAATAAGTTGTTTTCGATCTACATATATATAGACATTTATCTGTACATAGCTGTAACAAGACATCAGTGGAGATATTATACAAACTCTTGTATTCAGAATTTTTTTTATTAATGATAAAAACTTTAATAGCGGTCCTTTTAAGCGGTACTAAGAATTTCGTAACAATTTCAACTTCTTTTTGACATTTCCTGCACGATTTCAAATTAAAAAAATACGCGTATCTTTGCTAATGTGCTATACGTATTAACCAATACGGGCTGACAACTGCATTACAAGCTTCTTATGCTAAGAGATTAAAAAACAACTTCCGCATATATCTAAGGCGTCCAAGTGATGATGGCATGTGACGCCATAGGTATTGATGGCAACGACGACTCCAAGTCGTACCTTCTTTGATCACGCGGTTTTACACAAATTAAAAAAAAAAAAACAAGAAAAAAAATGGCAAACCCATAATAAAAGGATTCTCACACATAGAAAATCAAAACAATCCCCTGAATGAATAGCCGACTGTTTAACTGACTGCCTGACGGTGAAGGTGAATAAATGAACGAACGAACGAACAAGTGATCAGATGACGAACATTGTATCTTATATAAGTGAGCGTGTACCACCTTGTTGTAGTGGCGTTCAAAATTCTCATAATTTGACTGAAATCATCCATTTGATATTCCTGGCACATTGGTCAACAACCATTTTACATAATAATAACTAAGCTAAATGCACAAAAAGCCAAACCTTTTTTTCTTATTCTTATTCTTTCGTTTTACGCTCGTTTTAAAGTTGAAGCGAGTTGTTTTGTTATGTATATGTATACATATAAGCGTGTGATCGCGTACTTTGTACGCACTTCTATCATAGAAATTCAGATTCTTGGCGAGTCGTTAGAGAATAAGCGGTAGTTTGGGTCAACACGCACGCATACACAAAACAAATGACAATCATCCAAGTCAACGGCAGTAGACGATGACAGGTAATGATTACAAAAGAAGAATAATATCTATGAAAACTTTATAATGCTATTATAATGGAGAGTTGGTTGGAGCAGGGAATGTATTACAAGTCGTGAGTGCCTTCATAATACAACAGCCTCAACCTCAAAATAAACGGATGAACGTGCCGCTAATGGTCGCAAAGGCAAACATACAAGCAGTCAGCCAACTAGCCAACCAGCCAGTCAGTCAGTTAGTTAGTCAAAGTTACAGCCTAAATGACAGACATTGCACCCACACTTGTTCTTGTTGTCATTGTTGTTGTTTTATTACGGATTTGGTTTGCATATAAACTTTAGTTTAATGCAGTTAAACGCATACTTTTTAACCACAAAGTGATCGCCACTGCAAGCCTTTTAGAACACAAAAATGCCCAGTCTCTGCAGGTAATCTGCAATTTTATATTGAGTTAGTACATATGAGTGTGTGACTTCAAGCGAGCGTGAAGGAATTATACGTGTGGCTGTAAACTTTTGTGTGTTTTGTATATTTTTACTTATTTTTATTTTTTTAATTCGCTTGAGGAATAATTTGTATGCAACGGTAGTAGTTGATGCAAATAAGAATTTTAACAAAGTGTTTATGAGCATTTCACTTGATGTACAATATTGTTATTTTACTACTGATTCATATGCGGCAACGATAACAACATCAACGACACTATCACAATCATTAATGTGTGTATTGTTGTATTGTGGTTACAAGAATTCGTTAACCGCTACAAAAATTGAAAACAAATGTACAAATACTTTACAAATAGCACGAATTACATGCCTTGTGGGTAGGAGAGAAGAGAACATAAAATAATATAAATATTTCGATTCATTGTACACTTACGTAGCGTGCACTTATGTTTACATACAAATTGCTTACAAATGTAATACGCGGGGGGTAAATTACGTGATAGCAAGTCAATGCACTTGTGATAATGTATATGAACTACTCGAACTGATGCATGTATGACACAGTTCCTTCCACTTTTGTTTTAATTCTGATGTTTCCTAAATCATGACAACTCAATTCCAATAAAATGTTCAATAAAAATTCTCTGAATCTTAAATTTCAGATTAAGAATCTTTGAATGAAACGAAGTGCGCTAAACAGAAGACAAATTTATGAACTCATCCATTTTGATATTGTGTTCAAAAAATGAAGTGAAATTTATGTTTGCAACAATTTTAAGTTTTGAATGAAAAATTCTTTTTATCTACACTCATATTTGTATATCTACGCATATATTTCTATTATAAAATATAATGGGCTGGCAACTAAGTAACTGCCGATTTCACTAATAGATGTCTCTCACTCCCATTTTTATGATATCCGCAAATGTTATGATCTTCTTCTTCTCATATATGTCAGCTGTCATCCTTATCTAGCTTTACAAGTTCATTGCGTAGATACTTTCTTCAACTTTTTTTTTTACCTCAACATTAATATGGATTGCAAGCGCGAACATTTCCGTCATATTTTGTTTTATTATTTTCGTAAAGAAAAGAACGCAGTGCAAGCCGCCAAAACGTTACGTGATGTGTATGGTAATGAAGCCCTTAAAGAAAGGCAATGTCGAAATTGGTTTGAAATTCTGGAAATTTTTCTCTTAAGGATGGCCAACGTGCAGGTCGACCAGTTGAACTTATTAAGGATGAAATCAAAACCATTATCGAAGCGGATCGTCATATAACTACACGAGAGATTGCAGAGAAGATAAATGTTTCACATACAGCCGTTGAGAATCATTTAAAATGTGTCGGTCTCGTTAAGAAGCTTGATATTTGGGTTCCGCACGATTTGAAAGAAATTCATCTGACAAAGCTCATTAGCGCTTGCGACTTATTGCTTAAATGCAATGAATTCGATCCGTTTCTAAAACGAATCATCACTGGAGACGAAAATTGAATTGTGTACAAACATATCAATCGAAAACGATCGTGGTGCATGCCTAATGACTCATCGCAAACCCCTTCAAAGGCATATATCCAACAAAAGAACATTTTGCTGTCAATTTGTTGGGATTGGAAAGATTCGGTGTATTTTGAGTTGCTTCCAATTAACCAAACCATTAATTCGGAACTCTACTGTCGGCAATTGGACAAATTGAATGCGGCGGCCAAGGAAAAGCGACCAGAATTGGTCAATCATAAAGGTGTCATTTTCGACCAGGACAATGCTAGGTCGTATTGGCTACTCGGCGAAAATTACTGGATCTTGGTGGGGAATTGATGGTACACCCACCATATAGTCCTGATCTTGCGCTTTCGGATTACCACTTATTTCGATCCCTGGCCCTTTGCGGTAAAACTTTCAACGATGAGGACGCTGTAAAATCTCACTTAACTCAGTTTTAGCCGAAAAGGAGCAGACTTTCTACGAGCATGGAATTTTCAAGTTGACAGAGAGATGACAAAAGGTCATCGAACAAAATGCAAAATATACTGTAGATTAAACTTTAAAAAAACCTTTTATTTTATTGGACAAATCGGCAATTACTTAGTTGCCAACCCAATATAATAATTAAAATTTAAGTGCGCATAAGACTACATAGTCTCTTACGGCACGATTGAAAACAATAAAATAAAGCAATTACGATAACTAAGTGGTCCAGTATGGACATAGCTATACATTATAAAAAGGCCTTACACCCAGCTTAAACGACCTTGGGCTTACGACCATCTTAATAGCAAGTGGCAACGAATTTCACAACTTTACCGCATTAATAAAGAATAGTCTTGATGATGACAAATGCTCAAGTAAGATTAGATTCATTGTTCGTTCCGATTTAGCCTATTTAACCGAATTTTCTCATATAAATATCTTGGTGTTTGAGTGCGGATTAGCTCATGAAGGAAAACTAAATTTCGGATGTTAGAGTACGTTGGAGAAACAGAGTTCAAAGTGTTCACCGAAAACTGAGATATCTTATCACATTATTGATAATGTCGCTATCTTTTAGAAGATCAACCTGAATCTTTAGTCCCTACACTGGACCCTTCAGCATCTGTAGGTCTATTTAATATTGTAATTGTCTTTTCTTTCATTATTTTTTTTTTTTGTTACGATTACTCATTTTAAGGGAGCACTTCTTATATCTAAAATTAAAATAAAAAACTGTGCTTATCTCAATAGAAAAGTAATTAATTTACTTGTAGCTTTACTATAAAAATAATCCTTTCTCAATGGCAAAAATATATATAGATGTACGCACTTCGAAGGTTGGTAATTAACTAATGTTATTATAAGTGGGAGTATGTATAAAAAGAATTGGAAAATGTTGACAGAAAAGAGTTATGTATGTCTACATAACATTGACATCGAATTGACCTTGTAGTAGACTTATTTAAGAAGGTGTACTACAAAAGAAATCAAAAAAAAAAATGTAAAACGAACAGAACAAATAGAAGGAGCATAAAAAAAACCCCATAAAGACAGGTTACGTCTTTTACTGATGTAACAAAACAGACCCTTTCGAAGAAAGAGAATGTGGAAGAATGTGTCAATATATAACGACTGTTTATGGTTTTTGGGTTGCAAATTATTATAATAAAAAAATCATATCTGTAAGACGTTTCCTTGAAACACGATTTTTCCAAGCGCCACACTACATTTTTCCAATAATTTTCATTCTTTGCCAGTATATTTGAAATACCATTATCTGAAGACCGCAGGCGATTTTAACATTACTAATTAGCAATAGATTACCTGTTTTTTGGTCGAAAATTCAAACTCATTCGAATGCTTGTCAATCGCACGATATTCAATGTTTTCAAAACGTTGAATTTCTGTAGCCACAAGCATCGCTAAGCGATGTTTTGTGTAAATTCGAATTCAGACCAGTTACGCTGCTTGCCACAACTTCTGAAATTCAATCTGTTCGTAAGAAATTATATAAAATAAAATGGAGTTCTCTTAATTCGTAAGAAGAAAAAGATATTTTCATGTTAAATAAAGATCTTCAAAGTGCTTTCTCCAACTGGACCAACTAATAGCGACTTGCATCGTGGAATTACGGATTGAGCTTTCGATTCGAACGACCGGCCGATCAATCAACAAATTAAAAATATCCCGGAGGACATGAGATTTATATTGACAAATAGACGTATCATCGGAATTATGGTATTTGGTGTTACACTTAATCAAAGATTGGAAATATTATAAAAAGTGGAATAAAAGTCAATACCGGTTATGTTTAGAAAAGAAAACAAAAATTGATTAAAACCAAGTCGGTCTTGCGAAGCTCTGCTTGAACTCTTTCAATTTTTCAAATTGGTTGCAATGCGACATTTCGCATTCAACGTGTTCTTCTAAAAGTTTCGGTCGCCAGTGATTCTTATTGTCAGAGACGATTACGTTTTTTTTTACTTGAAAAACCCATCGAATGAAGATAATCCTGGTACAACAAATTAAAAGCCAGCTATAGTATAAATGCTTTCTTACACATATCTGACAGAAACAGTTTCAAAAAGAAGAAGAAAACTGACTTCGTACTTTTTATGAAGTCTACTTTTCTGCATACATTAGCTATTTTCAATACATTTTATTTTCCTAGTGTTTGCTCCAGCTCTATTACATACATGAACATAAAAAAGAGGCAATAAACCATTTCTTCTGCTTTTTTTTCTTCTTTTTTTGAAAAACAAATGAAAAGAAAAACCCGGATCTAAAAGGCATAAATTTGTAATTTCTTTAACTTGTTTAATCAAACAAAGCATGAAGGTTGCTTTGCTATTGTTGTTGTTCTTTCTTTCTTTCTTTCGAGGCTATTTATGCTTCTCATAAAAATACTTTTGAGTCTTATTTGCGGTGTGCATAATAATTTTTTGAGAAATTTATTTTGTTAAATTTTGTGTCATTTTTATGCGACGCTCATAAGCGTCACGATGACAAAGTGCATTATTTGATTAAACGAAGTATTAGAGAAACTTATAAAAAAAAAAAAAAGAGTCCCTTGCTTACTTAGGAAGCTTTCAAATGATCATCGATCACGATCTCAAAAAATTTGCAGGTATCCAAGTAAGTTAGAGTTTTGATTTATAGAGCGGAGCTTCTAACGTCCACATGTCTTTTACCGGGAATACTTGGGAATACTTAATTAGAAATTTGTATTTCGAAACAGGAAAATTTTCTGTCTCATAACAATAAAATGAATACTTATTTGAAATTGTTGACAATTATTGAAATTATGATTCTAGGAAAAGTCACCAGTTGTTGCATACGTTACGGTTTATAATAAAGTTATTTTTTTATTCTTGCGCATGTCGGTATGCGCTCGCAAGCTGCTTTATGTCTCCTTTGCCTTATCGTACTTTATTAGAATTGTTAATTAATTGCTTTTGAAAGGAATTGACACGAGAACGTTTTAACCTTATTTTGATAAACTTTTCTGATTTCCACTTTTAACAGGATGTTTTTTAAGCAATAGATATGAATGTTAATGCTTTCGAAAGAAATAATGTAAACAGAAAAGAGTGCCTCGCGTGTATATATTTAAATGTTCCGTTTTTCTGGGAATTCAAAATCAATCATCTTAATGGGAATTTAATGTTTTGTGGTTTTTTGGAATTTGTGATTTATTAAAAAATTTTCAAATTTTAAGCACGTCTCTTAACGCAGAAGATATTGCGTATTTTTTTTTTGAAACTTCGAATTTGATTTAAGTGCAAGAAGATACTTTTCAAAATTCTTTTCTATTCCATATATATATTATATAACTTGATATATACATAAATATATATACATATAATATGATAACTTTTTGTATCTGCCAATCCGTATACTTTGCAAACTTATATTAGCGCCGTGATTCGTAAACTTTCCTCAAAATTGTGTTGTTGTTGTTGTTAACTTGAAAATTGGAAACAACTTTTTCAAAATAAGATGTTATATGGAAAACTGTCAGAAAAGTTATCCGATCTAATGTGTTTTCAGTATGCTTCACATCTTGGATTAAAACATGTCAGCGTATCAAGTTCTCAAGTTGCGAGCTGCGGGACGGATACACAAATATATGATCAGATATCAGACAGGCACAGACAAGCAGATATACTTAAATCCTTTTAATACATGATTCAAAATGTTAAAATATGATTTTGAATTGATTAGTATAATATCCACGCTCTATTTGAATTGCTTCTGCGTGCTACATACACCCGCATAAACTTAAAATGGTTCAGAGTATAAAAACTGGAATGCAAGTAGCTACATCCAGAAAATGAGAGGAAAAAAGTGAGTGAAAGGCTTTCTGGCTCGTCTTCATAAAGTTATATTTATAAATTTCTATCTTAAACCATACATATGTGCGTGAAATCACTTTATGCTGCAAATAGTTAACGCAACGAAAAGCTCTGCTTATCTTCTTTGTAAAGTAAAAATAAGGAAATCAATGCAGATGTAAACATGAAAGAAGAAAATTAATGCAAAAATAAGTGTGCGTTTTGATTGATTAGTCAAATAAAGAACTAAAAAAATGATTTTAGGATAAATATAAGAATGATGGTATAAGTATGTAATTATTTAACTCACGACGATTGTATTATATATAACATTTCTTAGATTCATTTCAAATTGAGGTTTCAAAGGTGCGAAGGAGAATTTATAAAACGTGCGAAATATTATACAAAAATTGCTGGAGATTTTAGTTATAACTGGAACTTTCCTTATTAACTTGGTAGAATATATAGCAGACACGTCACTGCTTGGACGTAATCGGGACCGTCTTTTTATAATTGTAACGGTAAATGCGTGTCAGATTTCTACACTATACCTCGTGTCAGTATAACTTTGGAGCAAAAAAGGCCACATTACCAAGGAAAGTGTAAAACGAAAGTGTTATGTATATATTACATGGACATCGAACAAAAATTGTGCTTTTTTTTCCCTTTCAGCTGATTTAAAAGAAAAGTAACTTCTCCCATTACACAAAATTTGCAACACACTGATTATCTCTTCGTTTTGGGCAGTGAGCGGTCTTCTCAAAAAGAAATTGTTTTGTTTCTGTCAATAAAAGAGCGAAGAAATTGAAAGCGCTCCTTTTTGATAGCTTCGAAAAGCCCAATCTGGTTCATCGGACGCTGCTGTACAGGACATATTATTTCTATGTGGATGTATGTTTCATCTAGAAGGACTCAAAGCACATTCACCTTTTATTATCCCAATCGGTTAAAAACCATCTTCTGAATCAACCTGAGCTTGTCTATCTGTATGCATGTCTGCGTGCACAATTTCGGCATAATCTAACATTCGGAAGTAGCCAAAATTTCAATCTTGAAAAAGTATTGCAATGCGGACAGGCAATAAGATAAATAAAAGCTTACAAAAACAAATACTTACATAAACGAGAGCACGTGCTATAAAATCAAGAAGAAGCATTTGTAAAATTTAAAAAATCTATCTTGTCCAGTACATTTCTTATGTCTGTATTATACCGTACAAGTATTTTCACAGGTATGGGAAAAATGCATCGTTCTGTATAATTGTCATGCGCACGCTATCTTACACGTACGACAAAAATCTTCCGCCCAATACATTTTTCGTATGTGTGTGTATTTTAACACACATCTCGTAATCATACTCATTTCTCTCCTGCTGTCACGCTTTTGTTTTGTTTACGTTTAAGTATTCATCTTGGCGGAGGATTTTTGGAACAAAGTGCGCATTACACAAATATGCACCGTCTTATTATAAATAAAGTTTTTGTATAGAGTGTTTGCAAGCATTTAGAAGACGATTTTGGACACTAGCCAAGTGTGACATTATTCACTTTACTTTGCTTCTGGTAACATTTCTTTTTCTGTGTTTAGCTTACACTTAAATTAAAAGTACATCTCGATAGTGAATCCGGTATTGCCATTTTTTAATATTTTCACAAAATATCTTCTTTTACTTTTCCATGTTTTTTTCTCGCATTTCTGCTTGGTGTTTGTCCAAACTCACCCGCCTACACATAAAATTAATGTTATATCGAAAAAAGTAGGTTGTATCAAACTTAAAATAAGTAAATATGGAGGTAGTTATGTAAGCAAAAGATAAACTGCGGAATGGGAGATGGTGAGAATTTTCATTAAAATCTAATTATATAAGTTTATATCCATATGATTTCTGAAAGCTAAAGTGAGTATAAGATGAACCTATGCAAAATAGGCAATACGTGTTTGTTTACGTCCAATTATGTTCTCTCATTACGTCAAACTAAATAACTAAACAAATAAATAACTAAGTAAATAAATAAATAACTAAGTAAACAAATAACTGAATAAATAAATAGATAAATAAATAAATAAATAACTAAATAACAAAATTGATGTCTGCAGAGTCAAATTTGCATTAATTTTAAGTTTGAAAATCTCTTTCGAGGTTGTTTGTGTAAGAAAAACAGCTGCGGAAAGCAAACAAATCCAAAGGCATACAAAGACATACTGTTCGTTCAAGCGGCTGCTAGAAGTTAAGTACTAATACTAATACTAACACTAATACTAATACTACTAATAATAATAATAATTCCATCTCACTCTTGAATTTTTGTCTTTTATATTTATTTGTAACATATGGGATTTTTTTTAACTTATGAATGGGAACACTAGAGTCGACATACCGATCATTTTGTATAGAATCAGATGAGTAAACAGAGATGTTAGCGAAATTTTTGTTGAAGCTCTCTTTGCTAAAATGATTACTTGCTAGTGCTATGTTCAAAAACCTTCTTTGCATCTATTTAACAAAGAAGATAAATCTAAAGTTCAACTTCAAAAGAACATGTATCAATTTGTTAACCTTGTTCTGAGCAACTTCATTGACGCATCATTAATCATATGCCTCTGTTAAACGAATGTTAAATTCATATTATAACTTTTCCTCTCATTTTCGTATTCTGACGTAAACTCACTGCTGTAAAAAGTTAAAAGAAACTCTCAACCTTTGCGATGTGCTCTTGAGCATTTTTATGTATAATAAAAACAAGCAAATGCTTTTATTAACGGTTATCTACAAACTAACATACGTAAGTACACACATGCAGGCATAAACACACAAAATTTATCGTCTTCTTCTATAGCTTTCACAATTAATTTTCAAAGTTGCCTCTCGTTGCAAGAGAATTTGTATATTTGTTCCTCGTGCCAACAATTTGTTTGAGAGGTCATCATGTAACTTGTATCAGATATAAAAATTGATACTAACCTTTTGCAAGGTGATTGATGATAATGAATTTCATTAACATCATGTAACAGTATCGCTAACTTTCATCATTCTGACTAAATTTTCAATCATTGTCAATTAATAAACGAGAGAGCCGTAAAAAACGAGAGATAAATTGACGTAACCATTTTGCTCCAAAAACTCCATAATCATCAATTTTTACCAGCAGCAATATACACATTAGGAGTTTAGATGTGGCGTCAGCTTTCTTTTAAACATTTTCAAGGGGTCATTGAAAGATTTTAAACTCAAAGTTAACGCATTCTAATATCTAGCAAAATGCTCGTTTCTGTTTTTTCGTTATTACAGTGTCTCGCACTTGTAAATATTTTTATTACGAAAATGCTGTTAGAGAGATGTGTGTGTGTGCTCCGTCTTACAATATATAATATTTTTGCAGAGTTTAATTTCAAAAAACGGTTTTATGTTAAAAGCGTTTCCGTCCTTCTCAAAGTCAATATTTATTAATATGCTGTTTGAATAGCTACGTAAAGTAACGCTACCTGTTGTTGTTAAACTGTAAAGGTTAATACTCCTGCTAAATTATAACTGCAAAGTCTGAGAAATAATAAATGTAACTGCCGTGAGAGTTCTTAACAATAGAATCCACATATGAGGAAAGAATCCACGATATAAACAAGGAATCTGCAAATTGGATGATGAGAAATGGATGGTCAACAATGTATGTAACTTACACGATCTCTAGCATTCGGGTTGTTTGAAATTCCAATGAAATATATAAGTACGACTCAATACGAATATAAAAATGTCAGTTCTTATACCCATCACCGAAAATGAGGGGTACATTTCATTTTGTTATTTGGTTTGTAACTACTAGAAGCAAACTTCGGAGAACCCGCAAAATAAATATATTTTTGGTCAGCATCAAATTTGTAATGGATTTAATCATGTCTGTCTGTCAAAATTTCCGTCTGTCCAATAAGTTCTGTGGTAAACATTTTCTTGGAATGTATCTATAACGACTTTTGCCAGAAAAGGTGCCATTGTGTTTATGTCTTCGGTCTTTTCAGAATTAATAGCGAAGACAATTCAACGTTTATTTTATTTTGCGATGGCAATGCGCTACTAAAGTATTTAATTTCACAGAATGTGAAAAATAATTCAAATATCTGTTTTCAAAAATCGCACTTATAAAAACTGTTTTGTAGCCTTCTTAAACTGTGGCGTCTGTTAAAAAAAGTATATCTTATTTTCCGTATATTCAATTCCATTCTTTATTGCAATTCTTAAAAAATTCTGTAGTACACAAACCAAATGCCAATTGATGGATTACCTTAAGAGAGTAAGGTTTATATTACTCTACGAGATGTGTTTAACAATCCTTATGTAAGTAGATATTAACATACATACTAGATATTAATATAAATAAACGTTTACACGTGTACACAAGTCTACAGCTTCCACGACTTGTCAAGCTAGCAATTTTCTGCGTTCATTTCCCGAAGCTTCGGTTTTTGGTTTTGGTTTAATTTTGTTTGATCACGTAAGCATTTTCGGATAAATGTTGCGTTTAACTATGTTCGTTTTATATTTGTAGAATTAGAAACGTTTTATTTTTTTAGCTTTCTTAAAGATATGATTTTGTTGAAATGTCAAATTTATCCAAAAAAGTTATTTTAACAATAATAACAAAACTATTAAAATTAAAAAACAATTCTGAAGCGATTAAATTGATCATTTATTAAGCACCTAAAATCGGATAAAAATAATTATTACGCACTTTTACGCAACTATTACGCAATTTTATAAAATGGGTCAATAACCAAAATGTTATAAAAACAACTCCTTTCTCCGGTCGTAATCATTTTAGCAAAGACTTTAGAGGTCGTAATTTCACTTTGAAATAATTTAAAGTTGAGATGAGTACGGAGAATTATACTCTGAGAAAGCCTTCACTGCTGCTGGTCATTTTTGTGCTACGGTCTAACAAAAGCGCTTGAACTTGATCCTTTGCGTAGCCTAATTAAAAAAAGCCCGGCGTTGAGAAATTTCACGGTCTTGGTGGCCAATTCACATCACCGAAACGTGAAATTACGCGTCAGCGATCGATCAAGAAAAAGCGGCGTCTTGTGTGGCATGTGCCAGCATCCTGATGAAACCACATATTCAACGTTCATATCTTCAAACAAAATTGGTATTCATGTGCAGCGCCTGATAAAACAATCAAAATCCTATTGTCAACATTTCAAGCGCCAAATCATTTTGAAATGTTCATTTTCATAATCATTAACACAATTCTTTTGTGATATTATAAATATTGTCAATTAATTTTAAATAATATATTTATAATTATTGTGATCTTACGCATTTGTTCAAAGAAAATAAATATTCAAAGCAATTTTTTCCTTTATTAATGTAAATAATTCAAACATTAACGTTTTGATAGACTTCAATGAAGCTCTATCATTTGTTGTTTGAATTGTCTTTGCCCCTGTCTAACAACGTGTGTAATTGGAATGGCAAGATCTATTATTAAATTCAAATTTTCTAAAATAATCGATTGGTCGAAAATGCTAACGTAATACATTAGCCAATGTCGCCTCTAATTAACAAAAGGATACGTCTATTGACTTGAAAAGTATTAAGCCGGAAACAATAATTTGCCGCTAATTTTTCGATTTTAAGCCAGATTATAAGGAGACCGATATTACTTAAGGCAGTGGACACCCAAAAGGGATGTTTACATCAGAAAACATCATAAAAATACAAAAGTGAAGATGAAAAAAATGGCTGGAATTCTAAAAAGGGGAAAAAGATGTTTTCCTAAAAAGTACCATATTTACCACAATGCAATAAAAATACCAGCTTGTTATCGATTCGGAACGCTGTTCGGAGTTTTTTTGTAAAAAAATGTTTTTTTGCTTGCGGTCCGCCGCTTATTGTCCGATGCATTATTGAATCTTGAAAGAGGCTGTATGCGGTATTCATTGTATCATGTCTGTTTGTCTTATTTGAGTATCCATTCCTTGAATTAGTAATAAAATGCACTTTGGAGTTTCTTACTAATTGAATTTGATATTTGGGACTCAAAATATATATACACTTTAGCAAGCGAAAATTATTAGTTTGATCATTTTGGCTTTATTTTTTATAGTTCATTACCTACGGAGTGTTGCCTTTCTAACGCTCTATTTTAGGTTTGGTAGTGTTAGTATTATTAAAGTGACACGGGTGTAAAGACATCTGTTGGGAAAAAGTCTACGAAATATTTTCTGACCAATTAAATATTATTAAAAAAGATAAAAGTTGAGCGATAAAAATCAATGCAGGCGGAAATTCCTTCTAACATTACATATGTACGTTTGGTCTCATGATTTTCTTTTTTTTTATTATTCGTCAACGGAAACAAAGCAACAAAGAAACAACGAAAAACATTTTCTGTGCTATTTATCACTGGAAGGATTTTTCCCGAGACAATTTGCCCTATCTGCTTTATATTGTATATGCTTTGACTTCTCTTCTCTTCCTTTTTTAACACTAATAATCTGAAAAAGAAAGCAACTTTACAAGCCGACAAATAACAAATAAAAATCACTAAAAATGTTAAACATGTATCAATTTAATTTCAGGAAAAGAAAAAAAAGAAAAGAAAAATGTTGCACTTGTACGTTACTTTCTATGCGGTATAGCGGAAATGCAATAAAGGAAATGCCAAAGAGCAAATAATTGATTACTGTCATGATAGCAGACGAGGACAGGAGAGAAGATATGAAAAAAAAGAGCAAGAAAAAATTATTGTTGTGCGACGGCATGGAACATGAAAAACTTTTATTAAAAAAAATATGAAAAAATACGAAAATCATATGATGGACTGACAGACTATTCTGTCTATTGAACCATTATTAAAATTGAAGGGAAGCACAAAAAATATAATGCAATAGCAATTGCAACAATACATATGCACAGTCAATAATTCACTGCATACATACACTCTCTTGTATTCAATGAACGATCACGTGACTTACTTTTATACGATTTATGAGAATTCAAAAGAAATGGTTCACTGTTAGATAAGTTTTATACACAACAACCTATGAAGGAAGTTAAAAAGTCCGATACAGCGAATTCTAGATACTCATCGCTTGAAACGAATTTTTTTGAAAATATTTAAAAAATATAAAATAAACTTCCGCAGATTCAAAGTACATCAGCTGGCCGATTAACATCATTTTTCTATTGCGTTCTAGCATGACATGACTTCTGTGAAAAGCTTTTTCAGTTTCCTTGGCTTTTATGAGTGTATTTGAGCTTGGTTTACGATCAAGTTTTAGTTGTGTACCTTTATGGAACAGAAGTCGGTTGTAGAGACGTATTCAGCTAAAATTCAGTCATTTCCGGCATTTTGTTTCAATCGAATCAATGAATATAGTGTACTTGTATAGCTCGCTGCTGGATACAAAAATTATAGAAATTCTCTGATTGGAGAGCAAAAGTAATAAAATACAATTTCCGTTTTAAAGAAAACTTTTACATTATTTCCCTTATGTAAAAGCTCTACTGCTCGCATGTGTTTGTATTAAATGGATATCTTTTTTATTGTTTGCTGGTTTCGACTGGGTGTTAAAGGATGCAATTTTTTTAATGAGAAAATGGAAAAAGAAACACTTTTAACCCTTCACGAATGTTATGCTAACATAATCTTAAGGGAATTACTGAATACAACAATCAAGTTAGCAAGCGCTTTGTAGCTAAAAATAGCGTTCACGTAGCTTATCTGTAAAATATTCAGAATATTCAGCAGGTGTATAGTTCAATTTTTTTTTATACTTTAAAGTGAATTTTTTAAAATATTTTCAATCGAATCAATCCATACGTTAGATAAGAAAAACATTACAAACATACTAAGAGTCGTTTGAAGCAAAAAAAAAGAAAAAAAACTCCGGTTTATTTGCTGTATTTTTTTTTTTTTAGAAAAATTTATAGGCAAAACGTGTGCGAATTCAATATTCGCACAAGAGCTATAAAAAAGACTTTGAATTTTAATAGATAGCACAATTGCAATTGTATAGATTAATCATAAGGATGATGTGGTGTTTTTTGAGGAGGGTATGTACGACTTTGACAGTGGTCTTGTGTAAGATGATTTTGCGTCCGCGGAAGAGCAGTAGTCTTTTCATCAATTTTGCCTGTGTCCCTAGTCCGACTATTGCTCAGAAATACTTATGATACAATATTTATACCCGAAATTTCATAGCACATAGATTAACACAATTTGATTACTTGCAAAGTTTTTCATAGTAAGTAAGTAGATCACGAAGTCAATCTGTAAAAACTGATCATGTAAGAAAAATGTTATTTTTATATTAATTTGTGATAAAAACGCTGTCGAGTATTTTGTGAGAATCTACTATTCTATCTGCTAATTCGGCTAGCTCGATTGGACAGTATAAGCGCACAAAAAATGTTATTTTCTGTATTATTCTACAACCCGCATTCTGAACGTTTGAAAAGAAAACCTGTTCATATTTACGGCGATTTTCTTAAAAATTTATGGCATTTTGTTAATATTAATACTTTCAGTACATTTATGCATATGTTGTGCATAATTAAAAAAACTTTTCGAAAAGCATTGCTAAGGAACCAAATAAATAAAATGGAGTTTATAAAAATCTGGATTAGATCGAAAGCTGGTTACCTTACAAAAAAGGTTTTTTCTTAAATTTTTATTTATTGAAGAGTTACCTTACAAGCCAAAATATTTTCGTTTCTAGCTTAATTACAATTACAAATTGATTTTAGCACTTGATGTCCTTAGTAAAGACGGAAAAGAACTGCTTGTTCTCATACGATATAACAAAACTTTTGAAATCTTTGACCGACATAGTTATAAAGTAATAATGAATGTGAGTATTTTATTAAAGTGTGTCATTTACGTAATCGTTTAATAAAACTACAAAAATGTCAGAATTACATTTCATCCACCTGTCTCGTTGAACAGTTTGGAGTTTTCTTTTACTTTTCTTTTATTCCGGCCGTTTTAAAAAGCAAATAATTTTCTGCTATTATAAGCAATTTGAGAATCTCTAATTGTTTTCCTTTTGATATGGAAAACTTTCGGTTATAATATTTGATTTTTAATAAGTTTTTAGAAAAGAGCACGGCAAGAAGGTAAAAGGGAGAATCTTACTGAGAAGCAGATTGTAACTGAAACTTTGCTTTCAATTAGTTAACAAGAAAAGTGTTGAGACTATAAAAATTATAATTAATTTTACGAGTGAAGAACACATTTCTTGCAATTTATGAGGTTATCTTTAACTTTTTTTAAATTTTGAAAATTTGAACTGTGAACAATTAGTAATAAGTGCTCAAGAATGAATGAAAAAGAAAAGCAGAGCAAACGAGCGAATTTATTTCATGATTGGTAACAGCTGCTCTCTACGAAGGGGAGTATTGTAAAGTAACGTAAATGATGTTAATTGTCACGTCTCTTAATCATCAATTTAGTTTTTAATTATCTTTTGTAACATTTTTATGGACGTTGTATGTTAAGTTCGTCTTTTGAGGAGTTCAACTGGTTTGTCCTAACTTTTCAAATTTTACAAAAACCCGTTTTCATTTCTGGTTTTCTTTCATTACAACGAACGGAATATAAAATACAGATTAATTAATCAAAAATATATCGCGCGCGTTCTTCATACAGTTGATAATCATGTCTCTCTATTTATACTAGCGCTGGGCCCCTCATGGATAAGATATTTCGGATTCGAACGGACAAAATTCCTAACTTGAACTATCTCCTCGATTGTCAGAACACCAAAGAGGAAGAGGACATCTTTCCTACCTCCAATCTTGGTTTTCTTCTTTCTTCTTCTTTGGCGTAGCCATACTCTTTAACTCTCTTCAATAGAGTTCACAGTATTTATTTAACACTATTATTTACTGCCTATGGCTTACAAGATATAAGGAAGGACAATGTGGACCAAAATAAGAGTATGACTTTGGGCCTTACAACACTCAGAAGGAAAATTTGAAGATTGCTTCAGTTAAAATTTGGAGTCTGTTTAAACGGTTTATAAGCTTTTTGTTTACTATGCCACTTATGGTAAGGGGTTTATTAGGTTAGTGCGTAACACCCAGAATAATTTTTATTACATCAATTCACAAAATGATTCTGCGCAGATTTGGTCCTGCTTGTCCTCCTGTCTGCTTGACATATATCCATCTATCATTGTCTGTCTGATATCTATTCATCTATCATTGTGTTCAAATTAGAGTTCACAATTTTTGAGATATTTTGGTGAAGTATACTATGTTCACTTGTTTTAAAAGTTTTCTAATTCTAAAATTTCTTGACAAAAATTGGTGAAAAATAGTATCTTTGTACACCAAATAAACGTTGAATTTATTGATGGGAGGACATATGAAACAAGCTGTAGTTTTCAGTATTTTTTGCTATAAATTAGCTCAGAATAGCCAATGTTACCGAACCAATCGGCTTTATCAGATGTTTTAACTATTTCTTGTAGGTCGCTAAACAATATTGTGATCAAAAGATACGAGGACATTAAAAAGGGCGAATCTAAATAACAAGTATTTTTTTCAGATTAATATTTACGTCAAATTTCATGTCAATTGTTTTAGGATTCAATGACTTCTATCTAAAAAAGTGTATTCGGTTCTATATCCACATTCAAGTTAAAGTGGTGTGCTCGAAACTATACAGTGGAAAATGAACTTTGTTCCAATCACGTCTATGCGACTATGTATTGTGGTATTAGGATATCAATATGTAAGAAATACGAATTTTTATGCTGATTCAGAAGTGCCCGAAATATTGGCCAAAAGGTTCCTGTTTGATGTAAAGGCCACCATATTGAATTTTGAAAAATATGTTTTAGCAGATTGTGTCGTACTCGCAGCTAAAGGTGTGCGCAAAATTTCAGTGTGATCAGACATTCGGAAATTCCTGAAATTTCAATTTTTACAAAAATGATGACATGCTGACAGAAAGACAACTTAAATAAAAGCTTTCAAAATCAATTATCAGCAAATATCCTTCCCTCAAGTTATCACCGCAAAAAATGATAAACGCAACACGTAACCAGATAGTAAAACATAAAAAGAACGAATTAGCGCCAATACAAAAAGAGGAGAGCCGCGCTTCAACCAGTGCGCGGAAGCAGCACTTGCTAATCACAAAAATAACGTCGTGATCACACGATCATGACGCAATTAGATCTGCTAAGGTGATGTCGATCCTTTTCAAAAAGCCTCGAAAAAAGCAAGATTCGGCTCCTCAAACTAGTCTCTTCACACGATATGCAGCAGTCTGCATTTCGCCATTTAAATTATCACAGTCCTACATGTGGACAGATCGAGAACATTTTCAAACCTTCATTAAGAAGGGATAGATCAAAACATTAGCGATTGTGAAGGTTTTAGTAATAAATAAATGATAGATCGACGGAGTCCATGGACAAGATTTTGAATCTTACTTATAAAAGTTTAAGAGATTATTGATTCACATTTCTTGATTTTATATCAACACTAATAAATTTAGCATATTTAATCGGCGAGGATATAATAAAGCAATTAGAAGTAACAATTATAGGATGTTTTACAAATAAGTAACCGAAATATTTGTGTTGAGATACGGCCACCCTCCTAAACAATACAAATACGTTAGCAAACTCTCTGAAATTCCTCTATTCACGTAATTGATTTAATAAGGAAAACAGAAATGACCACAAAAAGACTTCCGTTTCAACTCACATGAATGAAAATCTTTAACGAAATATTTACCCGTACGTAGACGCCTCCATAAGTATGCTAAAGTACTAAAAAGAAAATGAAGCTAATAAAATCAATGGCAATTTAGTTTATTTCTCTGCCAGTAAATCCTCAAGTGCTAAACGATTATTAACATATTGTTCTGGCCTGACAGAGGTTGACTAAAATTGTAGCAAAAGTATTTTTAGGGTGAATAAAATGTCTTCTTGTTTATGTGCATAAGTGTGTGCTTGTAAGTCTCTCTTGTAATGTCAGCAGGGGTCAAGTGCTGGAATTGATGTTTCATTTATGATTTATCGTAGCAATTTTAGTCAATTCGCAAATCATGTTATTACAGATATATGTATAAAAAAAAAACAAAAGACTAAAACAGAAATCAATAACACATCCCATTCGTTAGAGTAATTACAAGATGAAAAACAATGGAGAACGCTTTAAGAGGAAAGAATTTTGTCGATTTAACGCTACAAAGAGCTTGAAAGAAAAATCTCTTATCATCATTATTATCACAATTTATAATCACGGCTGTCATAATCATCCCAAACTTCATATATTATCTCAACCACCATTATCATCATCATTATAAAACGTTTTCCTTTCATTGTATTATAACAATAAAATGCTTACTTAACCGACTCGTCTTTAGAAAGTAAGCTAAACGAAGGTTGATATTTGCTGTGTATTACAAGACTACTCCGCCTTTTTATTTTTTATTTCATGCATACTTACATATATGTATAGATGAAGGTATATGCATAAATGCTGTTTGCTAGAAAAACAAAAACACTGATATTCAACATCATCGACAAAAACATCTTGTTTTCGTACAAGATTATTGTGATGTAATAACCATGTTTTCCACTTGTAATGTGGCTGTGAAGACAGCACTAAGGGTGGTGGAACACATTTTCGTTTCGTTTACACACTCTCGCACACATTTTACTTAAACTCAGGGTGTTCGTGTGCATATGTATATATATATATATAGGTGTGTTTGTATATTGGACTACACGATATGCCATTTCGGATGATTCTACAATTTATTGTCTGAAGTTAAATGTGTGATAATTTAATGACTGCTGACAAACGCCTGCTGTTGCCTGTTACTTATTGTATTTAATGTTAAGAAAAAGTCCCCACAAATTTGATGTTCATCCAGAGTTAATTTGGTGGAATAATCAAAATGTTTTGAGTTCCTTGAATGGTATATAAATACATTTAACAGATTTGAAAAACACTTTATTATATTGAAACAGTTTTATGTGTGGAATTTTTTTACAATCAAAACTGAAAAAAGCTAAACTAGGCTAAACTAAGCTTATTTGTAATACTCTTTCTTAATTAGAGGATAATAATTTATATTAGCACTGAAGAGAAGTGAAAAGCCTAAAACTATGCTGTGATTATTAGAACGATTTTACCATTTTTAGTAACGCATAAATTAAACTCAACTCGATTATTTCATATATTCTAACTTATATTCATAAGCGTTCGTATTAGCAATTGGAACTTTCCAACCAACAACCGACTTTGAGACCGTTCGCCTCTATATTTAGTTACTTAAATAAATTGTAAGCCCTCAGCATACCTGCAAACTACGTAGGTAACGTTACTTCCACTATTACGATTACTATTAATACAATCTTTTTAGACCATCATGGACGTACGCGACGTCTTCTTTTTTGTAACACCAAAATGCAACAAGGAACTCACAAAGTATGTGTATTCTCGAGCAGCGCTAAATGTTGCGTACATTTAGATTTGTCTATTTTTCCGGCCGTGTGTTTGGCATTGAAATGCTCCGCCTTGCGAATATGTAGTGAGTCAACCGAAACTTGGCTTCACGTTCAATTAATGCCCACACATTAAGTCACTTTTCTTTTTTCTTTTCAATATAAGGAGACATAAAAATGTATATATAAGAACCAAATTATATATATTAGAATTAAACATACAAGTAAAATTTAAAAGCAAGGTTCAAGCTGTAAACATAACTTTATGATTATGCTTTTAAAAAAAGATAAAGCGCTAAAGTTGGGCAGAGCTTATCATTAAATTCCCTACTATATATAATATTTAGTTTCGCCATAATTGACAAAATATTACATTCCATTGTTATTTGATATGATTTTGTTTACTTTGTTTAGAGGAACTCTATATGAAAGAATGCTCGAAAAATAAACCAAAATGATAGCATAATACATATCAAATTTTTTAATGGATCTATTTACTTCATATAGTTGTAACAATTACAACTTGTTGTTATATAAACTCTTACTCTTCTATGGAATTTACGTGTCAAATTGCTATTTTGAATTTTCTTTCTTCTTCAAAAATTAAAAAGTAAATCTTATTGCTTTATAATAGGAATTGGCCACATTCCATATCCGTTTAGTACGCCAAACACTGACTTTTATGGAAATGATCGTTTTATATGAGAAATGGTCGTAAAGATGGTCTGTGCCACAACATTTTCGATAGAATTCTTCTTTTATCCACAACTTATAGTAAACCAAACTGCATCAAAGTGTTTATATTATCATTATATGAAATTACCGTTGTTGCATCATTTTGTTTCTTTTTTATTATCTTCCGACATATTAGACTTATTATATACTTATACTTACTATTTTAAACGCGTTAATGTATCAATTAAGCTTTGACAGTGGTGCTAAGAAATCAGAAATCCAAGGAAATCTAATATAAATAAAATTAACTTAACACGGACTGACAGACGCCCAGGCTTAAATCGGTTCAGAGAATACATCCGAATTGGTAATAATAAAACCGGCTCTATTTTCCTTCTGAATTTTGCATACATCTTAGCCAACTTATCTCACCACATCATCATTTTCGTACACAACATTTCAAAAATATAATAGACGTGCATAGGTAAATTGAACGAGCAAGTATATGTCTTGTTTGTGGTTTGGATACCTTTCTCTACTCGTAACAACATGCACATGTAATGCGCTGGATATTTTTTTAGTCAATAAAAAGTTCCTTGCTCTGACCAGCCTCGATTTATAAAGTGAATGATGATATATATGGATATATATAAAAACGGCTTAAATTTGATAGACGGTTAGGTTAATGTTGCACACAACTATTATACATATGATTATGAGACATTCGTTTCTTGCTACTGTTTCGAAATTCAAAATTATGTGATCTTTTGAATTTCTGTCGAAAAGCCGCATATTATTTTCTGTTCTTATGAAAAATTATTTACCAAAACAACAATTATTTCTGATTGTGCGCATATTGTTTTCATCAAATATTTTTAAAATTTTATGAAACAAATTTAAAAATTTAACGAAAACTTTCTTCAACGTTTAATGGCCTGTCACATCGCAGGCTAATTTGAAATGTAAATTTGATTTATCATCTGCTAATGCTAATTTTTCTAGGCATATACGAGGGCGGCTTGGAAATTTTTAATCCGAGAGTAACTGATTGGGTTTTGTACTTATAAAAAGCTGCTGTCTCTGATGAAACTTTTCTCAGTTCCACCCCTTGATCGTTAAAATACGATATAGACAGGAAAATCAGTATTTATATTGACGCCGTACACACATTGTCAAATCTAAAGAATATGTCCACCGTCAACATTTTCATTGCTGTAGTGCATATATATGAACCAGCTCCTTCTTTGACAGGAAGAGGATTTTCCTTTAAACCAACTGTTCTAGTAAATCTACACAAACTTCTTCACCTATTGTTGTACTATCCATTCGATAGGAGTTATCGTATATATGTATCTACTACAAAAACTTTTCCATTAGTTCTACAGTTTGGTTTGTCTAGATGTTTACTTTTCAATTGTTGTTTAAGTTAGATATCCTTTCTTATCGCGTACTGGAGCAGCCACCTTCGCTGCTCTAAATAGCTGATTTTTGTTCGGCACTTTTAAAGATGTTTCTTATCTGCCATGTAGTGGCGCGCATAAGTTTGATTAGTATTAACAACGCCTCTTGAGGCCTCAGAATAATTTTAGTCATCTTTCTAATCTTATCTCACAGACGCCTTTTCAGTTTGCCTTCGTATCTTCATAATTTAATTGAAAACCAACGAATAAAGTCAAAAAAGAAAAAAAAAAACACGAAAATCGACAAATCGCTAAAATGTGTAAAATATGGTAGAACACAAAATTTTTGTGGCATTGCCAGCGAAATGTTCGCCTTCACATACACACAAAATGGCTTATTGCTTAAGGTAAGGGTGACAAGGTATTAAGTGCAAAATATGGTTTGTAATGTAATAATTTAATTTAACAAATGTATGAGTGAATAAATGAATAAAAAAGGAATATGTAAACGACAATAAATATTATAGAAAACCACAAACGCAAACAGTATGAATGTATATATATATATACATACACATATGTATGTATACAGCATATATGAGGAAGAACGTACAAATTTATAAAGTCTTTAATAAATCGCGTGCAAATAGTAACAAATTTTTCTTTTTTTGCAATAAAGGATTTTCAACAGAACCAAAAAACTTTTTTTTGCAAAGATTTCGCACAGAAACCTGACACGTGACTTGGAAGATATTAAACTTAATTTTGATAAATGCGATTTATTTCTATATTTATTTTGTAAGAGGATTTTGCTTTTTCGTTACGGTGGTAATGGATATTTATGAAATTTCTACTTTCAATTAAAGTTTGTGATAAATAGTGTCTACTTAAGAAATGTAGAGCTTTAACAAAGTCGTTTCAGAACATTAGTGGTTTTTTGAACTCGGAGAACTCTCTTTCTTAACTTTCTTTCTAAACTATCACATTCAAGAAGATCTGCATGGAATGAAGTGAATGGTAGCATGACAATGCCAGTAACGGGAGCTTTGCCTTGAACGTCTTGAAATTATTCAGATAAGAGCTCTGAATATTTAATCGATCGTTACACACGTTTGTGGTACGACAAACTTGGCAAATTATTACAGTCCTTTTAGATTATTATATAACACATGTATCGCTTAGATTACCCATACAACGAATTCAAATCTGCTACGCTTGACGGCAATGACATGTGCTTTCCGTTATTCTTCGGTTTTGTTGAAATCGTGCAGCCGTAATTTCCTGAATGGCAATCTGACGTTTGTTATCGACTTTGGAAATTCGTCTTCCCTTAATCCCGATACGATACTGTGTTGACTTATCAACCACCTGGAAATGGATTGATTTCGTCATCTATCGCATTTTTTTTCACATATTATTATTGTGAATTGTAGCTTATGACTTATTAAAGGAGTCTTATAAAATAAATATTCTTCAATCAGATCAGGCAGCAGTGCTCAATCACCAGCTTTCTTTTCTATAGCTAGCTTTGTCCAAATTGCTTAACACAGATATTTTATTATGCTTTCACCGATTGATGAGGGATGTTTAAGTCCTTGATGAAGGCTACATATGCGCCGGCCTTGCTGTGCTATTGCTAGAATATCTCCAGTTCACAATCTGTGAGGAGCATTTTGAGTATTGAAATATCCAGAATGGTTTTGGTTCTTACTTCCCTTAATATAGAAATTATGGACTTTTCTCAGTAATAAGTACAACACTTCAGCTTTTGTCGAAATGCCGCTGTTTAAGGAGTAATTTCTGAGAATAAGGAATCCAATGATGTCTGTCCATTTACAAACGTTAACGTTTGGTTGCCACTTTCTTAGTATCTTTCAGACTTTTTGTTACTCAGCATTATAGTTATCATTATAGTGTAAAACTATGTTTTTTTTGTTATTTAGATATAAAAGAAAAAAATTAAATTTTATTAAAATAATAAATTTTTCAACGCACAATTAAAATCCATTTTTAACATTTTCATTTTCAATTTAACAGAAGTGCAAGTTATTGAATTGTTCACGATTTTCGTTTATCATATCGTTCCAAAACCATTTATTAGTACTTGCTTCGCTAGCAAGCGGACGCACTGGCACTTCCAATTTATAACCAATTTGGGGGCTGGTGGATAATTCATTTTTGTTGGCCGCAATGGTGGATGTATTACGTAAAGGGCTAACATCTTTAACAGCCAATGACTTAGTAGATTTGCGATTGCTATGAACCATTTTTAATTTAAGATATTTGTTGGTATTTTTTGAAGGTAAATAAATTCAAGGTACGTTTTGTATGAAATTTAAAACCAAAAACTCCAGACGATTACCGCAATTGGAGGTACGAGAACCCTTTTTCGATGACAAATGCTTGGAAAGACTGAATGAAGAAAGAAAACATTTTTTAAATTTTAACATATTATTTTTTGTCCCTTCTTTTTTTGCTTACCTTAAATTGGCGTATAATTTAGCTTTAGTGTCGGTTCGGTTATTCATTGACACATAAGTTTAGTGAAATTTTCTTTTCAAATTGAATTAGTTTTACACTGTTTCCTGCTTAAAAACAAAATATATTTTACGATGCGTTTGCTTGCGCTCTAAGTGAAGAAATGACAACATTTATACAAAACTCTTCGTTATTTATATAGGGTATCGGTGCTCTCTCACGATCTAGCTTTTTCTCAATATTACCGCGATCATGCATTTTAAACGTGTTTTTGTTTTTCTTTGTTGTATGTTTGAATATTTAATTTGTTTGTTATTACTAAACAAGTTTAACAAACATTAGCATATTTTAAAATGTTAGCCAGATAAAGATACGAAAAGAAATTGGTTTGAAGATGATTATCTGCTGAGAGTCGAAAAACTGTCTTGTGTTTCTATGTGCTCAAGCGTACATAATCAAAACGTGTTTTAAACCGCGTTTGCAAGAAATCATATAAAACTTTAATAAAATTTGCAATATTTGCCGATTGGTTTCATTTATTTTCTTTTTTATTTCATTAGCTTGACGTCATTAGGAATTATGCATTTTTATAGATATTTTTACATACCTGACTTTGGTCTGTGCATTGACTGCTTTTTAAGTCTGACATTATATATTGCAGATAACAATAATAAAAACGTATCGCATACAAAATTCTTAGAATTTAGATTGTAAATAAACTTCCCCGACAAATGTATAATTAAGTATGTGAAGCGTTGAGAGAAATCAAGTCAAAGTTGTATTTTTCCAAATTATTCCATGTTTAAGCGAAATCGTTAATCATTCGAAGCGGTTAATGGTGTTATTCGAAGTTGTCTTCGGTCTTATAATCGAAAAACGCCGAAAAACGAGACCTCGGCGACTATCGATCGGCGTGAGAAGATCGTTAAATTCAACTACATTTATCCGGCAATGTGGTTAAAATAGGAAAGAGAAGTTGAAAATAACTTTAAGATCAATAAAAATGAAAGAGAAAGTTAAAAGCACGGATAATACTAATATTAGATTATATCAGCAGGTTTAAAAGATTTACTGGGAGACAACCAATTTAGATATCAAAAAATTCCCATTGGCCAGCTAACACGCTAAGTATTCCATAACATCCACCAGGTCTTTTGGTAAAACGAAGAATGTAAAAATTGTATTATACTAATGCTTTGTCTTCTACCTATAGGTAAGTAAGGTCCATAAATACAAGCCGTGAATTAGTGATATTTAAAATAAAACTTTCATAAGCAACATTATTTTGAAAATGCCACGATGATAGCGCAAGAATGAAGTGAAAAAATTTAAGAGCAAAACATAACTTTTCTTCTATAGTTGTCACTCATTGGGCAGACAAGCAGAGTGATACAACAGTTTCTCACCGCGGCAACAGCCTCCTCATCGTACCAATATAATCCTAAGTTTGAAGCAGCAGTAATGTCTTGGGAGCCTTGGGTAGATTTCTTATGCCACCGGCGTTCCTAATTGACCAGACACCCAAAGGTGTAAAAGTCTTCAACAAAAAGATGTTGCGTTCTGTTCGAATTCCTTAAGCCGGCAGATGGTCATGGCATCGTACCGTTGGACTTAGACTCAGACGATAGTTTCGAGAACGTGTTTTATGATATCGTGCTCAATACTGAATGGTTAGAACACCAAGAATCAGTCTGCCGCCTAGTGCTGTATACGCTCGAAATAAAAAACCCTCGTATTTCTCGAAATAAAGAAACTCTCAAGTAAGGTAACCAAAGCTTAAACTTATTGTCCTAAAAACCAAAGGATAAATTGGACACCGATCCAGCCCCTGCTACCGTAAAAATGGAGAACTATAACGACCTACTTGAAACAGGTCGATGCCCTAAATCGCTCAAAAAACCCCAAGAGTGGCTCACTCTATATGCCCCCTGATGGTAACATGGCACTCGAAGCCTCTCCCGATAAAGAAGGAAATTAGTGTGGCTTAACAAAGTCACCAAGGTTCGCTTTGATCTAACGTAGTTTCTTAGCTTCACGCTTGTAGAATATTGTCATAAACATGTACATAAATGAATTAATTTTGTCACGCTAGTCTAACTGTAGGCAGTGCAAGAAAGAGCAAGTAATTTTTTTATTGTCCGCACAGTTTCTTAGTATAAACCAAATGGCTAAACATTTTCGTGATTTGCAGTTAGAGAAAGGATTAGGTTATGATTCTCATATGTTGGCTATCCATTTCTCGCACTGACTCTAATTTTACAAAATCGTTATGCACAAAGTCACTAATAATTAAAATCCGCTTTGATTCATATAATTCATGTACTCATCGAATGTGTCTTTACTATTTGAATTTGAATATCCTGCTTATGTATATTATTTGTCATATTATCTTTATAGGGTACTGTTCACGTTCCTATTTTTCTCATCTGGTTTTGTAAAGTCAAAAGAATATAAAAAAGAGAAACAGAAAGAAAAGTGGGAGTAAGGACATGGAACTGAGTATGAAATAATAAATAAATTATTGAAAGGATAAGCAATCATAAAAAAGAGATAATTAAACAGAAAAGTCGGCAGTTCTATTAAAAGAAGTTAGTTTCTTAAAACGTGAAAACCTGAAAGCACAGAAGATATCAAAGAGACTACGGTAAGTGGCTAAAATGGGAAAAGACCGCCTTATGTTATCAAAATTTTTGCATGTAAAAATTAGATGCTCTACTGATTCGACCATCGAGCAAGTGACACATGTATCACTGTCAACAGCTTCAATTAGCTTAAGATAGGGTTCGTCAAATGTGTGATTACTGATTATTTTGTTGAGAACCTTAATTGCCCAGGTTGAGAAAGAGGAATCAGGAAAAGGTTTGAAGGAAGCAGACGGACGAAATTTGTTGAAAAGTCGATCTGGTTTGCTCCGCGATATTCAGCGTTCCTCTCTCTTAGTGAGATTCTGCGTTTGATCCGCAATGCCCCTTGAGGATGATATTTGACAGCGTAAACTTCACTATCTAATTGAGGCTCTCTTGCACATAGGTCAGCTTTCTCGTTAATATGGAAATCATAGTGACCGGGTATCTATACAACGTGACAAGCCTCAACAGCTGTATTATTAAGCATATCGAGTATATCATAGACATGAGCATTAAAAGCGTCTTTCTTGAAAATGAGAAGAAGACCAGATTTGCTGTCCGAGAAAAGAACAAGTTTTCTGTCTCCGTTAGCTGCTGCAAGAGAGACAGCATGTTTTATGGCAAGTAGTTGAATGTCAGATTTTCTAAAATTCTGAGCTTGCAGACAGCATCCTGACGATACCTCACCACCGAATAGCTAGATATATCATTACCTACAGAACCATCAGTGGCATATATTTCGAAACAGTTGTTGTGATAGTATTCAAGCAGGTTGCACGCGGTTGAGTGTGCAAATTCTGTTTTAGAACGGATTAACGATTTGTAGATTTTGAGTGTTTCATTTGGAGATAGACCTGCATGTTTGCTGGTTACGAGCTTAAGAACATTTGAATACATTCTGATACTGAAAGGACAGACTTGAATTTAGAATTGTTCCAAGAAATTTGACGAACGGTTTCTGGTTTACACTAAATCCGTTAATTTTACGATTAATGATTTTTTTTGGAATATTTGTGAAAGCAAATTGCATTGGTTCTGGTAGGATTAAAATATAAAAGTTTAGATTCTCACATTTCTTATAAAAAAGGTTGGCTTTAGTAGGGAGATTTTTCTACTGAATCCTTAAAAGACATGTCCGCCGAGATTATAAGAAAGTCATCAGCATAATGAAAGACGTTCGTTTTGCAATCTTGAAGTTGGTGCAAATCTGCCGTGTACAGACTAAAGAAAAAGGGGCTCATGCAGCTGCCTTTTAGCAGACCACCATGAACGGCAACAGAGTTCGGTTCAATAACTAGAAAGCGCTTCGACAGGAAATTCAACATTCACAATCTCAGGTGAAGAGGAATGTTGAATAGAAGTCACCTTTATCATCGTTATCGTAAAGGTTTATAACTATTTGCTCATCAATTTCATTATATGACTACCTATCATGGGAGGAGCTACCGACAATGAATCGTCGTGGAATCGGCTTGATCTTTATCCACACAGGAAAGGCTTCTGTTTTTTGCCTTTTTCGCGTACTAACTATCTCCATGTTTTTATTAACAAAGTCATTGAATTTAACTACATCTGAAATCATATTATATTTTTCCTTTTTCTTCGTTGTTCTCTCTCTCAAAATTGTTTCTAACATCAACCTCGCTGACGACGGCTCTCGCATTTAAGGTAAATAAGAACACTACGTCACAACTTTCAATATTTTTTCAATATATTTAACGCAATTGAATCCCTAATGGCACTTTGACGTGAAAAAAGGTTTGACTAAAAAAATTTATACTAAATTTGAATCATTCGTTTGGATGCTATCCTGTCTTGTGATTCTTGTGAAAAGTAGGTCTCTGTATGACAAAAATGTTTGGTTTTTAATATTTCATAGTGAAAATTGGTAGATAATAATAATTTGTGATGAAAATTTTCAACACCGAATTTGGATCATGTACGTCTATTTTTGGGACACCATATATAAGGATTCTCACATATGACAAGTAAGCTTTTATCTGATAGCAAATGCTTATTTTTGGTATTTTATGGTAGAAATAATTGAAAAACGGATCTTTGCCAAAAACTTAAATTTGTTAAATTTGGACAACGTCAGTTCACGCTTTTAACTCCCTGCTTTATAACAAACAAGGTATGATTTGCAGTATTTCTTTCGTGGATATAAATGAAGAATCTCGGAAATAAACGAAATATTAGGCAAAGCGGTTTTAGTTATTTAACGGCCCGACTGTATTTAGTTGTTTTATGAATAGTTGTTTTGCAAGCTCGAAAGAGATCTATTTCGGTCTAAAACGTCCGCGCAACCAATCTGCAAAAAATTTCAAGTTTCTACCCTTCTCTTAAAGCCAATTAGATAGTTGAGCAAATCGCGCATAGAGAGAAATCTGGTTAATATGGACAAAAAGCTTGATGTTGATTAGAAATACTTCTTACATAAATTCATATGCACGACAAGTATTACATGCATGTCTATAAGAAAATACTCGCATATCAATGTACAGGAGTCAACAAAAATCTTTGTCATATATTCCAACAATATTACATTCTGTATCTTGTGAGCGAAAGAGATATCAATACATTTTCATTTGAATATTTTCATTCCAATATCTGCAGTGGATACTTTAATCTACGATTGTGAATTATTTTATCCGGCTCTCTTCCATCAACTCATCAACTCAAATCGAGTCCCTAGAGTGTTTTTCGAGTTTCGGAAATTAGCTGAAAGAAACCAAATAGAGCTAAACTGTGTGAATGAGGTGGTGTTTTGAACTTGCTGTTGTCAGTTCAATCAGAAGAAGTTCCATATCAAAACTACCTGACTTTGAACTACTCGTAGGCATATATGTACCAAACTACCTTAGCGGCTATTAAAATTATATTGTATGCATATAACCTGTTGCGTTTCAAAATTCTTTGCTTTTAAGTGACCATACGAATCTTCACCTTTCATTTATCCATTTCAAGCTATATTTTCGACTGTAAAAACTGCAAAAACGAAGGGAAAGAGTCAACAGATGTGGCCAAATTAATCTGTAAAACTATGTCTTTTTGTGTTATTCTTTACACCGTGAAATTGAGTAGGTGTGTAAAGACTTGTGGCGGTCACTGTAAGGTTGCATAATAACAGTTGTATAAAAATAGAATACGCAGTAGAATAATCACTAAACTGTTTATAATGCATTTAATGAAATATTTTATCGTAGCTTTTTCATAGTTTATGGAAACATTAAAAAATTGCGTTTTGCTATATTCAAATTTCACGTTTGCAATTGTTTGGTTTGATAACTTGGCATATGATGTTCTTTATTTGAGAACGTATATATGTTTATATGGTGCTCACTGACATTCATTGAAAGCTCTCAAGTCATAATGCAGAACGAGAGATATTAACAAGAAGAAAACAACTCAGAGAGTGCCTTGAAGAGTGTAGGAAAATGGCTGATGCAATGAAACTTGTACCTTTCATCATATTGCAATTAAGACGCAATTTGGATAAAGGCCTGCTAAAAAAAAATTAAAGGAATTATATATCATTTTTTAACGTGGTTTTGTTTATGCAAATTTTTATTTTCTAGAAAACATCTGGTATTTTAATGGTCACATATATATGAAAAAAAAAAAAAAAAAAAAAAATTGAGAAGCGTAGGGCATTTTCGTACATCAACCTCAACTATCGTATTGTGAGTTTGACAGTAATTCCCAAAATTGATTTAAGGGGAATATACAGAAATTGTTCAGATGGGAATTTGTAAAGAAGCTTTACTTTCTAATTTACTAGTATAATTAGAATTTTAGCGTGGAATATGAAATTTAAAAATTTTTCTTTCAGAGGCAAATTTTCGACTGTAACGCTTATTAGTCTACTCATAAATCAAGGAAGGAGATTTACTAGATCGATATATTCCTCTGTGCAGCATCCATAAGTTTGCATTAGAGATCTTACAAAGTGCTACATATATAATTGTTCAACGCAAAATTTTGAGCAGACTTAGCTGAAAGCTGAAACTTGATCTTAAACAAATTTACCAAAACCAAACTTACTTTACATGATAGACATTAATTAACGTACACTTTTAAACAAGTATTTATCAGCACTACTTAAAACTTCGAAGTATATGCCTATATGCGAAAGTTGCAAGGAAAATTTTTGTTATGTAAATTTTATGGCTTATAAGAGATATTGAATTAAAGCTTAGAGAACATTTCAATCTATAATTGGCCACGCCTGCAATCAACAAAACAAATTATTATTTTTATACATATATTTAACTAAACCAGTTAAAAAATACACAATTTTTTAGTCAGACATTTTTAAACTTCCCTTTAAAAAAAATAACATTTGCTATCCCTTTCGTAAACTACTTAGGAGAGGTCTCATTGTCTAGATTAAAAAGTTTTTGGGAATCGGTAATAGAAAAGCGGTTTAACGGTTGTGGCGATGCCACAATTTCTAATTTTCATGCAAACTATATAAGTTTTTTTTTCGATATTCTGATATAAAATCTATTTTCTAATTATATCTAATTTGCTGGTTAGGCTTTTCCCACTTTCTAAACAATCCTTTTAAAAAAAATTTGCATTTTTTATTTAACTAGAAAAATGTTAATGCCATTGTTATGTGCGTAAGCGAATTTTTCTTTACCGGCCTTTAAATGTATTCCGCAAAATAAAACCTGAAATATTTCAAGTTAAAAAAAGCACACGTGAGCGTTGTCAGGTTTTATTTTCAGTACGTGAAATCGTACAGCTAACGGATAATTGAGCAAAGAAAGAAAAGGTGAGTAAGAGTAACATTAACCTTCTAAGAGCGTTTAAAAATCACAGGTTTCTAATCTAGCAAAAAGCATGCAAGAGTGAAAGCCTTGCGAATAAGAACTCGAGACAATGAATTTATTTCTTAAGTCATGTGAAATTTTAGTTACATGAAAATTTAGAAAACATTTGGCTGAAGTCGCGCAAAGTGTTATATAGTGTGAATTTCGTTTCGTCTCTAAGATTTCAGGAGGAATCAAGCAAAAATTCAGGATGTAATCATTTCTCAAAGTAATTGTAATTGTGGTTAAATCATTAGTTTACCGATTTGTACGAGGTAATCATAATATTTATTTCAAGCGTACTGAAGTGTATATAGTAACGTGGAACTGTGTTTAAAATTTCAATACTATAATTGTTTATTAACTGAGAAGAGCTGAACGAGAGTATAACTTGTCGGAAATATCGTATTTGAATTTATCTACAATTGCATCGATTACATGTATACGACATTTATTTTGCACAACTTATCCCTTGTCAAATGAGAATGTCTACACATTAACATTATTGCTAACAAGTGAGAATGGTAAATTCGCTTAAAGTCGATATCAACATTCTACGTTATATACATAAATTAGGTTCTAAAACGACCATTTAAAAAACCTCACTTAGAATCAGCAAAACTATGAAGTAATTGTTGTTTGCGACGAAGAAGAGTTGCCATTTTTCAAGTTAACTCGTTAACTCGCAAAAAATTTATCGAAATGACATGAAATATTTAGGAGCATCATTTGAGGTTTGGTGTTTCCCAAAAATAATGCGAATATTTCGTTAGAGACGACGTCCACGTCCATTACTGATCGTTGTATTACTTCTATAGTTTGTGAAGTGCTTTTTCCCCCGCCGTAGTTCATTTGTGAGCTCTATTTCGTTATTAATTTACCTCCTTTCTTTCCTGATTTTTAGTAGAACAAGAAAAGTGAAATCGTAAAAGAGGCGCGTTCACAACGGAAAGGTTGAGAGCTTTAAAAAAAAACCATTAATCTCCTAAAGTCGATAGTATAAAAGGTATTTTATAAAACATAGCGTTATGCATGATTACGAATGAAAACTGAAAATTATTAACGATAATTATTGGGTGTTATACAAAGGAAACAAAGAAGACGAAGAACGTGGTATTAGTTTTGTAAGGAATAGAAGGAATATATCTGCCACATTAAGGGGTTAATATGAGTAAAGCTGAGAGTTGAATTCGCACAGACAACATCCGATTAATCGAGTAGTGGAAAAACCAGACAATAATATGTATAACAGCTGGGCAGACAAGTTAAGCACATGTATCTGGTCTTTGGGAGCAGAGTTCATTAGAATATTATTAAATGAAATTGGAGTCTTTTGAGTATTTAAATAACTGGTTAATGGCAGGAGAGCATTAGTTATTATTGAAAACGCTTAAGCAACGTTTCGCTACATGCATTTGATTAAATATAATCTGCAAGGGGATCATAAGAGAATTCAAGAAAGCAATTCAAGTTTTTTTTTCAATTAATATAAAAAAATAATATTTGTATATAAAAGCAGTGGAAAGATTGGTGTCAATGTTTGGAACCTTGACGAGGAAATTACATAAATCATTACTGTAAGTTGAATTAAAGAAAGGGGGAAAAGAAAAAATATAAAAATTATTTAACATTTAAAATAATTGCAGTTTAACTACTGTAAGCCAGAAAGGATCCCGCACTGGTAACTCGGCTAATAATTTAGAGTTGGAAGTTCTCACCTATATACAATACGTACCGTGAATTTTTTCGAATACTACGATATTGTTGGACTTTTGGTTTTAAAGATAATTCTACAAGATTTTGTTAAACGGTTTTTAAGCAATAACAACAACGATCACAACTGAACAGTAACAATATGGTTTATACGAATCGCACTGAAAAATGCAACTCATCTACAGAAGAAACGGTAACGGTGAAAAATGAAAAACACTTTACAGATAAGAGTAACAGAAGCTATGGTAACAGTAACAAGAGCAGCCAGTCGAAGAGTGTTACTGGGGCGAACAATGCTTGGTCTAAAAATGCCGCAGAAAATGATAAGTGGAAGTTTAATAACATGATCAAGAATGACCGGAACGCATTTAATAGCTTGCATTTCAATTAGTTTTGAAACACTCCCACATTGCTATACGTGTAATCTTTGCAAAGTGTAAGAACAAGAATTGTATTTTAACAAATTTGATTAGAAAACAAATCATGTTAACTATGTTATGTAACGGTTACCTGTATAAGACCCTCAAAATATCAATTAATTTTCGCCTTAAAATTGTTTGCTGTTCTAATGTTCAGACTAATATTTGGGAATAAAATAGTATCGTATTTTATAAAGAAATGGTCTTGTTCTTACTGAAACTTTTGGGTTGTTAGGGAAGTAATTTTGCTTCTGTTGTAATTGGTTAATCTGCAACGCAACATTTTTGCTTAATAATAGAAAGATGCCGAGGTTCTTACCGACGTATTCGAAGTTTGTGGTGTTGACCTTTTAAGTGAGAACACATGTTAAAAGTTGACAAATTGAAATTGAAAATAAACGCTTTGCGTAATAGAAATTCTTCACTTACTTTCGTGCGAAAACACGAAAAATTATAAATATTTTATGGCTTTGTCCAAAAGTAGTCCAGTTATTTCCATCATAAAATACTAAAAATGTGGTTTTTTACCATATAGAGACTTACTTTTTGTAAAAAAAGTTACATAGCAGTCAGCCCCATCTTATCTAAAATGTTAGTTTCTATCAAGTTTAGTTTAAAAAACATTGAAATTTGCACTTATTTTTCGTATAAATACACTTTTGAAATGTAGCGGTATATATGGGGAGTAATCGTAAAAATAATCCGGTCAAATCGAGGGTTTGTCGTTGAATCTAAACTTGTCAAAATACCAAATTTCATCAAAATATCTCAAAAATTATGATCTATAAGTTTAATACAAGAATGGGTAGACATCGGACAGGGAGACAAGTTTAAATTAATTCATAAAATGATTCTATTTTAAGCTTTTACGTGTGTTACAAACATTCACAAGCGGTATAGGATATAAAAACAATTCTAAATCTAATGACAGTATGCATTTAAAGAGCAATGAACTTGAGCTTGTTTTCAAATGAGTTATCATTGGTGATGAAAAATGAATCATCAACAGCAATATTGAAACCTACGGTTCAAATAATAAAAAAGTAAGCTCAAATGAAATCAAAAGATAAATTATATTAAGAACAGTTATTACTGTCTTAACTCCAAGGTATATTTAAATACTAGATTGATTCCTGATAACGTCAGTCTGCGTACTTTAGACTTTGGAACAATCGCCACAAAGGGCTTTCACATCTCTAAAAGTACCAAAATAAACATTCACTGGGTACAGTCCAGAGTTTCCCTCTGGTTAGAGGGTAAATCCATGTCATTTTCCAGCACCCAGCGATCAGGCAACAAGGTATTCTCGAAGTTTGTTGACGTTGACGACATAGTACAAAGATCTGTCTCATTTGGCCACCTAATCCCCGAGGATTTAGTTGTTCATTTTAGTTCTTCTGTTCTTACTCGGAAGTGAACTTCCCCCACCTTATTTTAAGGTTTATTAGGTACTTGGAAAGACATCGACACATTCAGCTGATGTTTCCAGTGCTCCCAGTTCTACGACTACCTCAACCAGTCGTAGATAACTACTGCAGACCTCTGTGTTATTGTGATCTAAATAGCAAAGAACTATCGAGAAGAGAAGCCATCTAAAATAAAAGCAACTCCCGAGCTTTCCTCCTACAATCCAAAAAATACCCGTCGCCGGCATTCAGTGGTTAAAACCTTAGTCTTCCTTTAACTGCCATGTGTTTAATGTCAAAATGGCGTTGATAGCTGGGACCTCGAAGATGTAGAAGACTCGGTACATTTATGTTCTGCCTTCCCCACAAATATAATTTCTCCGGCCATTAAGAACGGTTATGCTATAAATTGAATGAAAACACAGTTATGTTACATTTTTTGAATTACTTCGAAGGAATAATCATTTTAAATTGTTACTATCAGCAGCCGAAGAAAGTAGATGAAATGAAAAGAAAAGCTTAAACGAAATAATCGAAAGAAATAAGAATTCGAAAATCATAAAGGAACTAGCCTCCTATCATAGTGTTCTTTATACATGCAAGGCAATTAACTTCAAAATATTCGAAATCGTGGTCTCATTCTTTTCTCTTTTTCTAACATATTGCTCGATTGTAATGAAAATGTGAAATCCTTAGCGGACCCATAACGATTAAAATCATTTTGTTTAAAAATGCTCATGAAAAGCTTCTGCTTCCATATATAAATCAATTTTTTTCCTCGATTGTTTGGTACGAAGACTAATAATATTGATAACTATTTTGTTTTTAATTTTGTTGGATTATTTGCAAAAGATGAATTTGCTGAAAGTCTTTCATTATTAATAGAATATAGTCTTGTCTAGACCACTGCGTTGACTCAAAAATGATTGAATTGATTCAAAAAATACTTAAGCCTTGACCTATTAATTACCAAATTTCTTTTCTAGATTTAAGAACGAAAAATCCTACAAGCGCGAATAATCAAATTACGTTAAACATATCAAAGATTAAGTTTCTTTCAATACTTTCTTACTAAACAATTAAATTAACGGCTGCAATATGAAACATTTGTAGTCAATTAAAATTAATCGTTTGCCGTAATTAAGATATAATATTGTCAACACTTGCAACTTTCATTTTTGTTCATCAACTAACCCTTGAAAAACTTAAAGCTTTGATTGTAAGCTGGCAAACAACCTCACAATTCGTTACGCTTTTCATTATTTCATGCAATATACAGGATCTGTTGAGGCGCACTCTCCTGACTGCTGCTTCCCATCATTATCAGTGAAGCATAACCTTTTCTGCTATGTGTTGGATTGCTTTAGGTGTTATCGTCCTTTTGGGTCTATTTTTATATATATTTTTTAAATAATGTGTTCACAAGCACGTGACCTTTTGATTGGCGTGTTTCATCTTCGCTTTATTCAATTTTCTAGAACTTTTGCTTAAACAAGTGCATAAAACCTCAAAACGCCCCTTTGCTATTGATTACCTTTAAAGTGTTATTTTTAAAATTTTTGCAGCAAATATTGTCGCTTACATTATCTGTCCATTTGTCAGAGAGCATAAGCAAAATTGAAGTAAGACAGGAGGGCACGTGCCCGCTTGGTTTAAGAGTAAGTTAAATTTTATTCATTGTATCAAAGTGCAAAAAAATCTATTTACGAATGCTAGTGTTAAACGTAAAATCAATTTTATTCAGCGCCATATTGTAGTTAATAATGTTTTCAATTTATCAGCAACATATGCAAAACGTTTCTCATGTTGTAAACCATAAAGATTGATGAGTATGAAAAGACAAAAAAAGGGTTAAAGCACATCCATTGTTAACAAATTCTTTAAAAGATAATCGAAGTAGGATGAGTGAATTAATATCCATTTTCTATATTTTTGTGTTCGCCGTGAGTGATTGAACATAGACTAGATTGCTTGTAACTTCAATAAACCAGAGATAAGCGTACGTTTATATATTTCTGACATTATTTAAGACCATTGCAGGTAGCCATTAGATATATTTGACATTACAAATCTCGCTTTTCGAATTATTTGTAATTTCCACTACTGAAGCAACTGAAATTTTGTAAAATATTTCTGCATTTTTGGTCAATGTAAAGTTGGCAATCAAGTTAGTTATGTCGGTCTATCCATCTACTTTCTTTTAGTATTATAGACACATAACTGAATATGCGCTCAATTGAAGTTAGCCTGCCCATATACCCGTCTATTTGCATGTCGGTGCCGCTGCCTTCCTTGTTCGCCTTTTGGTTCCTCTTGCATCCACCCATGCCTGTATGTTCATCGGTCCGTCCATCTGTCCAGCTGTCTGCCCGCTTGTTTGTCTGTCTGTACTTATTTCAGCTTGTCTTTCCTTGAAGATACCTTGGCAACAAAAATTCAGATTTAAAAAATAGAAATTTGATGGATATCTTTTAATTAACGCGCTTTTAATAAATTGAGATTTCAAACCAAATTACGATACATTTTCAATACAAGCTAGTGAGCTATAATATATTAAACTTCACGAATGTACGTTATGACAAAAAAAAAAATTATCGTAGTCGGTCGATCAGAGCGATCATCTTTCAAAAAAAGCTTAGACTTGTGGTATGCTTACTTGAAGTTAAATGCATTTCTTTCGTTGAAGTTGGTAAGAGTAAAAGAAGGCGCAAAACTTCTACCAGCTGCAATAAATTAACACTCTTTCTTCGGGTGGCGCGTGGAAACACACGTAACACTTTTGAAGATATTTCTATATATTTTTTAAAATATCTTCAAAAATGTGTAAAAGACAGCAGGCGGCGTAGGTTGCATCCCACAGTAAAAAGAAAACGCGCTAAAGTATTCCAGTTTCTCGAGTATTTTATTTTCTGACTACCATCTGTCGGAAGTCATTTTGACGACATTATTGTATTCTCATAGTCTACCTATTCATGTAGCTCGTGCTAAAAGATGTTGAAATTGAAATACACACAAATTAATCTTTGTTTCTTTATCGCTTACACTCTTCCTGTCTCTTTCTCTCTCACGTTGAAATTTGAGTTTTGCCAAGTGTTAAGAATAATACACTAATTTGACATCGTGAATCTTGTGTTTTCCCCGTATTAACTGTTTGTTGATGTCATGTTATGGTATGTTGCTGCTATACATACCAGCGTTTACCATCATTTTTCCAGTTAGGTATTGTATGACAGATTATCATATGTCTGATCTTGATAAAATATGCATAAGGGTTGAAAAAATCTAATGTAACGAATTGCAAATTATTAACTTCCTTATCATCGTTGTCGTCTATTTATTTTTGCCCTTTAATTTAAGCAAGCAACGCATATGTTAGAGTAGATTTATCATTTCACAGTGAATCGTGAAACTCATCTGCAAACATAAAAAGAGATTTCATCAGGCGCTTGATAAAAGTGACAAGAAATCACGTTTGCTTTGTTGCTTCTATGGTAAACGTAATAATTGATTGTTGTTATTTTTGTATCTTTATTATTATTTTTTGTATATTCTATATTCTAAACATGTTTGTGAAAATTTTTGAATGTATTTTGTATAATAAGTATCCTGTAGAAGAATCCATGCAAGTGACACTTGTAATGCTTTCAACGCAAAGGCCACCTGTGGTGTTGTGTTAATTAGATTCTGCACCCACATAATTTCTCTACTTTTCCCTTTCCGTCGTCTTTTGCTCTATTTATAATACGTAGTTATGTGATGTGGCAACAAGGCTAAAAATTAACAGGACGTCGTGTTAACATTCGACGACATATTATTAAGTGATCTACAAAATATTGAGCTTGAGAATGGAGATAGCTCCATGCAAAAGTGTTGATGAAAAAGAAGTGTAATCAAGTTGCTTATTCAATTTTTCTAGTAAGTTTATTATGAAGACGATCATTCAAAGTATTTCATATGTATTAAAAATGTTTTCCTTTGCTTCTCTTATCTTTTAGGCGGGATATGAATTACTTGCGGAAAGTACGTTTTAAAGTTATCCATAAAAGGACGCATTTGGGAACAGGTTGCAAGTCGTCTATTGAAACCAATGTTAATCAGCAGGAGTGATGTGTTATGAATATAACGTGGAGTGTGTCGCATTTAAGCTGAGTGCTGCGTTTTGCCAGAGTTTTGCGGGTTTTTGAGGGTTTCTTCGGTTGATAGGCAACTCAGGCAACTTAGTGGAGCGGCCAAAGAAATTTCTCTCAACAAATGGCTTTTCCGCGAGTGCTGCCAGGCCACTATTTTATATTTAAAATATTATTTTAAGAAAATGTTGACTTTTTGAATAAGTGTATATAGAAGTATAAAATGTTTGTGCCAATATATTGATTAGTTTTTGATATAATTTTAGAATATGACTTGCAAGTTCGTGTCCACAATGTACTATTGACTTTTAATGAAATTTCGACAACTAATGGTTGCTATCAAAGCTTATCTTTCGGTTCTCTATGTCAGCTTTTTGGAAGATCAAATGTACGGAATGTGCGTATAGACGTATAATTGATCTTACCTAAATCGTTCCAGAACCTCTTGTTAAAATAGCCGTCGAACACGGGCACATCCAATGCCATCAATTGAGAACATTACGCCGAATAAGAATATTCTTTGTTTATGCCCTATTATTTATGGAATAAGTAAATATTTTCAATTGTTTGGGGATATAATAAGCGGTTTTTGCTAAGATAAATTTCTTAGATAAATATCAATGTCTTTACAAATCATTGCAAACATTCGAAGAAATTCTGAGAAAAAGATATACTTTTCTATTTCAATATTTTTAATTCACTTGTTGGTAGTGAAGTTTTTCACATTTATAGTTCACTTCTATTCATATTTAACTTTCTCCTCCTATAATTATGATTTCAAAATTTAAAAGATTTTGATTGATGTATGGATAGAAGTAAATGTTCAAGATTCTTTCAATAATTACAAAAAAAAGGAGGAGTTATATTTCGGATCCAATTTTTTGGTGCTTTGTCTCTGTTGAAAGGATGATTGCCTAAAAAAATCGATGTTATCAATGTTTTTAAATAAAGAAAATAAAATTTAAGGAGTAACGCGATTGAAAATTTTTCAGAAGCTTTGAAGCTGGCAGAGATTAGCAAAGAATTTCCGCGAAAGGGATTAATGAAACTACGAATTCAAGTTAAAAGCAGAAGGTATGCAGAGTTTGCGATATTCGTAGGGTTTATAAGCAGAGCATTTTGCTTAGAACAGGAGAGTCGATTAAAAATATTAGAGGAGTAACCAATTGTTGAAGAAATAATTACTTTGTAATAAATTGTAAAATAATTGAGTTGTAAATATTACTTCGTAAATAAAGAAAATTGTACATAACCAAAGTCTAAGCTTTTCGCGATCCAGAGATACGAACTGAGCCTTAAAGTTAAAGTAGCGAAAGGCCCAAATTTTCGTAACAATATATATAGACTCAAGAAATAAGTTCATGGTCTGATGCAGGACGAGCACTAACAGCTATCGACCTAATAGAGAATAAAAGTTTGAGCTCATAATCCTTTTTCCTTAATATACTTTAAGGTGGTATTCAAATGACTGATAAACAGAGCTAGCTCGATTCTTCTCACTCTGTACTGATCAAAAATATATATAAATTTTTGGTTCTGCTACCCCTTTAAGAGCTATAATATACAGCCGCCGCTGTGGAAGTTGCGAAGGAAATGACAAATTTAATGTACTTTCTTGCGATGGAAATATGAAAACGTTTACTCTGCATACAGTTTCTATAAGGTTTCCTTTTATGTTTGAACTTATTACAATAATATATTTCTTTACTATGCTTGCAAGGAAACCGCGTCAAACCAAACAACATAAGTCATAATGGTCGGATGTCAACTACTAGAGTGACAGGTTTTTTCTTTTTTGTGATAAGTGTTGATAAATATCTTCTGCAAACCGTATAAAGTAACATGTTCTTCTACCTTAAAAGCTCGCAAAGTTATAAAAGTTAAAAGAATAAATTATACCACAACGGGGTGTAGGAGGAATCCTTATAATAGACGGATGGATGTACACATTATAACGAAAATTTTGTGATTACAATTCTTTTGTTTTTCATACTTCACATAGAATGAAACTTTAAGAAGGAAACCAAAAAGCAGACTAAACTAATTGCTTACACGTCTCGACAATCTCATAAATAATACCAAAAAGAATCCATTAACACAAATTATCAATATGTTGCCATAGAAATTAGTTTTGAGCCTAGAAAATATCAATATCTAGGCATAGAAATTAGTTTAGAGCATAGAAAATATCAGTATCTAGGCATAGACATTATTGTATATTATAGAAATTATCAATATGTTGCCATGATTTTAAAAGTCAAAAAGACATCTCTGTCTCTTTTTTACCTACTTCTTGTATTATTTCTTTAGGAAGTTATAAACAATTGTTGTAGTAACAAGGATATACATCATTTTGGAGGTAAATTTCCCTTGCACTTCACCAATTCAATTGCTGCTCTTCCTTTCACTATTTTTGTTTTTGTTTTTCCAGAAAAGAAAATTTATAGTTTCTGTCTCTCCTTCAATTTTCTGTGTTTATTGTTTACGGGTGTGTGCGCAAATGTTTACGATTTAATAATTTCTACTCTTTTTTTTTTCTTTTATAAACGTAACATTAACGATATTATCTCGTTTCTAATACAGTTGATTAGCCCGAAGCCAAGACATGCCCATCCATTCATTGTATTGTATTCTCTTATAATTGCATACATATTTAATAACTTTTTGTTATTGTTAAACTTCAGGTCAGAAATCAAAGTTCTTTATTATTGCTGTATTTAAATCGTTACCTCTATATATGAATGTGTGTGTGTGTCTGCGCGCGATTTGTACGTGAAAGGAGAAAGAATATCATACATTCAGATGGTTTATCATAAACTTTTAACCTTTCTATGCATATTTTTATTGTGTTATTACCAGCTACTACTGCTACTACTATTAACGCTGCTCCTGTATTGAGTTGCACGCGCTGACATTTAATTAAATGCGCCTACAGCCAGACACAACCACCACGTACTGAGTGACTGGGTAACTGGATGGTTCGTTTACCATTGTAATAAGAGTGTTGCCGATGTTGCATTAACGTGTTTGATATTGCATGTGTATCTCCGTGTAAGTATGTGTGTTATTGCATATTGTAAACAATAACCAACCGTTTATATGCTTTCTGGGCAATTGTGTGTTGTGGCCGCTTGCTCAATTATTTGCATTACGACAAACGGGGAATTAGCCGTCAGCTAATTGAATTGCAGGTAGATGTTGTCGCTTTTTATTATTTTATTTTTGTTGCTACTGTTATTCTGCAAAAAAAATGATTACAAATCATATCATAAATATAATCAATTACGTATTAAAAACTGTTCCAAAAATGTTTGCGGAAAGTGTTTATCTTTCTCAATTCTCATTACTCAATTTGTGGTGCCTTTTCAATTTTCTTATGTCATTCGTTTCATTTAGAAGAAATAGTGCTAAGGAGTTATACGATACCCTAAGGAAAAGCGCCGAAGAAAAGCGTTGACAAAAAAAGGCGTTGAATGAAATTTGTAATTAATTCAAGATGTAGATAATTGTGAATAGTTTTGTTGTTAACGAACCAAACGGCATTAACAATTAGACGAAGAGTCTTAAATTGTATTTCAATATTAGATTTAGTGGCTGTTCCCCGTAGGTCCAAATGGGTTGAAGGACACTCTTGTATAAAATTCATTTATTTCTCAAACTAAGTTGATATTCTACGCGAATTATCCGATAGAGCCTCCTGGGTTTTAAGCCAAGCTGCTGGTTTATAACTTTTATGTGATTTTTCCATGTCAACCTTTGGTCGATGTGTAGACCAAAAAGGAGAAGAACCCTCATTTAGCATGAACGTAATATGCGTTATTTTGATATTCCATTTGTTTAGCCAGAGTGATATTTTATAGGGATAGATTTGGAGCTCGTAAGAGACATTCCCATGACCCCGAGATGAAAATAAGAAGAAGAAGCACCATCTGTATATGCTACGGTTAGCATATTGTCAGCGATGGGAAATTTTAAGCGAAAATTGCATAGAGTATTGGACTTACAATACTTCCTTGCGGCAATCCTGTATCAATGTCTGTTTTGTAGAAAACATTTAAGCAACAAATACAATGAAGTTGCAACAAATTCGTTTAAGATAATTGGTATCTAGTAAGTCAGCAATCTTTCTCAGAACAAATTGTCAATATGTAGGACTTCCAATGGACAGAACAAAACAATTCTTATTAGGAATTGATTTGTAGAGCTCTCTTCCTTTCGGATTTGCGAATCTAGTTGTCTACTATGGATGCTTGGCGTTGAAATCGCCTCCAATAATGTATTTCGTATCCAACTACTTAAAGAAATTATTATAATCGTTATATTTTAAAGAAAACCGGGGAGAAAATAAAATTAAACGCAATAAGTTTATAAATATGGGTTTCTGAAGACATTCGAGGTTTTATAACCAATAGTAGATTTTGGTAGAATCGCGGAGCCAACATGAGTTCTATCGTCCAGGTGATTAACAGTAATTAAGCAGTAATCATTGATTTGTAAAATGAGCCTCTGATGTAAGAAGAATATTGATAAAATTTAGATGAAAAAAAATTTCTGCTTCATTGATGTGATTGGAAAGCAGTTTGGAATTCCATACATCGATTCGGAACTTATTTGCATAATTTAGAGATTAAAAGTATCAACTCAATCAGCTTCTTAATCAAGTCTTCAATTTTGGAAAAATCATTATGTGAAATTCCGTGTTGGTCATTGAACAGAGGGTATTCTTCTTGATTGTAGGAATAATTGTTGGGATGCTTAGCTTGAGGGAACCAGCTCGGAAAAGAATTATCAACTTTCTTTTTAAGATATACCGAATATCCTCCATAATTGGCCAGGTGATTTTGTAAGCCATTGACAGATTTTGGGTGTGTTGTCTTTTTTTAAGATAAAGTTTAGTTAGGTGATCGAAACCACATTTGACGCATTTAACTTGCTTAATACAGTAAGTTCTTATGTGCCAAAAATCTTGACATTGACGTGTGTCTCTGGACCATCAACTTCAACGACAGTACGATTGAAGTTTTCCATTTCGTAAATTTTTTCGCTAATTTTTTTCAAATAGAACATTGGTAGAGTGATTCTTTGGTTAATGTGCAGTAGACGTTAGAGACGTTGTACACATTGAGACCCAGTTTTTCTATAGCATGCTTGACATCTGCATTTGAAGTAGTACGATGTCGACTTTTTAATATTACTCTTCCTGCTCCTTCCTCCTTAATCACTAACTTTCTCTAGGAGTCAATAGATTTAATCAGTATTTTGATTTGGTTTTTGAATTGAACTCGTTCGCAGTTGTAAAATCGTATTCATCTCTTTTATGTCTCTTACACCAGGAATTACAATTTGTGGCGGCTTTGTGTAAACTGTTACTTCATTATTATTAAGGCTATTGTTGTTGTTATCCTTAATAATATTCGTACCGGGTTTTAAGATATCGAAACTGTGCATAGAATTACATTCCTTACGTTTATTCTGTCGAAATGTAGGCGAAGTTTGCCATTCCACTGAATTGTTTTCTTGACCGGAGCATTCTGCGGAATTATTGATATTTCATTCTTCTTTTTTATACTTCTGCTCATTGATCATTAATGAAAACAATCACTGATTGGGCAACACTGAAAGAGCCGGTGCAATAAAATATGTAGGCATCTTTTCTTTTTATTTTAATAATTTTTAATTTCAGAAAGAAAAGAAAAAGTTTTAATTTGGCAGAACACACGACATCTCCGTGCTGTCTTTGAACTTTATTAAACATTTTTATGACACACACTCAACACAGTTTTTTTCGCGCTATATTAACACAACGCAATTAATTAGAGTTAGTTTTCGACTTCGATTTTAAAAGGCCGAGGGAATGGACAAAAATTAACAATCAAAAAAAATTGCCTGATTCCATTACCCTTAAGTTGGAAGAAAGTATGTATAATAAAATGTAACAAGATGTAAAAAGGGAACAAATTTATTGTATTATATATTGTATATTGTATATTGTATATTGTATTATATATATTATAAAGACAAGAAAACTGCTGAGTTTTCTAGAAGATTTAGTCGAAGTTTATGCCGTCAATGGTATAAGAACGTTTTCAAACGCTTTTTGGAATTTTGATACTTGACAATGACCAAAGATCTGCATTTATTGATGATAAAGGAAAAATAGTTCTAATGTAACAGCAAATATCAGAATTTTCTCTATGCACTTGAAGTTCATCAAACTCCTTATGATTTTCAAAAGAAATAGAATAGAAAGTAAGTCACAACTCGGGAGATATCTTCGAATCCACAACTAAAAATATCCCGAAATGTTTAATACCCTGCGTAGCTGTGATTGATTACTATTTAATTAGCAATTTTCAAAACCCAAGGATGTTTATGGCCTGGCGCAGTACTCGATTCGATTTTTTATTAATCAAATGGTTAACATGGAACTGACCTGAATTGATTTCACTATATAAAGACGTACTCAATGCATACGATTTAATATAACTAAAATTAAAATTAACTATTAGGAATATACAAGTTTGGGGCTTGCATATAAAAATTTCGTTGTTTTTGTACATTTTGCTTTTTAGATCGTTCTTACTTATGTTTTTTATTTTTTATTTATTTATTTTTTTTTTTTTGTAATTAGTTTCATTAAGTCATTCGTTTCAATTGAAATAAATTTTATGAACATTAAGAAAAAATTCATTTCGTGAATTTCTTCCTACATATTAATTTACAGGGAGAAGGCATAACAGTATAACTATATATGTGAGATATCTTGGTGACTATATGTTAATATGATTTCTTTGGAACATAAATAACATAATTTTCCTGAGCGTTTAATAAATCCATTCGGTATCAGAGCAACATGTGGTCCTTGTTGCATTGACTCCGAGATATATTGCGTTGTTTGAAAAATTTATTGATGATATTGACGACGACAATGTTCGTCCTACCGTTCCGCTGTAACGTATATAATATAACGTATATAATATATGCTGTCTTCAAATCACTATCTTGGTCCAACCCTATTTTAATGCTATCGTTCGGTGCATATTACAACTTCATTTAATTACAATAAAGTTGATTCATGGCAAATAGGTGAAGAGTTAAAAGGTGTGTACATATAGATGAACAAATAACCTAAAATTTTTAACAGTCGAATGTTAATAAGACCACACATGTAAAGGTAAATATTATTATGATTAAAACCTCAACAACAAAGCTTGCAAACAAATACGAAACCACGAATACTTACACGTAGATACGCAATTATGCTTGTATTACTTTCTGGTTCATTTTATTATGAATTGCACATATAATGAATGTTATACATACTTATATATTGTATATGCGAATATTTCCGCTTTTACTGCGGGGTCTCGCCGAGTGCCGCTGCTGTTGTTTTATTTTGATTTTAAGACCAATTTGCATGTTTTCTAACCCTGTTTAATATTATTTAAAAAAGTGGAAATTTATTTATTTACATATAGTATAAGCATACCAACGTGTGCATGTATTTATTTATTTCTGGTACGTACTTAGAAAGCGATACAAATATAATGCATTTATAATTATATAAAAAAAAAATAAAAAATAAGATTCAAATAATACATAAACACCATACTAAACAATAGAATTTACAGCAGGCCATAACCATGCCGTTTAGTATAAGGGATGTATGCCGACATATACATTTCTCAAGCATCCTGTAGAAAGCATTGTAATTGTATTAAAACAATGACAGCAATATTTTAGGTTAATAACATTTGTGGAAAAAAACCAATAATTTGTTTTTATTGACGAGCAAAGGATAGGAGTGTAATAGTTTCACTATTCCATTTGTTACAGATCAAAACCCTGCTTTAATAAACGCCTAAAGTACTGCTTTGAATTGATTTAACTCACATTATGTATCTATTCGATAAGAATTCCATTAATATTAATGCGTGTAGTTTTCATTCAGTAAGACCTAGAGCCCTTTTGCCATGTCTTTTTCCTCGTCTTTCCGTGTTAAGTTTTCTTTGTAAACATCAAACATATTTGCTCTTCATCAGATCAGGCTTTCAAATCGATTTAGACTCCCGTATGTATTTTCTATTATTTCTCTAAAATCTGTAAAATTTAAATTTCGCACGTGAAGTTTGAAAAAGATATGATACTTTCAGGAACAAGCCTACAATAAATAAAATACTGAATAAATTTTATCAAAAACTATCAAAACACAAAGAAAAAAATCATGATTGTTTGAATGAGATACATCTTTATTTTACACCAAATTTTCTAACTTGTTTAAGGAGTTGGGTATCCAAGATTCGCTGTAAATCGAATATTAATATTTTAATTGTTCCAGATTTTACATTTCAAATACGTATTGCACGATTTTTTCTTGAACCCTCCAAGTAACTTCAAACTGAGACTTCATAAAAGTATGGGTAAGCAAGCTCGCTATTATCCAATCTGTCTTGGCACTATAAGAGTTTATTTCTTTGACAATTGAAATGTCATTTGTGACAGCTGTCGATCGTGAAGAGCAAATTGCAATTGTCCTTTGTAAATGATGCCACTGAAAAATACATATTTATTGCTTATTTGATGTAGTCAGGATTTATGAATTTTTAATGACGCCCATTATAAAAATTACCGTAACAAAATTGTCGTAATTGTCTGATGTGGGATAATCTCCCATTGCTGGTTTCTTTTATGAGGATTTTTAAAAAAAAATTTAAATAACAAATTTATGCAAATATTCTATTGAATACATTTGAAGTTAAGTAAACACGTTTGATAATAATAATAATAATAATAATAAGTTTCGGTGAGTTAGAAAGTGATATGATAATGAAAAGTCTTAGTTATGAACGTTATCGTGATTTGTGGGAAAACATGGAGGAACTTTTAATTTAATGCATTAACTTGCATTAATTAGAGTTCTTTATATTGCAGTGCTCGTTTAAAATGATATTTTAGAAAGAGTAGCTGCAGCATGTTTGATTATGATTTCCCAAACTGAGTCTCAAGTTTTAAAAAGCTTTCTTTTGTATTTCTTAGAAGTTAATTATGTATCGGCGATAAAAAGACCAGAAACAGATCGATCCAGATTTATCGCTGGTTTTTCGTACCATTTTCTACGTTTTTTTCTTGAATCAATTAATATTCTAGTTTAAATAAAAATAAGGTTTTTTGAATTAAATCAAAATTTTTGCAATCAGTTCATTGAAGAAACAAAAGTCTTCAGACTATGTACTATAGATAGGTACTTTAAAAAATCGTATAAATCAAAAGGTGAAAACTTAAATCTTAAATTAAACTGTAAATCCAAGAAATCTGCTTCTTGGCATGATCCGGAAAATAGAAACAAAAATACCACATTAAACAACCCTTCCTTCATATTTATCAAAATGAATAACTTTTTATCTCCACAAGACATCGTTTAAAGCTGAATGTGTCTTGTGTGGCATCAGTCCTACAGGTCTTATGTTGATTCGATAACGTTCGTTTACGTTTCTTAATTATGTTTCTAAGCGGTGTTATTGATTTGCGTGCTTTATTAGCGAAGATAAACTTCAATGTGCTTATTTGTTTTTCTAGAAAAACATTTATTTTTTTAAAACTCCCTAAATATGTACATATAATTATGAACTTTTCAATCCGTTCAAGGTCCTTTGCCAAAAACCTAAATTGTATCTATAATTTAATCTCAATGTCGAATTAGTATAAGCACGTCTTACCAGCGTCTTATCTAAATTAACTTTTACTTTAAAGCTTCTTGTTATTCAACTAATGTAAATACGTTCATTATTATCGGTTATCAAGATTTTGTATGTTTGCACAGTTGCGAGTGTATGATTCTGCCAGATGTGTGAAAGTTTCTTTCTCTGTTTTTGTACCCATTATCGAAAAATGAGGTTTATTCAGGTGGTTATAATGTTCATAACGCTCGAAAGGAATCTTCAGAGACCCGATAAAGTTTATATATTCTTCTTAGTGTCAATCGACGTAGTCATGTCTGTCTGTCTGCTTTGTAGTTATTGTTAACACTCTTCTAGTCGCAAAAATGAGGAAGTTGATTTCAAATTTGGTAGAAACACTAGAATTTCTTGCTTTCAGATTGGTATTGAAACCACGCCAAATCGGTGGAAGTGCGCTGACACAGCATAGCGTAAACTGAAAATTGCGCGTTTTTGCATATTATTCATAAATAGTGAAAAATGGAAAACTGAAATTTTCTATTTTATGGAGAAACCTGTTGTTTAAAAGTGAAAAAATCGGCTACGCCTACAGAAAGTTAAGTGTTAAATCATTCTCTTTTAATAATTTCACTACATTTAACTCCATTTGACATATAAAGGCTTATGTTTTGTACGAATATGTATATGGGAAGCAAGTTCAAAAAACGCCTCCATTAAATTTAAGTTTTCGTCATTCGTTAAGTACCTTCGCAAATTTTTATATAACGACTTTTTTGAAATAAGCCAAAATATTATAGTGCACCAAAGTTTGAGAAAGTAATTCGAATACTGCAATTTGTTGGTTAAATATTGAATGTTGAAATGTATGAAAGTATATGGACAGACATCAAACAGATATAAAACAAATCGACGATCATGCCTAATTTGATTCTGAAATCATTCTGAATCGATTGGTCTAATAAAAGCTGGGTTTTGTCTCAGTTCTTTCTGGCAATTCGAATATGCACAATGTAATGTAACCCTAGCAAAAATTTTAGAGTATTAAAAGAGTATGAAAAACTTGCAAGGCATGGGATAATTTTATGGTGAAAACTGATTCAAATCATGATTTCACATATAAACTTACTACAGATTATGTTCGTTTGTCCTTTTTGGATTCGCACCAAGTACACTTTTGATGGTGACATAATTTAATGTTTGGTTTTTTTAAACTTTGAAAAAGAAAATTGAGTTTATTAAATGTGGTCAACATCGGCTTACGATCTCTTTCCATATAAGAATCTTTTTCGAAAGGTAATTTTTTCAAATTTTATTTTTCACCATTTCATGAAATTTCTAACTTTTATTAAATTTGTAAATTTGAACAGAACAAATTTGGCAGACGAAGTCGTATGGTGAGTTTAATTGTCAGCTTTGCCGATTTTGATATTTCAACTTTTTCGAGTTATAGAACTGTAGGATATTATTAGTTTTTATAAGAAGGAGTTTGAACTGAGAACTTGGCCGACAAAATCCAACGTCTTCGTTTTAGTTCGATAGCCGTTTAACACTACTCTTTCTGTTCTCTCTCTTTCTCCCTGGTAAGTATGAAATGCGTTTATATATAAGTTCTTTTAAGAGTCAACAGATTTAGTCAGTATTTTGATTTGACCATCTTTTATGGTTTTTTAATTGAGCTCGGTTGCAATTGCAAAATCCCTACTCGCCTTTTTTGTATCTCTTATATCGGAGATTAGAATTTGTGGCAGCATTGCGGAGACTGTTGCCTCATTATTATTAATGCTATTATTGTTACTATCGTTAATAATATTCGCACTGGACTTTAAGAGAAATGATTCGTAGCATTTTGTATTTTGTGTGGGTATTTTTTTGCTAACAATATTTGTAGAACTAGATTTCTTAGGTTTATTCTGTCGAAATGTCAGCGAAGTTTGCATTCCGGTGAATTGTTTTCTTGACCGGAATATTCTGCGGAATTATTAATTTTTTAATCTTCATGTATGGCCCATTGATTATTATTGAAAACAATTACGTCACCACCGATTGGGCAACACTGAAAGAGGCGGTACAATAAAATATTTGGGCATTTTTTTTTATCTTAATAATTTTTATTGTCAAAATAGGAAGAAGAACTTTTAATATGACAGAACACAGCCCAATCTTTCAATTGTTTTAAACACACACACAATATTCGACAGTCAGTAAAGGCGGACATATTCAAAAATGTATTAATTTTTGGGTTTTTGTTTTTCGATCAAATGATAAAAGTTTGACTTGATATTTGTGACACTTTCAGAACACAATAATAATATAATAATAAACAAATATATTTTGTAACAAATAAATACACATAATAATTATATTCATTTTTTAACAAATAAATTCTATTTATTGATAAACAGGACAAAGCGACAAAAACCAAATATATTTCTTTTTTGTTAATTTTTTTATTTGTATATTTATAAATTAATTTCTTTTTAAGTATGAATTTCACTTTATATGTTACTTTCATTCCTGCATACATTAGCTGGGCTTTGTGGCTCATAATGTTTCAAGATCACTTTCCTTAGTTTAATATTAATTTATCTATTTTATTTTTTGTCAAATTAAGAAATTGTTAGAATGCAATAAGGGGTCCTGAACTTTGTGTCAATCAAATGTATTCACATTCTTTTGAGTTTTTGGTTTCCGCGTTCAGAGAGCCACAAACGGCGAGTTAAACCTATTATACTTCTATTCTTTAATAGCAAATATAAAAATTTTTAATTATACAATTTATGAAAAATAAAATTAATTTTCTCAAACTATGCGGTAGTACTATGGCAACAATAAGAAATAGTATAACGAATATTTAGTGTGTAGTGTCATTCAGGGAATTCACTAATTAAAATGTTACAGTTATTTACCTTTCAGAGCAGATTTCTGCTTCTACTGCTTTATATATTTTTTCCTGCAACTAGCAGCAAAAGCAACTGAGTGTATAAGCGAGTGAGTGTGTAAGTGGGTGTGGTAATACGTACGAATACGTAGTTCATTTTTGTTTTTTATATTCAACTTTAAAGGTTTTCATACAGATTTCATTCAAACGTAAAAATCACATACAATGACATGAAAAAACTTTTGCTTGAGAAGTCATGAGGAAAATATTAAGATTACGTTTTTTAAAGTCATTCTCCTGCTATGATGGCTGAGAGTCTTTGACTAGTGTGTATTAATGTACATGACTGTGTGCTTAGTTATTTGCGTGTATATGTGTGTATGTGTACGGCTTGCATAATTGTATTCGCCTGTTTTGAAAGATGTACTTGAAACATGAAATGAAAATTTGTAATAATATTTGGTTGAATAAATTTAAAAATTATTACTTTCTGGAAAAAAGAACAACAAATTAGCTTAAAATTACAAAGAAACAAAATATTAAAAGTCGGTGAAAATAAGCTGAAGAGAGAGAGAGAGAGTTGTGATCGGCAAAACAATTAGAACTGGCAAACATTCTAACAAAAAAATTGCGGAAATTAAGTAAATACTTATGTTTACTTCCTTGTTAGTCCTTAAGACACACTGCTCTTGCTAAAAGAATGCATTTTATATCAATGCACTTACGCCTACATTAAGCAATCGAAACAATTTATGGACTTTTCGAGGTTTTTGAAATTTCTTTTATAATTAAATTCAAATCGATTTAAATGAAATAAAATGAAATTAAGAGGAATAAAAAGAAAAGGACACAACGCCGTACCCGCAGGGTATAATGTGTACTAGATGCTCTGCAAAAGCGTAGATCGGTAAGCAAAACTTCGGAAACGATCATTTTTGCCGATGGTCGAGGATGGCGAGACAAATCTGTAATCCTTGTAGAATGCTTCTTGTCGTTGGTGGGGCCATGATTTCAATCGAATATCCTTACGCGGTAAACCTTTTCTAACGTTACGTTAGTTACTTGTAAGTAAACTAAGAATTAAATGCAAGTTTCAAGGTTCAGTACTTATTAGACTTATCAACTAATATTTACATTTATCAACACTGAGAATGTTTTAGTTTTCCCGGTTGAGAAATATCATTAATGTGAAATGATTGTTTTTCTTTATGCGATGAGTTATATGTGTTTGTGGTCAGCCAACTCTTCGAGAAATAATATCGATCGTTTCAAAGCATTTGTTTCCATAACAAATTGAAAATTTATTTGTAGAAGATCTCAAGTGTGAAATTTAAAACTTATGTATTACATTCAACGAAGGAAAGGCAGGTCGTAAAATTTGACTATCCTCGTTAAGAAACAAAGATACAAATTGTTGTTTAACATTATTTGAGAAAGTCTTAAATAGAAAGCCGATTGAGATATCTCACATTGTGAAAGAATGAACAAAAACAAACAAGTCATTTCAATTTGTTTATTTATATGATGTCGATACGTAAAAGAAATTTTCAATATTTATCTTGAAGGTAATAAATTTGAAGTGATCTAAAAATATTTGAATATTTGAATCTCTTAAGATTGTTTTTTTTTTTGCTTTAACGACTAGCAATTATTAATAAAATATTATCTCATTTAAACAAAAACAATCAAATTATATCACAATAGCCACATGATTTAATTGTTTGATCACTTTTCTCAGATAAGAGCCTTAAAGGATTTTTCATAGCATTGGATTTTAATGTTATTGTGTTTGTCACAAGTTGAACAGATATTAAAAATATTTTCAACAAACTAAACTGCCTACCTAAGCTCTTTGAGAGAACGATAGAGAAAGAGGAACATTAGAAGCACGACAAAAGGACATTAAACACGACAACGAAATACATATAAAAAAAAAATTACTTTTAGTCTTATCAGAGCTTCCGTTCGTGACCAATCTCTGTGCATAGTTTAACGTTTCACCGTCGTCCAAGGATTTAAAATGGTTTCATTTATTTATTGTTGGTTAAAGAATAATTTTGTGAAAAACTATATGCATTGCGCTTTTCATGTGCCCATTTAACCCCAGTTTTATGGATATCAAAGGCAATGACAATGATGACTTGCGCAAGAGATAGTTGTGGAGCATACTTGAATCTACAATTTTTATTAAACTTGAAGCAAATTTCATTACATTTAAAAAATTAACTTTTCCTGACTATTTTTAGAAAGATTTTTCTTTAAAATTTTTCTTTTCATTTAATTTTTCATTTTATCAAAACCTTTGCAATACCCAGAGTAACAACCAATAAATTTCGGAGATATAATATAAGAAGTATGCATAGTCTGCATCAGCATCAGACTTATAATCGATTTAAACATGCTCTCCCGTTCATTATTCTTTCTGTGTAAAGTCTTGGAAAGCATGCTTCTGTTCGCAAAAAAATCGGTTTTAAATTTACCAAAAACATTGGAATTTTCCGCAAGTGGATTGGGCCAAATCGGCAAAGGGGATATAGGGGAATACCTACACTGCAACGTAAATAACAACACTATTATCTTATTTTTTAGCTCATTACTCGTAAACTGCAACAAATGCACAATAAAAATTTCCACATATATTCTGTAAAAAGGGGAAAAATCACTCACGTCTATCCTTTATTACAGAGTATAGGAAAGCTTTACTTTTCTAAAATCCGTCGGCTTCGGTCAAACCACTGACGTATGCATTAGCTATTAATGTATAAGAAACAATGTTATGCACATATGGACAATTCTGATTTCAGAGTGTAATAGAAATTTTTCTCAAACGAAGATCAGAAGCACGATTAAAGCGTTTATTGTATGAAATAAAGAAATATTCAACATACATCAAGCTGATGATTTGATAAACAACCAAAGGAATAACGTTTATCTGAAATTTCATTCTTCCTCAACATTGCAGATGTAGGAGAAGGAGTTGAAAGAGCAAAAACTATCAGAGGAAAGTAGTTTTCTATATAAAACTTTTTCGTCCTAAATCTATTTAAACGCAAAAGCGTTTCTCACGCAAACTGCAAGCATTAGGTTGAGTGCAGTTTACAAATTTCGTTACTTTTAAAAATTTACATAAAAACAGAAGTTCATTACGCAAAACGGGTTTCATTTATTGGTGATATGAATATATATTGATTTGAAATAATTTTGAGCCGACTGTCTAATATACCGTGTATTGTTATTATTTTTTATTTGTAGAATTTTTTGTATTCTACTTCATTGTCCTTTTATGTGTCCTTACTGGTAATCGTGTGCATCGACTTCTATAATAACAATTCACTAATTTCATGTGTAATAGTCTCTACTTCTCGCTTTGGCTACTTTTTCTATATATTTCTTTAAGTATTTCTTCGTTTAGACTATAAGAACATTTTTCATAAATATGCAAATGAAATGGCGATTCAAGTAATAAATTTCAAATTACCAACAACATGTTGGTAGTCTTCGGTAAACGGGACGAAAACACGCATAGTATAGACTATGTATGTATGAAAATGTTAAAGTTTTTTTTAATTAAATTAAAATTTTGTATGAATTTTTTTCATAGAAAAATCAGTTATATGTGAAATGCAATATGACCAAGAAAAGGATCATCTGACATCTTCATAGCTGACACGTTTCGGTTTGATAATCTTGTGGGCATATGCGAGCGATGGAGGTGTGGCCATTTGATGACTGTTTTACAGTTGAATGATTAGTTTAATAGAGTGTAAAATCTACAAAGCATACATGCATGTGTGGTCTTCTGCTGAGCTGAGACTAAAACATTCAGTTGAGAGTGTTATTACAACACAGACGTTTTCTTAATAATTGTTACACACGCATTTTGTGAGATAAAAACCTACACATTCAGCAACAAAACTCTCCTTCCTTTAAGCACATATGCAAGAGATCATAAATCATAATTTTTTTGGGCACTGTAAATGACTGCGTAATATGTTTTCAAACGGTTGAAGCACGGTTTTTATAATTTCTCTGTCGAATTGTTCTAAATTGCACCCTTCCCTTGGATAATATCGTTATCATTTTTTAAACACCTTGCCTCGCAATGTATATGAGTCTTACTCAATACAACGTCGTCGTCATTATTGCTGTCACGGTATATAATACAAGAATAATTTGTTTCATTTCAAGAATAATCATGTTGTTAATGCAAACGTTTAAATCGCTCTTACCCTGTGTGCCGCACATTAGGCTCTACGTAAAGAGAAACGGGCCAATGCATAAATATACCGCAAGTATATACAATTACATATGTTCAAATAAAATTACTAACACATTTCTTATATAAAGGCAACTCTGTGCATTTTATTTGCTTGGGGGCAAGCACAACCACTGATTCTTCCTTCCGCCGCGGATGTTGTTGTGTGCGCTCCGAAACATTCTCTGTTTCTTGGTGTAAATTGCACATTCTTTTGTATATTTCATTACATTGTGTGAGCTTTTGTAATTTTCGTTTGAGCTAAAAAAAGAAGAAGAAGCACTTGAAATAATAATCTTACTACGGATCATATACAATAACGGAAATTGAGTTGTGGTGTTGTAATGACATCTGTTTTCTTGGATAAAATGCTCTGACAATAAATCGATTAAATAACGAAACTTAGATGAGAATAGCAGCTTTTAGATAACAACATATTTATTTAAGTGATTTGAAACGAACCCATATCCATATTGTGTCATAAGAAAAGATTGTTTACTTTGGCTTAGTAATGTCTACTTCGAAAAATAATGAATCGGAAGTTATTAAATCGGTTAAGAAGAATTTACCAACCAAAAGTACTTGTATTTATACAAGTGTTTTTAGCACAGCAGAGAGAAATAAATAAATAAAGCCAGCGCTACGAGAAAAGTTTTGCGTTATTTGACTATATATATACTAGTTTTATATTCTAGAGCATTAAAAACATCTTGATGTTATCCTTTGCATGCTTTATTATAAAAGAAGAATTATTATTTATTAAATTCTGCGGTATTTTCTCTTCATAGATAATATATCTATTCTATCGCTATAATTTCCACTTGTTACTTTACAATTTCTTTTCATGTATTTTTTATTTTAATAGAAGCGTCCGATTTTGGTTTGGGTTTTTAAGGTTATATTATAAAACTTAAGTTTTAATTGTAATATTTGATATGATACCGGAATACATTACTTGGTCTCTATTAATATTTGTAAGTTATCTAAAATTTTTATTTAGTTATGGAGAAATATCAGGTGGGCTAATATAAAAACATTCTTTTTTTTGATAGAATTTGATTTTATTATTCAATATAGTTGCCTTCGAAGGCGATACAACGATTATAGCGGTTATAGAATTTTTCGATACCATTTTTATAGTATGATTTGTCTTTAGCCGCAAAATAGGTATCAGTTCTACTCGTCTGACTGTCGATTGGACTTCGGTGTGAAATGATGGAGCCATGTTTCATCCATTGCCACATATCGACGCAAACATTCGGGTTTATTACGATTAAGCAGCTCCAAACACTCCTTAGAATCATCAATCCTTTGTTGTTTTTGGTCGATTGGGAACTCGCGCTCCACCCACTTTGAAAAGAGCTTTCGCATATCCAAATATTCATTCACGATATGTCCAACACGTTCCTTTGATATCTTTAGTGTCTCAGCTATCTCAGTCAACTTCGCTTCACGGTTATCCGAAATAATTTTTTGGACTTTTCTAATGTTTTCGTCGATAACGGCCTCTTTGGGGCGTCCACTGCGTGCATCACCCTCGGTGCAAAGTCCGAATAATGTTTATCAAGCCAAGCCTTGGCTTCAATAGTATTTTTTTTTCGCCAAAAAGCAATGCTTTATTAACACACGAAATTCCTTTTTATCCATTTTTTCAAACTAACAAAAGTTGCTTCACTAAAAATGCTATAACTCACATACTAATAGTGCTACAAGCTGTCAAATTTATACACGTGTCTTTTGGGGCTAACTAAAACATGTTACTAGTCGATTTGATATTCTCATATCAATACGACAGAGAACGGTGTCTGCTTTCTCCGATACGGTTTAAAGCAGATTATGACAAGATCGTGTTATTGAGAATGAAGGCGAAGGCATTCTTAATGATAATTCCTATAACAATTCGTCATTTAAACAGCAAAAGATCAAGCAAAAAGGAAAACTCGACCTTTAACTATGCATGATAAATCGATAGTGAAGCGTTACATAAATAAAATGGTTCTAATAGTTCTAATTTTTTCAATTTTTCAAATTTAATTAAACAAAACTTCGACTAAACTGTAGTGTAGAAAAAGGTTCTCAATGTGGTACAACATTAAGCAACCATTCATCCACCGCTTGCAAAGATTTTAGGAACTGGAGAAAACGGCTCGTCAAAAATGCTAAGAGCCCCACTGGCAGTATTTCATTTAATTAATGAAGAGTAACCTTTTAATATTGTGTATACTTCGCTTGCAGATTTCATATTATTTAATAGTTACGGAAGGAAGGAATAATGAGACAGAAAATGAGATGTGGTACTACACAGAAAATACTCAGAAAATGTTCAGTTTACTTGAAGCTCCGCTTATAGAATGATTTTGAAGACTATATGATAAATTATAGGACAACGTAGAAATAATAGAAACATCCCTCCTTTTTAAATAAATGATAATTTTTTTTTTGCAGATCTGGCTTAAGTCAACCTGGCTGTTTATTAGATCTTATTATATTGTGTTGTTCATTATTTTTAAAAGCTCTGGGTTTCTTCTCATAACAAACATCTCGAGAGGTTTTGAGCGCTGCATGCTTATTCAAACTATCAGTGAAACTTTATAGTAATTTTGGAATAGAAAGTAACATTCAATCAATTAGAAAAAGGAACTGTCAATATGTCATATTTCGAAAGAAACAAAATATTCTTGGCAATCTTACAATTTTATAAGAGGATTAAACAGAAATGCGTCATATTTTTCTTTCTCCTCTCGTTGTCTGTTGTAATAGCTCATCCTTACTTAAGTTAATCTACTTGTTTCACCCCCAATTTTTGATGGTGATTGTACGAAAATTTACCTAATTAATTGATGTATCCTATAGGTATCCTGTAATTATCGCTCAACTTGCGTCACAATAAGAAACAATACTTGAAAACAAACTATAACCTGATTAGAAAGAAGGTTTTAATTTCACGTAATTGAGATTATCTCGTAAATGTCCTTTTAACTATTTTTTTTATAATCTTAAATAAGACTTTAATTATTCAACAATAATATCCAAAAGATCTGTTGGAGGGTTGCATGTGTGTGCTCAGAAAATTTATTTTTCAAGCGAAGTTGAACATAAAATCATTTTATTTGCGTGTTTCCAAGACTTTGTTTTTCGTGATGGCGTTATTTCTAACACTTTCAATTTTCAATCTACCGACTCCAATTTTGACTGTAGCTCTTTAGGGCTAAATGAAAATGTTGAACGTGTTGTGTTTGTTGTAAATTATTATTTTCAAAAAACTCTACTCTTTATATTGATTAATATTTCACGAATTATTTGACCACGGAGGTTTATTGCTTGAACTGCCTCTCGGTAATTGCGTTTAAAAAAAATATATATATTAAAAATTTTTCTTAAAAAGATGAAGCATTTGTTTTAAATATATCAACAGCCTATTGACAGTTTAGCATTCTTTACGCCACCTAAAATATTATGAGGAAAGATTTTCTGCAACGACGTTTGTAGTTTACTTCGTTTCTTAGCCTAATTGATTATATGGTCACATCATTCATTTATAAAAATTTTATCGAAGCGAAGGTAGCCTATCAAAATAACTCACGTTTTAGAGGTTTGTGTCTTTGCTATAAGTCAAACCTTGCGTTCGTATCAAATTGTAAACATTAGATTATGAATTATAAATAAATTATGAACTAAAGCAAAATCGACAAAATAACAGTAGAAATTAAATAAGCAGAAGACAAAGAACCTTTTACTATTACCCACACAACGGAAGCGCATTTCAGATTTTTGATACACTTATCAAGTTTATTCAAGATACTGTTCTATGCCGATGTTTGAAAAATCAACTTGTTGGACATAAACAATAATAATAAATAATTTTATTTCTCAAAAATATTTTAGAATTATTTTAATGATTTACTTGGGGAAAGTACAAAGGTGGGTTTTGGAGCCTATATCGCTACATTTTTTAATAACATATTTTGTATATTGTAGTTCTTCTCCAACCCCTACAGCGTTATAGGTAACAACTCAATTGTTTTTGAATTTTTTATTATATTTTTTATTTTTGTTTTTCTTCACTTTTTATAATTGTTTCTTTTATTTTTTGATTCCACTCAATTATCAAATATATTTAGTAAAGCCCTAAACCAATGTGAAGATAGCCTCGTTTTAAGAAAAGAGAAAAAGTGCCGTTGGTGGGCGGGGATGGAAAATATATCTATACGTACTAATCGATTAAGAAATTAATAATGTGTTTGCAGTAATTTAATATCTCTTGTTAAAGATAAACCATTTTTACATTCCGTTATTATTCTGAAGTTAACGAATCCGGCAAGAAGTCACGTACACACACTAAAATTATTCAATTTATTGATAAATCGTCATCTCATCTTTTTTCGCAGAGCCGGCTGAAGGAAACAATGATTGCATGCGAATAACGATAAAATAGAAGCAACTAAACATACAACTGATAAACAACAAATACAAACTCGTACAGATGATGATGATGAGATCAACAAGCGCTTTTTGTTCATGTTATGGGAGAAGAGAAAAATTTTAAGAAAATAATAAAATTAAGTAAAAGGTGTAGTGCGGGTTTTAAATTAGCAATAAAAATACGAGTAGGGAATACGATGATTATGAATGTTATTATAAATGAAGTATCTTTTATTGATTTTGTTGAAGGTTTCTTGTGTGTAGGATATCCACGAAATTTCAAAACAAACCGTATTAAAAAACTAAAGAAAAACATGCAATATTTCATGTGACATTATTGTTAGAAGCTCAGAGTGGAACTCTATTAAATCCAAACAATGTTTTAGTGTTTATGCAAATTTAGACGTATATTCACATGCACACTACGCTAGGGCGGTTAGTTAGGGAACAAGTAAATGATCAGCACCTGCTTAAAACGGCATACAACAGAAAGAAGCACAACAAAAATAAAAGTAAAGACGAAGACTTTACATTAAGAAGCGTGACATTCGCTTGAAATGGACACACGTTGCGCGCTCATTCAGCCATTGAGTTGTTATTCGTACAGTTAGTGTATATGAAAATACACTCAAGCATTGACACACATATAAATTCAAGCTTAGCAAAAATGGCCAACAGCGGTAACCACAATATTTCAACATCCGGTCAACTATGACTCTGTGATGGTCAGCTTTTCGAGGGCTTAGCGAATGGATGGGTGGTTAGGCGCGAGCCATGCATTGACAATATTTTTTGCTTGTTTGTGTTTGTGTGGGCAATAAGTAAGCAAACTTTCGTTGTTTTAGTTTTACTTTGAAATTATGCTCTTATCTCGTTTCCTGTCGTGTTATAATTTTCTATCGTTATACTTCAGTTGAATGATTCGCATTTTATATTCATTGTCGTAGATATCGCTCTCTATGGTTATGGTTGTGTGTAATTGTTGTTATGAACGGAAAACTTTTGGTTAGCTAGAATATCTTGTCAGCGTATTAATCTAGGTCGGAGGCAGCCAACCTAAGGTTCTTAAATTTGTACAAACATACTGAACGCGAGTTTGCTGGTTGGCTGCAAAACATTCTTCGCTATCTATGGATATGCTATGCTATACTTGTAACGAGAGTAGAGCACTGACTAACTAAAACAAAAACCTTAAAAATTTTCAATTTGAATAATTCTTATGCTATATACGTTCTCTGACATATTTTTCAAGTTTTCGTTTTTTACGAGACACACGCAATATCTTGGCTCAGCGTCGAAATATAGAAATTTTACTGTTATAGCTTGCTATTGAAACAAAAGAAAATTACTATTCTGGCCTTTCCGTGGATTTAATTTATGACAACGTCGATGTCATTAAGAACCTGAGCGCTGTCTCGTGATGGCTAGCTATTGTCCGGGCGAATGATAAGCATCTTTGTGTGTTTGTGATATACAATCGACTTTAACGTTCACAATCAAGACAGACAATTACCACCAAGCAGGGCATGCAAAAGTATTATTTTGAAAAGTTTTATT